>JAVXUP010000938.1:0-312925 GCA_033070095.1 Escallonia herrerae | reverse complement strand
TGTTTTTTATGTGACTGTTCTTTGTACAACACTCATTTTAACAAAGAGAACTGGTTCAAAGCATGTTGTATCAATGAGTTATTACTTTTAAGTTTTAATAAATGCAACACAAAACAACAATTACAGTTCAACAATCCATAACAAGGAACTGCCAAAATCCTAACTGGGAAAATTTATTTGATATCCACATGTACAAGCAAAGTAGTTGAACTACGCTACCTCAGAGTTCCAACGCATGGACTTTTGGAAAGATATTTTTGCAATTGAACCCGGCAAATCTTCTGACAAAACCTAGCCAAAAATCACACGAGACGAGGTTTAATAGCACAAAAAAAGGGAAGATATTTATAGGATGATGAACCGACAAATGATGAGAGAACTCCACAAAGCAATCATTTTTTTACCAATAGCCCAAGTGGTGTGATGCCAAACTCAAAAGTTACATGTCTTTAATGCTTTAATTCATACGACAAAATTCCATTGCTTTGCAGGTAAAAGAAGTTAAAATTAACGAGATGCCAACAGATATATTGTATCAACCAGCGCTAATGCTCAAACTCCTCAAGATGACTATCTGCCTACTGGTGTTCGTTTGAACTCAGTGTGTCGCCCCTATGAAGACAATCAGGCCATACAAGAAGTCTAGAAACCGAAGAGCGGCCCTAACTGGGACTATCCAGCGTCCGCCAATCCCTACTCGAGCCTAAGAGACCAAGCAACGAGCTAGATAGGAGTTGGCAGCCTCAGCGCAGAGCACATATGGGCACAAACCCTGCCCATGCATTAATGCATGCCGACTCCGTAGGTCAACGGGCGTTACAGAAGCCTAAGAAGCACAGGCATAGTTTGAATGAACCCTGATGGCATGTACTAGAAAAGCTATGGTCTGTGAATCAGTTGAGAACCTTAAGCCTTCCTACAACTAACAAACGTTAGGGACAATGTGGAGGATCTAACACCCACTAACTTCGCGAAGCCATTTGTCATCTTTGAATTCCGTTTCAGAAAAGGAATAGATAAAGTAGAGCCTGAGGAAAATTGCAATAGTCTACATATACAAAGGAAGCAAAATACCTGCAAGAAAGCAAAAGAGAGCCCACAAGATGGCTTTCAAGAGAAAAGCTGATACATACCTGAAAAGCAAGTCGTGCAGACTCCACCACACGAGCAAAGACATACTCTGTTTTTCCTGCAACAATAAATACCAAGTGCATCCAACACAGGCGTTCAAATTAGTGACACATTCATATGGAGCGCGTACACTGGTTGATATAATGAAGTTCAGCTAAGCACGCCATGTCCGATAACCATATGAAAGTGCATCTTTTAACAACCTTAAATTTGGATATAAGAACTGTTTACAGTCATATATTGCATCCGTTTCCGTGATAAATGGTTTAGCGCGTATTCATCAAGCGATATATTGGCTCGGGTAGGGGCTAAGCATTGGATTCATCATCTTCACCTATTCTACGATTACAGAGATTATGCTAATCAGCAATAGTTTATTAATACTTTTCACTACTACCTAGACAGCTAGCACCTTTTCCAAACCATAGCGCTAATATACAGGAAGCTGCATTTGCCTCAGCTTTCTTGGACCACCGCCATCAGTCCAGAAGGCTACACACCAAGCAGAGGACTAGGAATGCAATAGTTGATCATTCTCAAGTATAATGGAGCATTTAAATGAGAACTGAACTAGTTTCAGAGTAACCCATGCAAAAAGAGGAACGAATCAAGAGATGTTTGTTGGGGTACGTCAACATAAAGAAATTGCTTGAAATTTGACCCTGCGGGCATGCAACTAGACACGTAAGACCAACATAAGGCTATCTCATGACTTACTCTTGTGATGAATATAGGTACTTCACGCATAAAAAAGCTCCATGCAAAACAGGTAAAACGAGAGATATCTGTGGACTTTTGGTCAATGATCTGTATTTTGATGATAGCACGATGATGACGCTAATATGGCTTCTAGTGCTACAGCATCTACTTGCAGATTGTTTAGAACTTTATATGGCTTGTATTGCTCAAAAGGGGTTCATCAAGCTAAGGCGCCAAGGGCTTTCATCACATGAATCTTTCCTGTGTAACCACTACCCCAAAAGGACATCTTTCCTAGGCAACTAGCCCTATTGAGGGCTCTAGAATCATAGGTATGGCAGGACATGAAACTTAATAAGTTCTTTAAGCCTTGGTTTCAGGGATATATAGGTTCAACCAGTATGATATGTGATTATCTTTTTGTCGGCCAAATCAGTATGTGTGGTACCTTCTTCATAATGGCATCATTTTAGAGGCTGATATAGCGATATAGAATTTCCCGCGCAGAGTAGATACGCTCATGTGAAGGTAACCAAGAATGTCCACTTCCATGAAGCTCCTTGAGTAGTTTAATGAAACCTGTATATGTGACTTGATCCAAACCTTAAAATTTTGTCAGTTTAACCTAGAATTTGCAAATCTATCGAACCAAAAGTTCAGCTTTTGCATTGGTTGATGAGAAATTTAACCTGTACTTTTGCGGTACCATAAACCACTTGTTAAGATCCAAATGGCCATATGTTCGATTTAACCTATGCCAGACAGGTCCAGCCAGTATATATACCTCTTATGAGACAATTTCTCATGAACTCTGAGCCCCTATTTAAGTTCATATGTCCTCCATCAACCACCACATACCAAGGATGCAATCCTTCCTTCTCTACAATCCGCCGTGTAACAGTCCTATATACCGATGATTTTTATATCGAAAAACTAATGGCCAGACGAAAGTTTTTTTCTTGTTCTCTAATTCACTCGACTAATCGCCTTTCCAGAAGCTTCTCTTTCATGGCTCCAATTCACCCGACTTGTATGTTTCAGAGTTCTCATCATAAGCATGCGAAAACCTGTATAACATTCCCTTTCAAGTTAATTGCTTTCTCGATCTCCGCATTCCAACACCAGGTCTCTTTACATTGTGGTTTGTTTCCCCTATATATTCTCATATGAGTCTTAGCTTACTCTACTAAAGCTACTAGACATCTCATCCACATGAAGTTAGGCAATCAATATTGTGTAACAAGTACCAGAAGGGAACAACAAACCAAGGGCATGGGCTGCTTAAGAAAGCTTCACATAAGAAATTAAAATCTATGTCAGTACCAAAGGTGCCACATAAGTAGTGGAAAACAACTGAGCACTAAGAATCAGATGCCATACAGCGTCTAGGCAGACAAACTTGTTGAAGGACTCCCCAGTAAATAACACCCCACAAAAAAATATAGAAAGCAAAGGCTTCAATTCATAAACTAAGCAAACCAATAGCCAATTTGCCAGCTAATCAAACCCATAGACAAATATCCAAGTCCAAGTCGCAGCATCACAAAAGCCAAGACAAAGAAAATGCTGGATAACCAACATGGAAGACAGGCCAAAATCTGAGGATAACATTTTATTTTATTTTTTGTTGGGGTTTGTTTGTGTGTGTGGGTGGGGGGGGGGGGTCTAAGGGGTTTAGCCAATTTCTTTACTCACTTTTCATTATTTTTCTTGATAAAGCAAATAAGTTTCCTTGCTAAGCAAAACCAATTTGCTGATTTCATATAATTAGAGGCCAGGAAAAAGCAAAGCCAGATGCAAAACACAGCCTTAAACAACTGAAGTAGCTGCGCTCTGGCTGCTGAATATATAAGAAGATCACATAATAATACCAGGGAAATCCCATCAAGCATCGGGGACAAACATTGGACATTCATCGCGTACCTAAACAAAAGGCAACTATTGAAGAATCAACGAAGAAAACCAAGAACCTCAAGGAAAAATAGATACAAAAGGAAAAAAAATAAAACTGAGGAGATGGCAAATCAAACTAATCAAAGTGATCTGACAAACTACCAAAGTAACTCCAATGGGTCCCAGCATGTTCTGGTGGTTTTGCGTTCATCTACATACATGGGCATCAACCTAAGATCTGATTTATGAAGCACGGATACGGGTGCGGGTGTGGATACGCGGATACAGCTTTTTTGAAAATTTTAGGATATGGGTGCGGCGGGGATACGGCAATTTTATATATTGTTTTTTAATTATATATATTTAATATTTACTTTCTAAACAAAACAAGAATCATTTAGATTTTACTTGCATGTGACTATTGGGAGCTACTACAATCATTGAGTCTGAAAATGCATAGACCCACTTACATGTGGGCTTGCATGTGTATAGTTAGTGGCCTTGCATGTCTTTATAGAGTGCCATGTGGCAAAAAAAGGATCTATTACTGTGTCCCAAGTCCCAACCCTGCTTCACAAAAGAGAAAAGAAAATTGTAACTAAAAGCAAGAACAGGAACAGCTCCCAGTGCCGAGTGGCCTCGCGGAGGTCGCGGGTGGTCCCGATTGTCGCCGGTGGTTCCAGGTGGTACAAATCGACGCCAGTGGTTCCGGGTGGTACAAATTGACGCTGGTGGTTGCGGGTTGTCGCTGTTGTCGATGATGCTCTCTCTCTCTCTCTCTCTCTCTCTCTCTCTACCCTTATCACAGATCGCCCTAGCCATAAAGGATCTGCGATTTATTAGGTTAGTATGATTTTTATTATTTAGGATTTGATCCCACAACTTCTGTTTTTGTGTTTTGACTCTGAAAAATCTTTTGACAATTGTAGTTTTCAACCCATAAGTATCGGATCCGCACCCGATTCGTATCCTACCCGCACCCGAGCTGCACTTGCTATTTAGGAAATTAAAAAAATAAATAAAAAATACAGGACACACACCCGATACACATCCATGCCGCACCCGCACCCGATGCTGGTGCTTCACCCTTCTAGGCGTACCCGTGCTTTTCATATGATTGAGGGTCAGGGTTGGAAAGTAGAGACCGGGAAGAGACAAGACAATTCCTAACACAAGTTCCACAAGAAATTTTAATTTGGCAGGCTACAAGTTGTTTCATCGGATTGGCAAACGAGCGAGCTTTGATGCTTCCATTGTGACCTGGAGGTCACAGGTTCAAAGTGTAGAAGCTGCCCTTCCAAAAGTATGGGATAAGGCTGCATAAACCAACTCCGTTTAGACCCCGTGGTGGCAAGAGCCTTGGGCACTGGCCTCATAAGATGGGAAGAACATACAATAACAAAAAGCACATAAGCAAAAAGAAATGTGAAAAATATGCGGGCAGCTACCTACCAAAAATAAAGAGGGAAACATGCAGCAGCTGAAATAGTATACCTTCAGTCCTTCTATACACAGAGTTTAATGGTACAGAATATCTACGGCAAAAACCTTCTGCAGCCTGAAAGGTAACAAGAAGTAAAGTGAATAATTCAAATTTGGGCAACAAGCTAATGGAAAGGCACATAAAAGTGAATATCCCAACTAACATGCAGCATGGAAAAGTGACCAGTTTCTACTTGCATCGGATGCTTATAGGTGAGTTTTAGGCCTAGGCCTCGAAAAAAAGAACCAGCACAAGGCCACCTTCCCAACTTCAGCTCAAACCTATTACTAGTGATATATTTTCCTGCTACTACTAGTATATTGTCCTGCTACGAAAACCCATTGGACAAATCAAACACATGATCAAATGCTTCCACGAAGGTAATACCTTTGTAGGATATCCTTGATTGTCAAATGCTTTTGAAACTGGAGGTCCTCGAACCTCGCTTTCAATCTGCACTTGCTTAGAGGATAGGCTCTCGACATAAACCTGCAAATGACAATAAAACTTTCATATCCATATTAACAAGGTAGATGACGTGGAGAAAATTATAAAACGTAAAATTTTGTGTTGGGAAATTACATTGTTTATCACAATGAAGAGATGGGATCACTACCACTATGTATCACTGCTGCAAACGATGTATACATGGACACCGGACACATGAGAAATACAACTGTTAGTTTTCTTTCCTTATGGTGCAGGAAGCACAACTCTACAATATGAAGAAAGCTTCTCTTCATTCTTCCATTTTATTAACAGTGATGAACCCCAGCTACAGAATACTCCTTGTACTGGTTTAGTTTCTATCATCAGGAGTTAAGTTTGCCCTTCCAATTTCGGCATTTCCTCTTCCCGTGTCAACAAATCCCTATCCTGTTCTTATATAGCTGCTACACCACCTTCGAGACCTTTTTTCCAATTTACATGTTATACTAAAACAAATGATGCCGCTTCTATTCATCTAACTGACCAAAATCTATCCTTCTAAACAGATCCTCTTCTTATGATCTTGTGTTCCATTAGCATCTCATCTGCCTATTTCTCCGACAGCAGGGTATAAGTTTCATTACAGGTGGCGGGAAGTCTTCCCTATCCTAGGACTGCAACAGAAATCAAAATGGTGCCACTTAGCCATTCCCTCATGGTCATAAATGAAGATAAGCATTCCTGAGAAGGAATCAGGAATGCTTACAGAGTTTCCGCCACCACCTTGGCTCATGTTGCAATGACTTCGACAAATGTGTGTTCAAAGAATAGAGCTATTAACTCAAGCCTATTCGGCTTGTTAACAAACAGTAGATTAGCATAAATGCGTGTCAAAACAGAGAGCTGGAAAAGAGGCATGAATTCATGTACACTTGGGACCACTTATGTCACCCTAAGATCATGTCATCTATTTAAACAATAAGGACCAGAAGATCAATCCAAAACAGATAATGTATGCAAATTGAAACATAACCAGGCTAAAAGTTGAATAAGGAAAGCGTACTACTAGTCTACGCGGCGTGCCGAATGCTAGAACTTCACCATGGCTTATCCTTTTTGTTTCCAATAACTGCACAACTAGGCTTTTGAGCTGCAATATCGAGCAGAGTATAGTCAGCTAATAAGAAGTAGAACTATGAACCAATAAATGTAGAGCGAAAATATAACTCTGCTAAGAAATACTCCATGGAGAGATAGAAGCATCAGCTAGCAACTCTACATAAAAACCCATTCGTCCATTAAATCACAGGGAGCAGAAAAGAGATGGAAATAATAAAACTGTTAACAGATCCCAAACTCGAATAGGTAAAGGGCACATTGGGAAAAAGATGAGCATATACCAAAACGAGCTACATACTTGCTGGCTTGCAGAGGCTACGTCGTCTGGTGGCAGCTCTTCTGTCCCTATTTCAAGAACAAACGACCTCGGTTCTACCGGCACCTGTGTGAAATAAATAACACACAACAAAACTGAAATGTTATTACTTATTTTTATATATTAAGGTAAATATACCATTTTGCCCGAAAAACAGAACAGCAGATCCCTTCTGTTGTTCTTGTTCCAAATCTGAATATTTCTAATACTAATCTGTGGGAAAACTTCACTAGGTTTCCTGTTCATAGATAGGAGGCGAGATGCGAGATACAGAAACGTGCAGGTCATGCAACAAGAGAGGGCTGAAGTACGTACTGGGATGGGAGTAACTTTCTTCAGGATTCTTATGCTAAGAAAATCACAAGTCGCAACATCCAACAAAGAGATCACCGAAAGACCAAACTTTTAGGCGCATGGCTCATGGGCAAAGTTTACCGTTTTTGGCTATTTATGCACCCCTCAGGTATTTTATCCTCACATTGCCTAAAGTGCCTTCCTGTTTTTCCTCCCTTTCTCTCTCCTTCACGCCCTTCTCTAGTTTAAGTCGGCCGCAAATGGTCACTGGCATAGTTAATGGCTACACAGGAATGTGGAAAGATCTAAGCTACGTCATCACAAAGTCTCAGAGACAGCAGTGGGACCTTCTATCAATGACCCCAAGCCATTGAAATCCAGAACCTTCATGTTAGACCCTTTTCGCGCCAGCTTGTGGGATTGCAAAACCTCATGGTGGTATTGCGCAGCAATGCATCAACAGTTCACCGATTAAGGTTGTTGGTTGATTCTTGTTCGCAGTATGAACATGCAAGTAGAAAATAGTAGCTATAAAGGGGACTGGAAAGGGGGAAAATAAAATTAAGCCATAGCTGATTTTATAAACACAAGAGAGTGACTACATATAAAAGGTAAGGAGAAAAGAAAGATCTCCTTCGACAAACCTTGTCCAAAGCTACTTCCAGAATCTCTTTAGGAACAAGATCATTGGGTTCAGAAAGAACACCCAGTGGATGCCCAAGAGACTCCCTTGTCTTGGACCACAGTAATGCACATTGACGAGCTAAACTGGAAGAGGAAAGAAAATCACATAACAGAATGTGGAACTTCTCAGACGTTATGATATATACTGAATGTCAAAACCCCAACTACTAGAGCAAGAGAAAATGTCATAATACTACATGGAGAAGTGAAACCAGGATTAGCTTAATCTTACATAAAAGCCTGGAAGAACCTACCTACGCATTCGACCAAAATAACGAGCACGCTCTGTCACACCAACAAAACCTCTAGCATCCAATATATTAAATGCATGAGAGGTCTTTAGAAGCTGATCATACCTAGCACATTATCTATAAGGTGTTAATGAAACAATATAAAGACCGATTAAAGCTTCTGGATTTCATGCAATATAGCAAAGAGACTGCCAAGCAAATGTGAAATGCATACGCGGGAATTGCAAGGCCTAAATCAAGCAAAGAACGTGCTTCTGCCTCGGAGAGATTAAAGTGTTTCTGGATATGGTCAACATTTGCATGCTCAAGATAGTATGCGCTCATCTCTTTCCTGAAACATACAAACAACACCTGTCAGTGTTCTCGTTTCTCTCATCTCTTTCCTGAAACATACAAACAACACCTGTCAGTGTTCTCGTTAGAAACACCGAAGGATGTAAAGAGTACTAAAGAATGAGGAAGCTGATATATTGCAAGTGAAAAAGACATAACAAAGAGGATCAATGGATCGCAATGAAGTAGCTATTTATCTCTTGAAAATATTAGCCAATAGCTCTGAAGCTCCATCACACAACCAATTACCCACTTTACTTCCTTTTGATGAAGCCTACTAACATGAGGTCATAAATAACTCCCCTCCGCCCACCTACCCCCAATAACAATAGAAAAAGGAAAAACAAGACAGCTCGACAGTGCAACTGCAACGATAAGAATTCCTCTGAACCACCAATCAATAGGCTTTCAGTTCGAGGAAAGCAATAAATACAGAGCCAGGCAACATATACCATCTAGGAATATTCTCTCGGTGGGCATTTGAGATTCTAAGAAATGAAGTAGCATCAAAGAAACATGACAATTGGCAGATAATATCTTCCTTTATTAGATGAGTACACCAATAACATCTTCCCTTGAAATATAGTTTGTTTTTCATTTTTTTGCCACAGCAATAGCATCTAGTAACTCTCACTCCTCAGGATAAACGGAAAGGGTGAGACTATGCGGCTCGTTCCCCCATCAAGCAAGGGGAAAGGATGGTATTTCACCATTGGGCCACTCCTTGCTCTCAAAGCGGAATAAAGCACAAGCAATTTGCATTTTCCTGGCAGTTTAAGCCCTCAAAAAGAGCATAATAATCACAAATCAAACTGGATCTATCTTGCAAGAAGTTACAATGTACTGTTTGATCAATACATAGAATCAAAATCATACACTGAGAATATCCAAGTGGACCCTTATCCTTTTCAACTTTTGTCTTCTAAGAGGTACATTGTGTGAAAAGAAACACCAAAGGGCGACACCTATATATACTTCCCAAGTACGCGCACAGTGTACAAGGGCCCAATAAAAAACCAAAGGAAACAAGCATAAAAAGAAACCCAAAGGGTGTGTTGGAATTGTATACAACCCACAAACCAACCTCGGAGGCAGAACTAGAGGTCTGGAACAGAATCCAACAAATTTAATCCAAGGAAGTGGGCGCCTAGCCCCTGCCAGAGAAGCACGTCCACGTGGCAATATTCATCCCATATGACCTAGCCCCACTACCTTCTTCATCCTATGTTTTTTATTTTTCAGACAGTGCATCTACAATTTTTTGGTCACTATATAGCAGGTGCAACAAGCAAATCAAGGTGGCAAATTATGTCAATCATAAAACAAGCAGCAAGCAATGTTCTTTATTTACTCATTCTCTGAGAAAAGCTCTCCATATGTAATACCATCAGCATATTGGATTTTCTTGAAATGATCAACTCCCTGAAAATGATTTTTAAACAACTCTTGAGGGAAGTAAGAGAATAAGTAAAAGCAGTTGGATTATATAAACAGAATATAAATGATTAATCAGATGAATGATGTAAGTTGACCTGAAGTAACATAAGGATACGTTCAAGACCATAACTGATCTCTACAGATATGGGCATCAACTGAAGGCTTCCAGCCTATAGGAGCAGGAGGGTAAGGGATAGAAGAGAAGAAAAAACAGGAACAATTATAAGAAGCTGTTGTCGAGAAGATTAAGCAAAATATCAATGTCGATACCTCGAATTAAAGAGCTATATTATTATCTAGTTTTGGGTATGAACCTGCTGGAAGTAGGTAAACTGTGTGATCTCCATCCCGTCCATCCAAATTTCCCAGCCCAATCCCCAGGCACCGAGCACCTACTAGTATTTTAAGTCACGATTACATGCACTTTAGAAAGGTACCCAAATATATGTAAGATGAAAAGGTATGAGATTTTGGTGTTCATTACTGTGTACCAGCATAAGTACTCCACCCATATGAGTTGAATACCATCATCATTCTATGAAGCATGGACTAATGGACAAAAAATTTATGCAAATTGACCAGAAAAGACAGATCGTACCGGGCTTTCCCAGTTGTCTTCTACAAAACGTATATCGTGTTCATTAACATCAATACCTGTAAAGCAATTTTGGACAAAAATCCTCAAATTCTAGTACAGTATTTAAACAGGATAGCGACATTAAAGTTTGTATAATATTAGTAATGACCTCTGTAATATTACGAAAGGAAAATAAACTTTAGTGCCCCGAAACTTTACAAAAATCTCGCATCAGTACCCAAGATTTAGAAACCCCAGGTTGGATCGTACTGCATCATTCATCGATTTTCGCTGCATTAGTTTAATTATGTGAAAATGGGGGATAAATGGAGGTGGAGTTTGATACTTTTGGTAGGCAAGGACATGATTAATGGGTAGTAATGGTGAAGAAAGGTGCGAGCTGTTATGTATAGGGCTGCTCGTAGGGTTTGGTAGAGGCAATGAAGGTTAGGGACGTGATGAGGAAGAAAGAGAAGGAACAAACCCGAGACCTAAACCTCCAACAATGCGTCCTCCTCACACCTTCACCCCTCATTAATATATAAATCCACAACAGCCCAACGAACCCTGAACAAGGCATGGAGAGTCCACAAGCTATGCGTGACCTCGCAAGGAAGAAGCAACGATTAATTGATTCCCCTTTCCCCTTGAAATATTAATAGTTAAAATCGCATGCCTCGGTGCAGTCCGAACAAAAAGGGATATGTTGGTCGTGACCCTATTAAGTTGAATAAATGCTCATCCAAGAAAAGAGCTTCAAAAGTAGCGGTATTGGATCACACAAGAACACCCCATCCGCACCCCACCTTGTGGCTGCATCTGCATGGGAAAACATGCCCTCTCCAAAGCTGCCAAGAAAAATTGGACCGACTCAATTTGCAGTCACGCAATCATCTGAACCTTGGATCCCAGACGATCCACTACCAAATGCTAGCATATAGTCTGCGAGGGAAGCCTACTTTCAAAACCAAGGAGCTCTCCCAACACCGCTCATCAGTCCAATATTTAACTATAAAGGAACACAGGTAATCTAATTTCGCATCAGAATGAATCAACAGTCTTGGTTCACTGTCTTACTGTCCTTTTTATGTCAACTTAACAATCTAGTCATAACTCATAACATAGATGGTTTTACTAGATTTGACACAAATGCCAACCCGTGTAAGCACATCAAACTCATCTATCAATGCATAACATAACATTACTGAATAAACCTATTAACTCAATCAGACCAACAAAACAGTACAAAATAATAGAGACTCCATCCTGTCAAGGATATCTTCTCTCCTTCAAAAACTAGAGCTCCTAAGCAAAAGCACCACAGTCCTAGGTATCACCCAGCTAATGCCCACCAGACCAAAGTAAGTTCCATAATTATCTAGCACCCTGACAATGCAACAGAAGATGTTCAACAAATCCCGTCCATTTTACCCATGAAATACCAATTAACAAAAGCCTTCCTCATTTTCTGAGATGGTTAGCATCGCATTCCAGCCGCTTTCCATGAGAAAAAGTGCAAACCTAAGGAGCCGCCAAAGTAGCCAAACTGCCTTCCATGGACAGTTGAGCATCTTTTTGGCCGCCACAGTAGAAAAAAAGAGGGCCTTCAAAGCACCGTATAAGTGAAAGTAATTTTCAGTAAAACCTACCCTAAATTGCCCTGTATGGGTAGTTTGGGTACCAAACAAGCTCTCAAACTGAACCCGCATTCCATGTAATTTATGATATTCTTGTTAGTTGTGCCACTGCATTTTGGATACATGTGTTGAATCGAGGACAGGTCCTTCGCAAGTCCAAGAGTACATAGGACAAAACATGGCATAAGACAAGCATTGCTCCTCTTAAGAAACCTCCACAATACAGCTCTACCAGATGGATAAGTCTTCTGCCAAAAAGAGCTTTTTGGCAACAATAACAACAATGATAAGGATATAGTATCAGAGCACAACCTAAGGCCGATAGGCTCCGGATGAACAGGTCTTGGGAATTCCCAGGATCAGGCTTCAATATGACCTGAGATGGATTGAAACAAAACTACAAAGTCAAACAAAAGTTAATTGAAGTTAAGTTTTTAAAGAGCATTCAGAAAGCTTTATTAGTTGATATTGGCAGCACGATTTTTATTTTTATCAACAAAAAGAACCAAGTGGACCTGGAATTGAGTGTGTCGTTGAAGCCTATTTGGATTTTCGCCATAACGACTATCATCTGGCCGGATACTGGGCTCTACATACCTTCCACCAGAAGATCAGAAATCTTATTAATAATAAAAGTGTCTCGTGAACTTAGAAGTAGTCAAAAATACGAAAGGACTTCCAAAAGCTGAATAAACCACCCCCCCCCCCACCCCCCCCCCCCAAAAAAAAGGAAAACCCAAACCCAAGAAAAAGTGCAAGGGAACAAAACTCAAAGAGCTTATTTTGACGCAATTATACGACGATCATACTAAAGCTCGGCTCAATGTAAGACCAAATACTTAAATGATTACTTAGACTAGGGGGAAAAATGTAAAGATAACATAAGAACATATCAAAACTGGCATTGTGAGCAATACCTCTTAGAACTAGGTTTATTACTGTTGCAAAATTAATAATTGCATAGTGTGTACAACATCATTTTATTCATTTGGGGGGAAAATGTAAAAATAAGAACATATCAAAACTGGCATTGTGAGAAAGACCTCTTAGAACTAGGTTTATTACTGTTGCAAAATTAATAATTGCATAGTGTGTACAACATCATTTTATTCATTTTATTTTACAAAATGTGCTGTAGACAAAAGAGAAAGGCCCACGGAGTGAAACCCCAAGGGAATCTCTGCCTTACGAAGACTCCAACCCAAATAACCAACCTACTCTTGGCTAATAACCTGACTGAGAACAGCTACATTGCTGCCTCTAAGGACGCATCCACAAAATCTACAAAAGGGCGTGCTCAACAAGGGGACTCCTCCTTGGCCAGATCAAAGAACGAAGGTGACATAAAGGAATCTCCACACCTTCAGCAGCGCGTCAGCTCCTTTCCCTCCGAATAGACCAAAGGTCCATAACGGGGCGATCATCCACCTACTCTGCACCAATAGAATCTCTATCCGAAACGGATCTTGGCATAGTTTATAGCAAATTATAGCCAATCCAAAGGGAAGAAGAAGGTGATCCATCAAGGCATGAACTCCCACTTTCCATCATATTCACTATAAGGCGCCAGCAGGGCAAGACCTATCTAGTATAACAAAAAAAGCACTAGTGGAGTCCCTCAATGGAGGTGCCTGGACAGTACAAAAGAAACAGCAGTACCCCAGAAACACAAAGCCAAAAGGACTGAGGAACGCCAAAATACCTCCACTAAGCTCCCAAGAAGAACTCATGTATGAGATCCAAGAAGGCCTCAACCAATACCGGTAATTCTTTTTGGGACCGATAAAAGAAGGCTAGGAAACAACTGAAATTGGCATCCTCTTCTTCTCACCTTCTCAGTTTTTTCTTTGTGAAGGCTGCTTCTCCTTTCCCTTGAAAGCTATGTGGTCTACAGAGGTCATGGAGAAGGGGTTTTTTTTGCTAGAAAAAAGACGACTTTGGCATCCATTTGACAAAAAGAAAGTTTATCTAAAGTGGTGCAACATGTGAGAGCGACTACACTATCCCATCACTGTTCCTTTATGGTCTTTGTTATTTACACTATGGCAATAGCATGGGTGATGCCTAGGATTATTAAGGATTTATGTTGTTGGTCATTCTACGAGAGGAGAAGGAAGGGATTATGGTATCGTAGGCCAGTTACAACTTCCACGATCCATTTGGCTAGAGATAATTTGAAGGCCTCTTCGGATAAGGAGTTATGTATGTCTGCAGGCCAGTTTGTCGAGCATGTTGGCACTTTGGATTGTAGAGTCGTACTCTTACCTTAAGTCTATGGTC
The DNA here is from genome assembly GCA_033070095.1 of Escallonia herrerae. Lineage (NCBI taxonomy): Eukaryota > Viridiplantae > Streptophyta > Magnoliopsida > Escalloniales > Escalloniaceae > Escallonia > Escallonia herrerae. Next base: position 298,362 of record JAVXUP010000938.1, on the reverse strand, counting down.
TCAAAAAATAGTTATATGACGTTCTTAGATCAAATATCAGTTTTATATGCTCTGTAGATAAGTTAAACTTACTTGTCTTTGCATACGAGTCTGCCTACCTTTAGCAACTTAAATTAATTGCTTCACTTGACAATATAGATCTTAGGCTACATTTCCTTTTTAACTGCCGCTGAGTCAACTGACCAAATATTAATTGAAAGAATTAAAAAGCTAGAGACTCCATTACAAAAAGAAGACATTAAACTCTGCTACAGGCTCACTATTATATCCTGATGGCAAAGATAATCTAACGTTTTTCTACGATCTACATATTCCGGTTAGCTGGGTGGGGGGTGTCTGTATTTGTGTTGGGCATACATGCATGATGCATCTGCTGGTTTGGAACGAAGTACAACAAACCTAATCGCCAATCTCTCTTAGCAGTTTCACATACATTACAGCACAGATCAGCATTTGGCACTTGAGATACAGATAACTATAATACAGTAGCTCTATTTGCTGGAGTAAATAAATACAAAAGATTTGTCATTAGCAATATGCCAAAACTCCTTAAAAATGTGTTCTCTGTGCAAGGCAGACTATACAAGTGTCGAACTTTGTACAAGAACACATTCGTCGTCTGAACATAATACAACAGTGTCTTACAAAAAACACATCTTTACAAGTCATGGCATACCGATTATTGTTCTTAATAAAGGGCGGGCCGCAATGCAAAAGGTTCCCGCCATAGCAGGGTATGCACAAACGTTATTTTTTGTTTTTGTGTAACCCTAAAAAGAAGCATACTGTTTTCCTCCTTTTTTGCAAAAAGTACAATGTCAAAGGCATACTTACGCAACATTCCATGGTTCTGGACCGACAACCCTTAAAAATGTCAGGGGATTCATTGTCCCAGCTCCAACCTGGCCAATACAGTCAAATACTCGATAAACAACAAAAGTTACTCGAAAGAAGCTGGATGGGTAGGAAGCAAACTTGTCAAATGTACTAAAAACTGGGCATTTAGTAACTAAATGTGCACCCATGCGTGTAAACTAATATAACCATTAAGAGGAGAATTACATCTACATACCCAGACAATTACATATGAAGCACTTCCTCTATCATTGACAGCATTATTGAACCACGTATCTTTCAATTCAGATATAACTTATGTACCCCAAACATAGAGAATTTCAAAGAAGCATCATAACATTCCTCAAATTGGTTTCAATACAGAAGAAGATACACAATACGAAATTCTATATGCTCTTCAGGTCAGTTAGAATGAAGTGCAAAGGCAAAGAGCTAAGGTAGGAGTAGAACGTGATTAAAGAATGCTGAATCTTGCACTCTTATCTGTAACAAAAAAAAAAGATAGCACTGTTAAGTACCTCGGTGTTGCTGCATTGCATTATGGCGCATCCAACAGATGCCCAATACTCCTACAGATCAAAACAAAAGAAATCAAAACATGAACTTTCTTAAAAAAAAATCATAGAAGACATTCGATGTTGCATTCACAAGAAAAGTGACTAATGAGATGTATGCAAGTCTTGGAGGAAGTACCGCTACAGAAAAGAAAACTAATAAGGAGAAAGATCGTTTGGAGAGGGGAAAGGCGGAGAATGCTGAGCCTTAAAGTGGATAGAGCTTTATCCAGTATTTTTTTAAGCAAGGCGAGTGAATGTCTTCGCAACATTTCTTTCTTTTGCGCAGGGGAGATGTTTCAGAGAAGCATCGTTCAGTGACTTCCCATGTCGGGTTATAGGATTACTGAACAACTAGCTTGCTCTGAAACTTTTTAAACAGGTAAGCTAGTTCCTCTGAATCAATTTTTGTCAAGTTAGTACGGGGTTGATTTCATGTTGCCAACATTAATTTATAAGAGGTGGTTTCTCGATGCTGTCCTTGTAGTGCATTAATGTGTGGATTACGGGTCGAGAGCTATGAAGCTTATAGAAAGAGACACCTATGATCACGTTAACTGGCGAATCAAGTGTACATTGACAGAGGATTAAACTTAGGGGCAAGCGAGGTTAATCAAGATTTATATCTCGGCAGTCAGGTCCAGATTAATTAATATATCTGACAAACATATCGTAAAGCCGAAGCTGAGAGAACATTGCCAAGCAAGCTCTTATTTGAACACTCTCTCAGATCGCCTTGTGGAATTTTTTAATTCTAACCCGTGAATATAAATTTCTCTCTCAGATCTTTACACAGACTATTGTTTAAGTCAAGAGATAATGGGCAATTATGATACCTAATTGTCAGCCGTGATTATCTTCACACTTTCTTCCTCCTCTGGTTACCCAAATATCCCATCTAATCAAGGAAGGGATTTGCACCTACGTAATTATTTCCTCATTGCAACTCTGTCCAACATTTTGTAGCCATGTAAATATCCTTTCAAGATCAATTAGATTGGTTGGTTTGCAGATCTTTTATAGATCCCACAACACCATCAGGAAAAACATATTCTCTCACCAAAACCTTGTTCTTCTCCACATTCTTTTTATACTCATAACATTATCTGCTTCTTCAATTTGTTTACTTTTGCTACGTTGCTAATTAAAATTTTCAAAATTCATTTACATACACAACCATGTTAGTTCAAACTCGTGTATTCTACTCAATTTCAATCTTGTCTAAATTTGTTTTTGAATTTAGGGTTGGTTTGTTTTTAACAAAAGTTTACATGATGATATGACTTTGTTTGCAGCCATGTACCGTTTTCGTCAATGAACTGGAGTTTTCTTTTTATACCAGTCTCTATAAATCACATGCGTCTCTCTTTTGCAGCTAACCCCATGTTACATGAACTCCGTCCGAGTGTCCCGGTCGGCTATGTGTCCAAGCATCGATTCGTCTAATTTTTAAAACCCAAGGCACGGGGAGACGGCAAAAAGTTCATATCTATTGTTATTTTTTAGTTGTTTTCAAGGTAAAATGGTAATTTACATGACGCACCTTGCGTTAATTGAATACTTATCTCATCTCAAAGCTCTAAAGAAGTAAGAGAAACACTATAAGATAGTACTCTTAAGAGCATATCCTTTTAGATGTGTCGGACACAATTTCCATACCCATGTCCAAGTGTCGAGTGTCAGACACGGATACTTCATGCATTTTGAAGAGTCCATGTAACATCACAGGTTCCAATTTGTACAATGTTAAGCTTAGCTGTAATTTTTATAGTTCTATTATTGATGGGGCAGCCATGTCTTCTAATTTCACTTTTCGTGGGAAAGAGTTTTAATGGTTTCCAGGATTTGGCATTTTAGTTTAATTTAAGCTTCCCTCTCTAACGTCCTCATCAATTACTGGAAACAACTTTTAAGTTTGAATTTCATTGAAGATATGCCAAGTACTACAGCAATCTTTTCACATCTAAATTGTATTACAAATGATTGCTACTTTCTCACATGCCATGTTGCTAAATCTCATTGCATTTAGTATGCAGCTATTGTTAATTAAGTACCATTTTGCAAGTTTTTACTTTCACATTTTTTCCTTTCTTGCCCACTGCATATCGATTGTAAGTTCTGTTGCATATATTGACATATGGTGCTATTCTTTTCTTTTCTTTTCTTTTCTTTTTTTTCCAGATGGTGTTGATAATGGCTTTCATGATTTTACTGTTCAAAATTTGTTTGAGAGAAACTCACCCAATAGTAAAATATGTCCCGGATCCCTGTGATGTCCAGTGAAGTGCATCACAACTCTACCGACTTCTTTTGCAAGAGAAAAAATATTGGCAATACACCATGCTCTACATTAATTTCTTTGTTATAAAACTTGTATACGTTGTTATGCTTTTACCCTATAAGGACGAAAATATGTGAGCCTTATGTAGAATATGGATGTTTTCAGTAGTTTCCAAGAATTTTATTCAATTGTTTTTGTTTTAGCTTTTTAAGTATCATTGTTACTCCTATTTTCTTCTTTGCTCTCTCTAGGCGAATAAAAAAGAATAGAGTAAATTGTCATTGAAAAAGAACACGCTCTGAAATGACGCTACAACTTGCGTTCTATGGTAGATTAACAATATTTTTCATGTTGGGTAAACCCTTAGTAAGATGTCATATGATACCATATTTTGATTAAGCAGAAAACTATATCACACTAACTTTCTTACTAACCTATTGTTACATAATTTCTTTGTTGATTCTACTTTTTCCTTTTAATTTTTTCATTGCAAAATCCTTTCTTTTCTTTTCTTAATTTAGAAGCACATTATCTTGTTTTGGTCCATCGAAAAGCTCATTTCATCTGAATGGATTAAAATGACATTCCCCACACTTAAGACAATATACTGCTAAAACCTCGTTCTACCAGATGCCAACCAAGACCCTGCAAACCAAATGCCAACCATGTCTCTGCAATCCAATTGTTTACCACTAACCCGCAAGTAAGCCTATACTATTATGTATTATCATTACCTTAAAAGGTAACGCCTACTCAAATACATTTCCACGTTACATTCTCTGTACTCATGCCTCATACAGCCTTTTTCTTCCAGCTTTAGCTTTTCCAGTACATTCTAAGTAAAATCTCTTAGAACAAGATTTTCCCTGTTGTGAGACTTTCCTTTTACTTAAATTTGAACACTGTCAATAAATCACATTCCAAGCTAATGTTATGTTAACCTAATGAAGCCAATTGTAAATTTGCCATGGGTACTTAATCCACAATTCCAATCAGCAGCTGCATAAATCTGCATCGTTTTTGAGTCTCCCAAAGTAGAATTACTCACCATTGACCAAAAAATCATTGTAAGCACTTCAATATATTTTCACTTATAGTATCACCAAGCAGAACTAAATGCTATGCCCAAATATGTGGCCCCAACTTCAACATACTAGTATAATGCAACAGTCCATTGATTTCCATGTCCTAAGTTCACAAACTACCGCCAAAAACACTACTGCTTCTTCTTCCCTACATTAGCATGCCTATATTCCAAAGAAAGTAATCAAGGCCACAACTTCCTCGGTCATTTTTTATCAATAACAGTAAGAGTCCCTTCTGTTAACTTAACCAATTAGCCAAAACAGGTATATTTCCATCTTCTATTATCCTTTCCGAACCATCATTGTCGCTTAAAAGTGCAGTAACGACAAAAACGCCTTAGACACAAACGATAGTGTATAAAACGCATAATTCGTAGAAATAAACGCTTCCAAAACTCAGTTCATTTCTCTCTTCTGGATGAACTGGGTATGATTGTGAAGCCCAAAAAAATATACCTACCACCCAGATATAAGAGGCTTATTTTGTACACTTTATTGGGTTTTCTTGAGAAGCCAAACTGGCTTTCGACAAAAAATCAGAGGAGGGAAAGACTCACCTGGAGGCGCTGAATGGCTTGTTGAAACGTAGGGACAGAGGGTTTCTTGAGGGGATTTGGATTTGGGTCTGTGGAGGAATGCTGTACAGAAGTGGTGAGTGCAGAGACTGCATTGCTGGTGAAACGGCGCCGGATGGGGTGGTGGAAAAAAATAGGGGTGGGCTTGGTAGTGAAGAGGAAGGAGAGGTGGGGCTTGTGGGGTTTGAAAATGGATGTGATTAGGGAGCGTGTGAGAACAGCCATGGTGTTTCGGGTGAGTGAGGGGATAGGCAAGAAGAAACCTGGATACGAGGACTTATAAAACTTTGGGATAATTTCATTTTATTCCCTTGTACTTCTCCAGATTTTTTATTTTAGCCCCTGTACTTTAAAATCCTTTAAATCAGTTCATGTACTGTGTGCCGTCATCAAATAACCTCCTCTGTTAGCTCTTTGAAGGGTATTTCGGTCAAGCCAAGCGAGATGGATGGGGATTCGGGATTTTTTGGTTGAAGAAAGAACAGACAACGGAGAATCCAACAGTTTCAAACAAATCAGCAAAGAAGGATCGGGAATTGGAAGCCTCTATAGTGTTTGACACTACCATCAATTCCAATCGAAGAGTATGCCTCGACAGAAGAAAACAAGTGGATCAAGTGCAAACAAATCCGATTACCATAAATTTTCTTTATGATCTGTAATTTTTTTTCTTTTAATGTGAAATGCTTTGTTTAAATCTCTGCTCTTTTAATGTATAAAGACCTATATTAAAAGCCTTTTGATCTGTAGCATTTTGTATGCGTGTTTGCTTTTGGCAGACACAAATTGGTGTTGGCATATAGTTGTTCCTTTTTGTCTTTTGTAAAGTGTTAAAAAATTGGATTCTAATTTGTTGGTTTAGGATTATGTAGAGTAAAAGCTGTGAAGTTTGCATTTTAAATTAGAGCTTTTGGTTTATGTGTGTTCCCAACCTATTCTGGTAAGACCCAATGGCCCGCTGGGGGTTTCGCTTCGAACAGACACGTCAACATAGTAAACGGTTTAATTTCCAGCGTATCGAACCGGTCAACGCGCGCACGCCCAAGACATGTGTTTTTCTTCTCGTTTCACGAGCGCTTCGTGCGCGATTTAAGCGCAATATATTTCGCGTTAGCGTGACTGACGAGAGCGCGACCGTCACGCCAAGATCATCTGAGCACCTTTTCATCAAAAACATTGATCGACAGCGCAATCGGGGCAACGGGGTCAAGGGCAAAGGCCTCGGCCTCCATGGGGGGTCGGCCTCGGCCTCCATGGGGGGTCGGCCTTGGCCTTCCCCCCGGTGGTTCACTTTTCTCGTAGGGTCCTTTTTTGCGCTTTGTTCGTCTTGTACGCTTCGTATATGACTTTGGCACCTTGTCCGTCACATGGGTATGATTCACGTCGACACGCTCATCGCAACGCAACTTTCGGATTCATCGTTGCCTATCAAAACACTAACCGTTGGCACTCCCGAAATTCACCAAAAGGAGAAAGGTGGCATCGGCCTCCCCAGGGGGGCTGGCCTTGGCCTTCCCCGAAACCCCCGGCTTTGCCCTTTTTTTGCGCACATTGTTCCAAACCACATTTTGAGCCGACACGAAGCTTACTAATGCATACATAACAACCTCGTGACGTCTATCATCCGATTGTCCTCGACTGTGCACCGCTCTCATGATGTTCGTCACTCAAAGTCACGTGCTACCGCAGAATGACCCGCCGCCGACGAACCCCGTGTCATCATACCCAACTATATCATCGTTACATATTGCACTCATTATTTTGGTATAAAAGGCACGCTCAACTCATGTCCCATCTCCAGGACACCCGACACGCGCCCGTGCGCTATCGTCGCGCCCGTGCGCCAGTCTCATGAGTCGTGCCCACGGCACCAAATATTGTCCCACGACGTTCGTCGCCACGCCTGTGTGCCATTCTCAGAATGCGTGCCCCCGGCACCAAGCATTGCCCCACGACATTCGTCACCACGCCTCTGCGCCATTCTCATGACATGTGCCCTCGGCACCAGGTAGGGTCTCGTGACAGTCGTCGCCGCGCCTGTACGCCACAATCATGATACAGGCCTTCGGGCATCACACTCATGGACGTGGAACATGCTTCGACCCACTCTCCATAGTGTGCAGCATTCCGGGGGGCTCCATTCATAATGCTCCAGCACAAGGACCCCTCGCAGTGGGATGGGCTCGTTACCACAAAGCCATCGCCGTCACAATCACGGGGGGCTCCGTTCGTAGTGCTCCAGCATGAGGACCCCTCGCAGCTGGATGGGCTCGTTACCACAAAGCCATCGCCACCACGGGATGGGCTCGTTACCACAAAGCCATCACCGTCACAATCACGGGGGGCTCTGTTCGTAGTGCTCCGGCACGAGGACCCCTCGCAGCGAGATAGGATTGTTACCACAAAGCCATCGCCGCCACGGGATGGGCTCGTCACCACAAAGCCATTGCAGTCACAATCACGGGGGGATCCGTTCGTAGTGCTCTGGCACGAGGACGCCTCGCAGCGGGATAGGCTCGTTACCATAAAACTATCGCTGTCTTTATTTCGGGGGTCTCAGTTCGTAGTGCTCCAGCACTAGGACCCTTCGCAGCGGGATTGGCGACTCCTCCGGGACACTATCTCTGCCAGGGTGCCTGCGTGATTGGCCTACGTGCTCCGACACTGGGGGCTCGCGTCGGCACCCCTATGGACTATGACCCCCGGGTCACTCCGAGATGAGAACAGGTCTTCGGAGGGCATCGTACCTAGTCCGCCTGGTAGCGAGGCGTCGGGTCTTCCCCCTCTCTACCAGGCCTGTGGGATTCAGTAAGGGCTTGGATCGGTGGCTGGAGCAACGGGCTTACTCTGATCGTGCCGTCATAGTATGGTCAGTCTTCTCAGACAGGTAGAGCGACGCTATGCAAGGCAAGCGACTCAAATTTGGGAACCTGCAGTCCAACGGAGAACAGGTATTTTGGGACCCTTGGTGATGTGTCACTCCCAGGGGATGACATGTGGCATTTTATGACATAGGCACATTGTTTCCTATAAATAGTGAACTTTACAACTCAAAAAGGGACTTTTGGCTCATTCTTACAAAGAACTACTTTCTCACTCTAGAATTCAGGAGCTCTTGGGTTCTAGTGAGAGAAACATAACTTTAGACCGTAACATTGGACCCCGACTCAGACCTTAACCATGGACTGTCGACTGCCGACCTTGTTCGTCTTGGCCTCGTCTCCACAGTACTGCCACTCCTCAAGGCCTGTTTGGGAAGCCTTGCTCTAAGGCCTTGCTCTAAGCCCTTGCTCCACCCTTGCTGTCTCTCACTTTACATACTTGGAAGCTGAAGCGGACTGCATCCTTTGTGGCACGTCCACGTAGATACGAGCCCACTTTCTTTGGCATCAATGTGCACGATCATGGATGTAATGTTCCCTCTGTTATATAATATGCCTTTTCTGACCAAATGGTCTCCCATTGTAAAGCAAAGCATATAAGTTATTCCCTGACCAAGACATTAGCAATACAGTGACTTATGAGAAGTAAAGTTACTTATCTCCTGTAAATAGTACAATGTAGTTTAATTTATTTAATTTAGTACATTTTTTGAACTTTTATGCAACCCCTGGATCTAAGCTTTTCACTATAGAGCTTCATCATGGTGGAAATGTTAAACTGTTACCTAAGTATGTTTATTTAGGGGGCTTTGTTGATTAAGTTGTGAATTGTGATCCTGATTTTATGTTTATGTGGGAATTAGATAAGTTAGTAATGCAACTAGGGTATGATGGCCCATGTGGGTACTACTTTAGACTCCCCCAAGAGCCATTGGAAACTGGTTTAGAAAATATAGCAAATGATGACTTTTGTAGTTTACATGCTTGCCAGTTTACCACCTAATAGAACCATAGAAGTATATGTTAAGCATAATGTTGCACCACTTTTGTTAGAGAGTCAAGTTGGTGACAATGGTGGCAATTTAGGTGAGGTTGATATAGATATTGATGGAGTTGAGTTAAGTGTTTATGACATGAATGAAGGTGTTGGTGCAGCATTGAAGATGGTAGAAATGGTGTGGGTGTTAGTATCCCCGAAGTAATTGTTGATAAGATTAATGAGGGTGCTAATGACGATAATGTGGATGGTACCCCTGAAGTAATTGTTGATGAGATTTATAAGGTTCTTGATGACAATGATGTGGATAGTAGTGGACGAGGAACTACAATTAGTGAGCATAATGCCAATGCAGAAGATATTGGTGGAGATGCAAGCAGTGAGGATGAACTTGTACACAACCAAGATAGACTTTATGATAGTGATTACCCAATATCTGCTGACGAAGATTGTGAATCAGTACAAGTAGGTATTGTGCCAAATGAAGGTGTTATAAATCAAACCCAAATCAGTAGTGTGCCCAACTAAAGCATTAATGATATAAATGAGCAGTAACAAAACCTTGGTGAACCAAACCTTGACAGCACTGAGGCAACCCAAGACATAAATAAGTCAACTCAGCCTGCCTCAAATCCAGCTTTGGATAATGCACACATTGATGGAGTTCCAGTGGATGTTATGCCAAAAACTGCAGAGTTATAAGATGAACCTACAAGTATTGATGAGCCATTTGATGAAGATGATGGGTCAGGGAAAGGCAAGAAACGATTTAAGAAGCCTCATTACCCAAAAATTAACTCAGGCAGGGATGAGAAAACCTACCTTTGTTGTTGGGCAGTGTTTTAGCTCAAATGCTGAGTTTAAATGTTAGACAATATGCAATGAATGAAGGGGTTCCCATTTCATGGAAGAAACTTGAGAGGACTAGGTTTGGGACAGTCTGTAATAATGAGAGTTGTATGTGGAGTATATTCGCATCAAGAATGTTTAGGAGTGATACACGGCAGGTGAAAACTTATATGAATGAACATACTTGTGGTAGAGTATCAAGCAACAAGCTGTTTAAAGCTGGGTGGTTGGCCAAAAAATATGTTCATTAGTTTTAAATAAACCGACAATGGGCTATTAGTTCATTTGGTCAATAGGTGTATCATGATTATGTAGGGGATGCTAATCATGGTATCTTATACAAAGCAAAACAAAAGGCCACACTGCTTAGAGGAAACTTTGATAAGTTGTATGGTAAGCAATGAGAGTACCTAGAATAAATTAAAAGAAGCAACCCTAGTTCCACATGTGAGTTAGGGCCAAAATTAGGCAAAGTTCAAAATTGTAACCTCCAATATTTTTTTGAGATCTACGCTCTGGAATTTTTTGAGAATTTTCGGTGTCTACGAAGGGCTCTAAATTTGAGTATCGGTTAAAGAGATTTATCAAATTAATTAGCATATCAAAATAAGTTATTTTAAATTTGAAAATTTAAAAAAAAAACTTATTTCACTGATATGATTCATATTCTAAAATTTTGGGCCATTATGAGGCCGATAGGTATTTTTTCGCGAAATTGGTCTTTTAAGACTTGGTCGGGACACCAGTCCGGAATTTTCGAGCGAAAATTTTTCTAAAATATTTTTTAGTTTACAAATAGAATCAATATGTTTAAGATATCATTTTCAAGATATTTTGGAATTTTTTTGGTGTCGAAAACCCCCAGGGATATTTTGGTAATTTACCACCCCGAGGGGGTATTTTGATAATTTCACCACAAAGGGTATTTTGGAGTAAATTTGTATACGATAAGGATATTGTAATGATTTTGCTTATAGAAAGGTCATTTTGATGATTTAGGTATAATGGGGGTATTTCGGTAATTTATCACCCTGAGGGGTATTTTGGTAATTTTACATGTAAAGGGTATTTTTTTGTGTAAATTGACATACAGTAACGTTATTTGGGTGATTCTACTTACGGGAAGGCCGTTTGGGTGATTTAAGTCCGAGAGGGGCATTTTTGGTAATTTTACACTCCATGGGCGTTTCTGTAATTTTACATACGCGGTGAGGGACGTTCATTTTAAGAACATGTGTGAGTCCGTATTAAGTTATAATATTGTTCTGTAAACTATTATCTGATGATTTGATCATCTCATCTAGGTTAAAATTAAGAACTTCCGGTTAGATGATTTGGCTGCGGATCCATGTAAGGGATTCTAGCTGAACCCTGGGTAAGGACTTTCGTCTGAACCCTTATTTTGCTAACTCGTTCTTGTAAGTACTCCTTGATTTACTTATGATTAATGTCGAACTCTGAGATATGAAATGATATCAGCATGTTATTGTCCAGAAAATCCCAATATCGAACCTAAATCGGTCATTTGAAAATCTTGTGATGCTCACCTATTATTGCATGCTGAGAAAACTTGATATTTGTATATTATTCTAATTTTTCATCGCTATCGATTGGTTTCTATTATGTTGATACAAGTTGCATTACTTGCGTTAAAAACCTTTCATTGAGCCAGAAAATGTTTATGGAAACTCTTATCGATGCTCATTATCTATTTCCCATCAAGCATTAAAAAACATGTTGTATTATCAAATTGTTGTTATTCTGTACATTGACATGAGATGGCGTATTGGCGTGGGCTAGTACCTCGACGGACTAGCCGATGTGTTGGCGTGGGCTAGTACCTTGACGGACTAGCCGTTGTGTTGGCATGGGCTGGTACCTTGACGGACTAGCGGGTGTATTGGCGTGGGCTAGTACCTTGACGGACTCGCTGGTATGTTGGCGTGGGCTAGTACTTTCACGGACTAGCGGGTGTGTTGGCGTGGGCTAGTACCTTGACGGACTAGTCTGTGTATTTATGATTATATATATTTTGGTATCTATTTATGATGAATTGGATTATTTCAGGAATCATTGAGCTTTTCAAGTTATTTTGAGGTATTTCAGAAATCATTGTCAGTTGGATCCTTTGGAGTCGTTTGGTAATTCTTGTTGTAGTCCTTGTACGACCTTACTGGGCTTTCAAAAGCTTACCCTTTGTTTGGCTCCCTTCTGCAGGTGATGATGAACTGTCGCATGTTCAAGAATGGTTTAGAGTCTGTGTGAGATTCCGATAAGCCCATCACTACTAAGTAATGTGACCCATGCGTGGGTCTGTACTGTCAATTCATTGTATCAGGACTCCAGTCGTTGAGAACCTAGGTTTTAGTAGTTAAGTTTGAGCAGTTATTGAAATCTTGTATTTTAAGAAATTTGTATTGGTATTGGATCAGAAATTTGTATTGGTATGTGGTAGGGAACACGATATGACAAGTTAATGTGATCAGGTAGGTTAACGACCCGAGAGTTCGGGGTGGCGGAGCTCCGGATTTTCGGGGCTGTTACACCTGATCTCTTCAAAGTTTCCTCCTCGTCAACGGTCCCCGAAGGTTCCCCACCTTCCTCCTTTTCCTCATCCCATTCTTCATATTCTTCCTCCCCATCCTTAGGTTTGGGAGACAACTCTACCGCCATGGCCTCATCGGATTGAGTCTTCTTATTGGTTTTAGGGAAGATCGAGGCAATCTGGAAAGATTTGCTTCTCTACTTTGATGGAGGGGCTAGGGCTTTCTTTCGGTCCCGGTGGAAACTTCTTTGCCCTTGGACGATGTCGACTTCGGTTTGTCACCTTCTTCATAAAAGTCCGGCTCGTCCACCTAGCTTCCCTTCCAAAGCACCAGCGTCCCTCCCTAGGAGTCTGAGTTATAGTAGTAGTAGGGTCAGGGGCTCCTCGGAGCTCTATCGTCCACTCGACCTACCTCTCAATGGTGGCACCAAAGGGGTAGGATTGGGTGCCTTAGTCATCTCAGCTGACTACCCGTACACCTCCAACAAGTCCGATATGTAGACACCATGTCCTTAAGACTGTGAATCATCCTATAGGCATCTTTTAGCACTGAGCACGAGACCTAAAATAAAAATAAAAGATGCATGAATTAAAATCAAGTAAAGATGACAAATTTAAGCTGAACTTAAGTCTAGAGTTTACCATTTAAACTTTTGCTAGTTCCTTGAGCCTGAAAAAACCTCGAAGTCTTTATTTGACCTGTGAATCGGCTCTTGCTCCTCGATTTTACACTTCAAGAAAATCGACACCATCTAGAAGGGGATGGGATATCGTCAGCAGACTCTGCCTCTTTATTTACCTTTCCCTTCGGGTCCCGAGTAGCTCTAACCTTCTGTACCTTCATCAGCGACTTTGTAATCAGCCGCGGATGGGGGGCTAGGTCCTCTCTCACGAATTCCTCATAGGTACGAGGATCATTCAGCCACCTTAGGAAGGATACATAGATCCCCTAACCAAGCTTTGTCGCAGCCCCCTGTTAAAAGTCCCCTTCTGATACATCTCTAGGAGAGGGGCAGCCAGGACACAGACCTTGAAGTCCATGTGATACTGGAAGAGTATCGGCTCTCCCAAATAGAACTTTTTGTATGAGAGCCCTACTAGTAACACCTGGCACTGGGTGAGCACCAACTCCTTGGGATAGGCGTTGGTTGCCTCCCACTTGGATAAAGACACTTAAAATTAAAAAATTTGTAAGTATCCATAAACATGTGCTAAGGAAATTTCATATCCAAATGCATTACTTACTGGGCGCTATGTCAGCCCGTTTAAACTGTCCTGATATACCCCCTCGGAGGCACCCTCTTGCTTATAGCGAAACTTTCACCTGTACATCGCCCACTTGGTCTCAACAATGTGCCTCTCACCTAGAAGAGGAGTACGTGAACCCATGACCTCGAAGGCCCAAACTTGTGAACATACACCACATGTGAGAGAGAGGTTTAAAAACATGTGCTAGAATAATAGAAAAATAAATCAAGGAGCACAGTTATACCTCCTAGATATCACAATATCCTATGAAGCTCAGAGATTGCCCTTGGGACACCGCACTAATAGAATGGCAGAGATAAGCTAAGACTGAAATACCCTAGTCGTATGCCCCAATCTCCGCTACCTTCTTCAGGGCCTGTAGGCACCATAGTTGTACGAAGTTGTCTCCGTTGCTGAATAGGGTCTCCCTCAAGACATAGAGCAGGAACCCCAGACGAACTGGTCAATCGTCGGGCCATCGATACCCTCCAAATCCATCCCCTCGTTTTGTGCACGAAGGGTACAAACAAGACGACATCGCCCTTTTGTAAGGACGGTTCAAAACCAAGTAACCGGACCATATGGTCCCGATCCTTGTTGAGATCATAGGCCCAAGGAATAGGCCTCCCTCGAATGCGAATACCGGTGATATTCACAAAATTCTATGGGTTGGTGTCACTTCCCTGAATGGCAAGTGAAAAGTGTTGGAATCCACCAATGCTCAGCCAAACAAAAGAGGTGTTTTTTTTACTACGGGTCGCAACGTGCAATCCGTCTAAAAACAGGTCAAAATCGGTATCCATTACCTTAGCTTTCATAGATTGGGGGACCTTATCCCACCATTCCCTAGCTAAATTGGGGAGCCCCTACATTCCATGTTCGTGGGGAGGGGTTCTAATATTAAGAAAAAAAGGAAAAATCTCATGGAACCGTCCAGTTCGTGCATGAAGTGCATGAAAGAATAGTGCAAGTAGACCCCACTTTGCATGGGTGTGGTTCGTGTATGAAGAAAGGTGAAATAGCCTGTGTAATGAGAGGGAATTCATGGAAGATATACCTCCTCCGCAAAAAAAGAAAAAAAAAGGCTTGCTCAGGTGGACTCTTTGATAAGGAGCCAATAATGAATGGTCATCAAATGGATTCAACAGCAAGAAGCGAGAAAGCTTGCTGATTTGCGGCCCTCCCTCTTGTCCCCTCCTTGTTCGTATAAACTCTATGATTTTCAAAAAATTGGGAGGGAGTCGAAGATGATTTGGGAGATTCATAACCTAGATGAGTGACTGGGTTACGATTTGATAATATGGTGTCCTTGGAGGAGAAAATTTTGAGAAAGAACGCGACTAGTTTGGGTTTAAAGTATTGAAAAAATCCTAATACTGGGCACAAAAACTTAACAGATTACTGGCCGGTTTTCTGTTTAAATTGTTCAAAATGGCTGACTAACCAGTTGGTTTTTTACTTTTGAAATTTCAAAAATTCAAAACTTGCTGACCAATTTTGCCTCAAAATTTCAAAAGTTTCTATTCTTTGACTAACAGACATGTCTTTTACCCTAAAAAGAAAAAAAAAAGATTTTGCATCCTGTGTAAAATACATGCTTGTACGTTTTTATGTACTTGTGTGCTTGCGTGCCTTGTGTGCTTGCATAGTCGTTCTATTACTTGAATTTGCATGTGTTTGTCTGCTTGTGCATTTCACATGATATTTAACTCCTTCTCCCTAGGGCATTTTATCTAACATTTGTGTGCTTGCCTGTGCATTTTCACTATTCCATTCTTAGATTGTTTTGCAATCTGAGTTTGGAATTTGTCACTCAGTTCAGTGATTTTCTTAAGATGTAAGGCCAGTGCAAAGCCCCAAAATTTGTTGCTAGAAGCAATATTTTCCTCACATCAATTCAATTTATATGTTCGACACTCAATGACTAGCTGTCTTTATGGCATTGTTCGCTCTAGCTTTGAGTGATATTTTTAAAATCTTCTTGTATCTAAGAGACCAACTGCTTCGACGCGCTGTTGGCTCTAACTCTTAGATATAAGTTCGGTTTTGACAAAACGAACAACCACTATGATGCGTTGTTGGCTCCGGCTCTTAGTCAAGCCTTGACTTTGTCTGTTGACCCTTTCAAATTGATTTGGGGGCTCCGGCGATGGCCAAAGTTATTTTTATCTTGACTGTTGACCCTTTTAAATTGATTTGGGGGCTTCAACAACCGGAAAGATTCCTGCTTTTGAATATCTAGACGACCCTTTCAAATCAATTTGGGGTCGGGCATCAAGATATACGGCTCTACTTTATTCGTCGACCCTTTCAAATCGATTTGGGGGCTCCGACAATGGCCAAGGTTATTTTCGTCCTGTCTAGACCATTTCGAATCGATCTGGGGGATCCAGCAACAGACAAGATTGCCTTTATCTCTGTATGTCTAGACGACCTTTCAAATCAATTTGGGAGCTTTGACATCTAGATATATAGGTCTATCCG
Source organism: Escallonia herrerae (assembly GCA_033070095.1). NCBI lineage: Eukaryota > Viridiplantae > Streptophyta > Magnoliopsida > Escalloniales > Escalloniaceae > Escallonia > Escallonia herrerae. The sequence goes on along the minus strand of JAVXUP010000938.1, from coordinate 282,007 downwards.
TCGACTCTTTCAAATCGATTTGGATGCTCTGGCAATGGACATAGTTATTACTTCTTTCACATGTCTAAACGACCATTTCAAATTGATTTGGGGGTTCCGATATCTAGACATGGGGGTTTTGTTAGTCGACCCTGAAAAATTGATTTGAGGGCTCCGGCAACAGACAAACTTTTCCTTTATAATATTGTTGAATGACCAATCGTTATTACAATTGGCTCCGGCATTGAATATTATCCTTGTATTATCAAAATTGTTAGATTACTTCTCGTAGGATCAAAATCAAATTACGGCAGTTTTGATTTTGGTTAGTCCGATTGGATACGTAGGCAATTCGATCCCTGATGTCAAGTTCAAGCAAAAAAATATAAAAATGAACTCAGGGTTAGTATTATGGCACATTTACATGTTACATGTTTTTAAGGCCCAAAACCAATAGAAATGAAGTGGAGACCGAAAGAGTGTAGCGGGTGCCTAACACATTCCCACTACATAACTTAATCCCCGAACCCATCTCCCAGTTTTCAATAGACAAGATGTGCTTTTGGACATTTTAGAGTCATTCTTTAATTTTTTTTTTCTTATTTTAAATTAAATAAGATGGTGACTCTAATCATAAATCATTCCGGTGATTTTTCTGAGGCAGTTTTCTATACTACTGAAACGCCAGCAAAAATTCGGAGCTTTGCCGCCCTGAACTTCTGGGTCGTTAACTTACCAGATCACATCAAACTTGTCAAATCTGTTCACTAACACATACTTCAAAACATTTAATCCAATATCATCTCAAATTCTTCAAATACAAGCTTACAAAACTGCTTAAACTTGGTCTATGAAAACCTAGATTCTTTACAAACTCGAGACCTTATAAAACAAAGTGACAGTTCTAACCCACACAGGGGTCTCACATCACTATAGTGGCGGGCTTACCGGAACCTCACACAGACTCTAACTCATTCCAGAACTTGCTACAGCTTATCATCACATGCAGAAGGGAACCAAACGAAAGGTGAGCTTTTAAGAGCTCAGAAAGGTCGTACAAGGACCAACAAAAGAATTGCAAACGATTCCAAGAATCGTACTGACGAAGATTTCCATAACACTTCAACGAATTGAATAGCTAAATGATTTCAAAAATGATCAAAATTCATCATAGACAAATACCATCACGAGGGATTCCAAAACGATCGATAAAATATCATGTTTAAAGCCATCATTCCAAAATACGATAAGGGTTTTCCAAAGGACTTCAAAATGTACACAGATCAACTGAGACAGTTCTTTCCAAAATATACTGAATTTCTCAAGGGATTTCCACCCAAGCACAAATTATATTAGAGAATACTTTCCGGTCATTACCGTAGCAGTCACAGCAATATACAGAACATATAAAATCAAAAATCAGCGTTGATCCTGGAGCGATTGCAATGCCATTCCGACAAGTTAAGAGAGTGTATACATGCATAATGTACCAAAATAATTAATAGTCCCCTTGCGTACGAGCCTACGTTTCATGCAGGATTCAGATCAGCCTTATTAAGCCCTCCCACAAAATGGAAACCTAGGTCAACCCAAAAAAATCAACAATATCGATGAGCGTTAACATAAGCTCAATTCACCAGAATTAGATCGGATTTTAATAACCGTAACATACCGTATAAGTCATCATTCCAAATTCTAGAAGAAAATCACAAATAAACAGTAAAACGATTGATAATAGTTATCGGATTAGGCACAACAATTTGGAAGAACGGAATGATCAGATTTGCTCAGAATGCAATGCATGCGAGCATCATAAGATTTCTAAATAATCGATTCGGGTTCAATATTAGGGTTTTTTGGACAAGAACATGCTGATATCAACACATACTTCAGAGTTTGATATTAGTTGTAAGTAATTCAAAGGAGTACTTACAAGTACGAGTTATCAAATAAAGGGTTCAGATAAAAGTTCTCACCCAGGGTCCAAATAGAATCCCTTACCTGGATTCGCAGCTAAATTATCCTAACTGAAAAGTCAATAACTTTAACCTAAACGGAATAATTAAATCGTCAGAATACAGCCTACAAAACAATATTATAACTTAATACACATACTCTGAAAACGAACCCCCTTCACCGGATATGTAAAATTACCAAAACGTCCCTAAGGTGTAAAATGACCAAAAAGCCCTTCTAGGAACTAAATCACCCAAACGGCCTTCCCGTAAGTAGAATTACTTAAATAAGCTTCACATATGCAATTTTATCCGAAAATACATGTCTTAGGTCAATTACCAAAATACCCTTTCAGGGTGATAAATTACCAAAATACCCCCGTTACACTTAAATCCTCAAAATAACCTTTTCGTAAACCAAATCACTCAAACATACTCACTCTATGTAAATTTACTCAAAAATACCCTTTATGGGTAAAATTACCAAAATACCCCTCGGGTGAAAATTACCATTATACCCCTGGGGGTTTCCAACACCAGAAAATTTCAAAAAATATTTTAAAATGCTATTTTTAGCATCCTGATATCATTTTTGACTTAAAAAGTATTTTAGAAAATTTTTGTCCAAAATTCTTGAACCGGTGTTCGGATTGAGTGCTAAAAGGCTAGTTTCGAAAAAAAAATAGGGTAAATTACACTAAACACTCCTGAGGTTTTACGTAATTACACTCCACTACCGCTATCTTTAAAATTTACACTCCACCTCCCGAGATTTGTACCCGCATTACCCATAACTACACACATTTAACGGCAGGGCCAACTCCCTGAAAAGATTCCCTAACACATTACTTTATGCAATTTTCATAGCCAAAATACCCCCCCCCCCTGTCCTTTACTCACCTGTGTGGTGTTCTTGTAGTAATGGGTTTTCCAAAATTTCAGTCAACTCCACAAACTCTAAGTGAATTAGGGGGTTCAATATGGTCAATTTAGGGTTCAATTAGCTCATTTTAGGGTTCAATTAGTTTAATTTAAGGTTCGGTTAGATTAGGGCATTCAATTTAGGGTTCAATTAGGGGTTCAATTCGATTAGGGCATTTAATTTAGGGTTTAATTAGGGTTCAATTACTTTAATTTAGGGTTCAATTAGTGTGTTCTATTAGTTCAATTTAGGGTTCGGTTGAATTGGGGCATTTAATTTAGGGTTCATTTAAGGGGTTCAATTAGTTCATTTTAGGGTTCGATTGGATTAGGGCATTCAATTAGGGGTTCAATTAGTTTAATTTAAAGATCGATTGGATTAGGGCATTCAATTTAGGGTTCAATTACTTTAATTTAAGGTTCAATTACTTTAATTTAGTGTTCAATTAGTTCAATTTAGGGATCGGTTGAATTGCGGCGTTCAATTTAGGGGTCGGTTGAATTGGGGCATTCAATTTAAGATTCAATAAGTTCAATTTAGGGTTCGGTTGGATTAGGGCATTCAATTAATTTAATTTAAGGTTCGTTTCGATTAAGGCATTTAATTGAAGGTTAAATTAGTGTTCAATTACTTCAATTTAGGGTTCAATTACTTGAATTTAGAGTTCGGTTGAATTAGGGCTTCAATTTAGGGTTCAATTAGGGGTTCTTAGTTCAATTTAGGGTTTGGTTGGATTAGAGCATTCAATGCAGGGTAATTAGGGGTTCAATTAGTTTAATTTAGGGTTCGATTCGATTAGGACATTCAATTTAGGGTTTAATTACTTTAATTTAAGATTCAATTATGTGTCTAAGTGAATTAGGGCGTTAAATTAGGGCATTCAATTTGAATTAGGGTATTCCCTCCAAAATTCTAAGAAAACAGTCTGAGAAGCATTCATGTCTTTTTGCATTGCACCATTAACACCGTAAGAGAAAAAGTTACTTTTTGAGCTGAGTGTAATTTTTAAAAATAACAGTAGTGGAGTGTAATTACGTAAAACCTCAGGAGTGTTTAGTATAATTTACCCAAAAAATACCTATCGACCACAGAATGGCACGAAATTTTAGACAATGAGTCATATCAGTAAAATAGGTTTTTTATAAAAGTTTTAGATTAAAATAACTTAATTTTTTATGCCAAATAATTCGATAATTTTGGTTAATCGATACTCTAATTTAACGCCTTTTGTGGACACCGAAAATTTTCAAAAAATTCCAGAGCGTACGTCTCATAAAAATAATAGATTACTGTTTTGCACTTTGTCAAATTATGACCCTAACTATTTTTAGCAATTCCTGAAAAACTGTCTAATTAATACCTTCTTTTTAGCGACAAAAACAGTTACTATTTGGATTAAAACACACACTAAAGCACCTCAGCTGCACACGATCTCTTCTTCCTCACCCAACTGGCGAACCACACAACTACACAATTCACATACACACGCCTCTGCCACACACTTCAACACATACTACTTCCGCAAATCAACTCACCAACACCCAATTACACATATATTATCAGCATACACACACCCATACCGAGACACACACACACGCCCACTTCCCCTCACAAGAACACACACTAAACCTCACGGTACCCACTAAAAACACACATTACACACTCACTATCCCCAGAATCACACCAATATACCTCCTTGACTTATATTACATACACAATTACCTATGAACATACGCATACCTGAACACATGAACACAATATATACACACACAGTTATACGCTCGCACACACACTAGGCACACCGAAAACACTCTCTAAAAACACATACTAAGGGGTAGAAAAATTACCCTTGAAAAACCATTCCCAAATCTCTCTTTAATTTTCTGTTTGCCCACCTATTTTTCCTTCCCCCCAAACGGCAGCTCTGTTCTTCTTCTCCCTGTCTGATCCTCTCTTTTATTTTACTGTTCCTCTGTTTTGTTTTTTTTTCTTTTCATTTCTTTCACGCGAGGCTTCTTTATCTACATCAATCCATTATTAAATACTTTAATTTAACTTAGTCACCTTAGCTAGCAGATGGTGGTACAATCTAAAAAAATAGCTTTTAAATTCTTTTTATAAAATTGCACAAATGGCCCCCACGTAATTACAAAATAACCCCAAATTTTGTGTAATTGCATTCAAGCCCCTAAAATCATTCTAATCATTCTCAATTTGATTAAACATCACTAAAAATACATATTAGCATTCATCCAATTATTTTTCATCGCTAAAACTAAAATTTACATTCATGCCCCCAAAGTTTTCCAAAATTACGAAAATACCCCCAAAAATTTAAAAATTACATTTTTTGCTCAAATTTATTTTAAGTTTCAATACGCTACTAATACACGAGCATTATCCAAAATTATTGCCCGTTTATTTTCAGAGCCCATATGGTTATTTTAACCGACTCCCGAAGTTCGGCATATTACAAATACTGTCTTTTTAGATACTCCACATAACTTATACACTTGACACATAAGTAACAAATATCCTGGACGTCTATATCACGTGTACGAAAAGTACCTCAACTTTGCAAATGATTTTGACAAGTGAATTAACAAGTCTTTAACAATTGATGAATTTTAAGAAAGGTGGGAAAAACTTATTGAGTATTACTCATTGCAAGACAAAGACCGGCTCCAATCATTGTATGAACTCAAAGAAAAATTGGTTAGAATTTAAACCAATAGGTATTTTGTGTGGGCATAAGAACGACTGGGAGGAGTGAATCTACGAATGCCATGTCCAGTTGCTATGTAAATACAGCTACAAACTTAAAGAGTTTCGCAATAAATGTCCAAAAAGTGTCTGCAAGACATTAATTGTGAGAGAAAGGGTTGCAAATTTCATAATCATGTACAAACAAAGAAGAAAGCTATTTGAGACATCGTTGGAGGTGAATGGTGCAAAATTATATGAAGGAGATATTTAGACAATACCAAATAGAGTTATAAAAATCGGGATGATACAGTAAACAAGTTGGCTGTAGCGAGGACACCCAAATACAAAGTTTATTCCGTGATGAAAGACCTTGCCCCTGAGAATTTGTGGAGTCCATTGTCTACCATGACAGAGAGACGGATAGGGTTCTACAGTTATTCACTCAAAAGAATATCAAGGAAATGCCCCATGAACTCGTCTTTTCGCGGTGGAGAAAAGTTACAAGCAGGTTACACAATACCGTAGCCTTTCCAACGCATTCGTATACAGATTTTGAAGAGTCAAAGACATTGTGTATAATCATCTCATGACAATGTTTATGCGTTTATCAGCAAAAGGTTCTTTTGCAATGGCCGATTATAAATATCTCTGTGATCTAGATCTTAGGCAAGATCCCGTCATCGACAAGTTTGAAGTACCTCCAACTAGCAATGCGGAAGACAGTGGTAGCGTTCCTAGAAAAGAAGAGGAGACAATTGAGTAAGATGACAATGTTATCTGACCTTTGGATTCATTCATATCGCAGAAGAAAGGTCGAAAGAGATCTACATGGATAAAGAGCTCTATTGAACAAGGAACCGTACATAAAAAGCTGAGAAAATGTACATTGTGCAACAAAATGACAAATCATGACAAGTAGAACAATTATAAGGCATTGGAATAAGTTAGCGAATTTGCAAGACAAGGATGAAGATGAGTTCAAAGAAGAAGAAGTGCACCTTTAATCTATGTACTCTTGTTTGTGTTAAGCCTAAGTATTTAAATTTGTGACTATAATGAAATTTTATTGTAGCATTAATCAATTTAGGGATCGCTTGAATTGCGGCGTTCAATTTAGGGGTCGGTTGAATTGGGGCATTCAATTTAAGATTCAATTAGGAGATTCAATAAGTTCAATTTAGGGTTCGGTTGGATTAGGGCATTCAATTAATTTAATTTAGGGTTCGATTCGATTAAGGCATTTAATTGAAGGTTAAATTAGTGTTCAATTACTTCAATTTAGGGTTCAATTACTTGAATTTAGAGTTCGGTTGAATTAGGGCTTCAATTTAGGGTTCAATTAGGGGTTCTTAGTTCAATTTAGGGTTTGGTTGGATTAGAGCATTCAATGCAGGGTAATTAGGGGTTCAATTAGTTTAACTTAGGGTTCGATTCGATTAGGACATTCAATTTAGGGTTTAATTACTTCAATTTAGGATTCAATTATGTGTCTAAGTGAATTAGGGCGTTAAATTAGGGTTCAATTAGGGCATTCAATTTGAATTAGGGTATTCCCTCCAAAATTCCAAGAAAACAGTCTGAGGGGCATTCATGTCTTTTTGCATTGCACCATTAACACCGTAAGAGAAAAAGTTACTTTTTGAGCTGAGTGTAATTTTTAAAAATAGCAGTAGTGGAGTGTAATTACGTAAAACCTCAGAAGTGTTTAGTGTAATCTACCCAAAAAATACCTATCGACCACAGAATGGCACGAAATTTTAGACAATGAGTCCTATCAGTAAAATAGGTTTTTTTATAAAAGTTTTAGATTAAAATAACTTAATTTTTTATGCCAAATAATTCGATAATTTTGGTTAACCGATACTATAATTTAACGCCTTTTGTGGACACCGAAAATTTTCGAAAAATTCCAGAGCGTACGTCGTAAAAATAATAGGATTACTGTTTTGCACTTTGTCAAATTATGACCCTAACTATTTTTAGCAAATCCTCAAAACTGTCTAATTAATACCCTCTTTTTAGCGACAAAAACAGTTACTATTTGGATTAAAACACACACTAAAGTACCTCAGCTGCACACAATCTCTTCTTCCTCACCCAAATGGCGAACCACACAACTACACAATTCACATACACACGCCTCTGCCACACACTTCAACACATACTACTTCCTCAAATCAACTCACCAACACCCAATTACACATATTATCAGCATACACACACGCATACTGAGACACACACACACACGCGCGCGCGCGCCCATTTCCCCTCACAAGAACACACACTAAACCTCACGGTACCCACTAAAAACACACATTACACACTCACTATCCCCAGAATCACACCAATATACCTCCTTGACTTATATTACATACACAATTACCCATGAACATACCCATACCTGAACACATGAACACAATATATACACACACAGTTATACGCTCGCACACACACTAGGCACACTGAAAACACTCACTAAAAACACATACTAAGGGGTAGAAAAATTACCCTTGAAAAACCATTCCCAAATCTCTCTTTAATTTTCTGTTTGCCCACCTATTTTTCCTCCCCCCCCCCCACACGGCAGCTGTGTTCTTCTTCTCCCTGTCTGATCCTCTCTTTTATTTTACTGTTCCTCTGTTTTGTTTTTTTTTTCTTTTCATTTCTTTCACGCGAGGCTTCTTTATCTACATCAATCCATTATTAAATACTTTAATTTAACTTAGTCACCTTAGCTAGAAGATGGTGGTACAATCTAAAAAAATAGCTTTTAAATTCTTTTTATAAAATTGCACAAATGGCCCCCAAACTTTATGTAATTACAAAATAACCCCAAATTTTGTGTAATTGCATTCAAGCCCCTAAAATCATTCTAATTATTCTCAATTTGATTAAACATCACTAAAAATACATACTAGCGTTCATCCAATTATTTTTCATTGCTAAAACTAAAATTTACATTCATGCCCCCAAAGTTTTTCAAAATTACAAAAATACCCCCAAAAATTTGAAAATTACATTTTTTGCTCAAATTTATTTTAAGTTTCAATACGCTACTAATACACGAGCATTATCCAAAATTATTGCCCGTTTATTTTCAGAGCCCAGATGGTTATTTTAACCGACTCCCGAAGTTCGGCATATTACAAATACTGTCTTTTTAGATACTCCACATAACTTATACACTTGACACATAAGTAACAAATATCCTGGACGTCTATATCACGTGTACTAAAAGTACCTCAACTTTGCAAATGATTTTGACAAGTGAATTAACAAGTCTTTAACAATTGATGAATTTTAAGAAAGGTGGAAAAAACTTATTGAGGATTACTCATTGCAAGACAAAGACCGGCTCCAATCATTGTATGAACTCAAAGAAAAATTGGTTAGCATTTAAACCAAGAGGTATTTTGTGTGGGCATAAGAACGACTGGCAGGAGTGAATCTACGAATGCCATGTCCAGTTGCTATGTAAATACAGCTACAAACTTAAAGAGTTTCGCAATAAATGTCCAAAAAGTGTCTGCAAGACATTAATTGTGAGAGAAAGGGTTGCAAATTTCATAATCACGTACAAACAAAGAAGAAAGCTATTTGAGACATCGTTGGAGGTGAATGGTGCAAAATTATATCAAGGAGATATTTCGACAATACCGAATAGAGTTATAAAAATCGGGATGATACAGTAAACAAGTTGGCTGTAGCGAGGACACCTTGTAACATCCCAAAATTTTCCGGAACGTTATACACTAGCTCGATCAATTCGCTAAAATATTATTACCTCAACTCACTCAAATAATACAAATATGTTATAGCAACTAAATAATCCATCAACTGTCAGAGCAACTAAACCATTAATTTTAAATCTTAGTAAACTATCGTGGGCGAAATATCAAATTAGGTCCTACAAATTTAAACAATATCATTCCCCCACGCAGGGGTTCTAATGATCAATACCAAAATCTAATTCCTTCTCTTTCACTTGCTCGGCTCTAATCCCTATTTAGGTAACCTACTGCTGGCTGTCACCTGCGGGAAGAAAGTCAAAGGGGTGTGAGCTTTTGAGAGCCCAGTAAGGTCGCACAAAGATTTAAAAAAAAATAAGAAAACGATACGGACAATTTGACATTTAAACCAATAGAAAATTTTGAAGCGGAGAAACAGAGTGGTTCAAACAATCTTTCTATATATACAATCAATCGATAATTTTAAAAGGGTTTTCAAGAAAACAACAGCATTTCAATATAAACAACACATGGATGAGTATCAACTCAGTTCTCTTAAATGGATAACCATTTTTAAAACACTTAAAATGCAATAAACATAAACATGAAACGTTGAACATGAGCAGTACAGAAGCAAAGCCACCCCCGGCAGTGCTCGATCGCTTTACATATGCATATGTAACACTGACTAGTCCATCTAGGTACTAGTTAAACCCATCCAACAGACCATCTTATAATACCAACAATACAGACCATCCTTATGGCTCCCAAGTTACTAACTCATGTCAACATTGAGAAACAATAAATAGAATTCAAAATATTTTATGATAATTGAATCGATAAAACAGATGAGAATAAACAAATTACGAATTCCAAACATTGCTAAGGTTCAAGTTAGGCTTTCATGGACAGGTTTAAAACATCTTTTATATCAGCATAAAATCGAATCAATTTAGTTTGTAAAACTGTTCTATAAGCATTTGAAAACAGAATGTCGAAATAGGGTTCGGATAGAATTCCTTACCTCGGTCTAAGCTAAGCGATGCTACCAATCCTCGATCAATATTTTCTAAATAACCTAGATTGGCAAACCATTTGTCAGAACATAATCTATGCTACAATACTATAACCCTAATATCATATACCTCCACGTACTCACTTCTAACCTCAAAATCGTTCAACTCAAAATGCGCCTCGCTCTCGGTCGACCTAACCGAAAACCCGATACGCTTTTTAATGCATAACAGTATTCTAAATTTATTATAAATTAAAATAAAACACTTTTATAGCTTAAAACATTATAATAAGTCAAAATATGAATTTTCTGAATTTTTGAATATTTTTGAATTAAAATAATTCCTTTAAATGCAATAAAAACCCATAAATTCCCAAAATTACTTCCAACTGCAAACTAAGTTCCATAGTTTTTGTAATAGCTTTAAAATATGTATAAAAATTATATAAATTTAAATCAGAAACTAAAAAGCATTAAAACTATTTTTCAAATATTCATTTTGCTAAAATAATTTTATACGGAAACCATAGCAAATCAACCCCAAAAATCATCAAACTTTTACTGAGTCTTTATTATACTATGAAAATAGTAGTATAATTTTCCCAGAACATTTTCAGGGTTTAATGGTTCCAAAAAAATTTTCCAAATCTGAAATTACAGAAAATACTAAAAATTCATACGACCTTAGAAAATTATAAAACTTTGCCAAGAATTCTAATATGGTCTCACGTATTATACTGTAAATTTTCACATGATAACGATAAGCGTGCGTTAACATATGCACATATCGATCTAACGTTAACCCAAAATAACCCGCTCCGTCCAGGCTCTTCCTCTTGTCCTTCCTTTTGATCTCTACCTGCTGGCCAAAACTCATTCTCTCACACACAGGTGTACCCACGACATGCTCTTCCTATTCCTTCTTCTTGTTGTTTTTTTACATCCATATGCAACATAAAACAACCAACTAACTTACATTTTTCATACACTTCCTCACCCACATACACACACTCACTCAATAAACACACAGCCTCACTCACGTAGCAGGTACACAACCATTCTTTTTCTTTCACTCAGTGACCATGCACACCCACACTCAGAAATATATGGTACCCATACACACATGCACACAGTTCACCCTTAGACTCCTTCCCTCCCATTTTTCTGAAACTCATTTCATCCACAAACACTCAAACGCTCACACAAATACACATTACCCAGCACCTCATGTATCTTCACATTGTATTTCTTCCCATAAAGCCACTTCACCCCCACACGGCTGCACACTTTTCACACAGAACACTCACCCCCATTACCTCCACAATGCTCCCACAAATATATACATGCATCTGCCAAGCCCTTTTTTCCTCCTATTCTTTCTACACACTCACCACATATATACATATGTAACACACATCTTACACTTCACACCCACTCCTCTACGGTAGTGGGTTTCTCTCCCACTCCCTCATTTCTTTTCCAAAACCAACATTCATTTACTCAATCTCACATGCAAACATCTATATGTATATACACACCTCACCGCAAACACACACGCTACACACTCATCTTGCTGTCCAACCCACACACAACACCCGTTTTCTTCTTCTCTTCTACTTTATATATACATATATATTTTAAAACCAAAAACTTACACAACGTAAGCTACTGCCTCGCGGTAGTAGCTTCCTCTCTCTCTCTCTCTAGCACTTTCATATAAGCACACCTTAGAGCACCCAGCCCCGTCTACCCAATTCAAAATCTTATGAAACCTAAAATCCCATTTCTACACCCACGTACACATATATAATTCACAACACAGCTTACGCCACTCATACCCAAAACCTACGGTTGCACCTTCATCTCCCCCCTCCTTCTCTCATACATACGTATGAGCACACACAGTAACACACTCAAGCATACACTTACACCACACCATAACAACACTCACTACATACACCATTAAATACACAGAAAACCTCATGGCAACGCTGTTTCTCTGTCTTTCCACCCACAGTCTGTCACACAAATGCACAGCCATGGCTTCCATGGCCGAAACCTCTCGATTTACTACCATACCCATTTCTCGGTAGCCATGGCTGCCTTTGCAGCCATAGGCTCCCTAACTACCGTAACCCATTTAAAGATTAGAGAGAAAAGGCTTAAAAAAAAACATACCAGACAAGTAGATTTGATCGCCGAAAACTGCTTCCCTTTCCCTCTTTCTCGATCTCTCTGTCCCTCTCTATCGAAGGTCACACATCATATGCACAAATGGATGAGACGGCTGCTCTATAAAAGATGTGTATATAGAAAACCCTAAGTTGGAAAAATCACAAAAGCCCCTACTCATATATTTTGTCGCTAAATCTTTCTTACCCGAACTTATTGTCTCGAAATGGTCCAACAATAAACATTGATGATAATTTATGCACTATAAAATTATGAATGTGTTGTTACGCCATCCCGTTTGACAAATCGTCGCTAATAAGCGCACCGATACTAAAATAATTGTCGCTAGAAATATATCGATGCTAACTAAAATTCCGTCGCTAAAAAAAAAAACTCGCAACTAGAATTTCTAATTAGATCCGAAAAAGTATTGGGGTGTTACACACCTGAATACAAAGTTTATTCCGTGATGAAAGACCTTACCCCTGAGAATTTGTGAAGTCCATTGTCTACCATGACAGAGAGACGGATACGGTTCTACAGTTATTCACTCAAAAGAATATCAAGGAAATGCCCCATGAACTCGTCTTTTCGTGGTGGAGAAAAGTTACAAACAGGTTACACGATACCGTAGCCTTTCCAACGCATTCGTATACAGATTTTGAAGAGTCAAAGACATTGTGTATAATCATCTCATGACAATGTTTATGCGTTTATCTGCAAAAGGTTCTTTTGCGATGGCCGATTATAAATATCTCTGTGATCTAGATCTTGGGCAAGATCCCGTCATCGACAAGTTTGAAGTACCTCTAACTAGCAATGCGAAAGACAGTGGTAGCGTTCCTAGACAAGAAGAAGAAGAGGAGACAATTGAGTAAGATGACAATGTTATCTGACCTTTGGATTCATTCATATCGCAGAAGAAAGGTCGAAAGAGATCTACATGGATAAAGAGCTCTATTGAACAAGGAACCGTACCTAAAAAGCTGAAAAAGTGTACATTGTGCAACAAAATGACAAATCATGACAAGTAGAACAATTATAAGGCATTGGAATAAGTTAGCGAATTTGCAAGACAAGGATGAAGATGAGTTCAAAGAAGAAGAAGTGCACCTTTAATCTATGTACTCTTGTTTGTGTTAAGCCTAAGTATTTAAATTAGTGCCTATAATGAAATTTTATTGCAGCATTAATCAATTTAGATATAAAATTTTAATTTTACTATCTTAATTTTGATGTAGTCTTGTAGTGGCCAACATATGATTTTTTTTCTTCTAAGAGTTGTGTCTCAGTGGCCAAACATGGTTTCCTTTCCAAGTGTTGGGACTTGGGTACACTGCTCTGTTGTCCGCTATATAATGTAGCGAATGAAAAAGTTATGCAACCAAGTCCCAATACTTAGAAAAAAAAGGCAAGTTTTGCACTACTCAATCTTTTATCCCTGATACTGTAGTGGACGATAAAGCAGTGCAACTAAGTCCCAACACTTACAGAAAAAAGACAAGTTTAGCACTGTTCAATCTTTTAACACTGTTTTGTCGTCCGCTACATTATTAAGCAAACAACAAAGCAGTGCAACCAAATCCTAACGCTTAGAAAAAAAAAATGGTACACTACAAAGTGTCGTCGCTATATAATGCAACAGACAGATCATTGGCAGGTCTTTGAGCGAAATCACATCGTCAATTGCTTTGTTTATATGCTAGCCTTTTGGCCATGTAAGCGTTGAAACTTAAGGTGGCTATAGTAGCGGAGCCGAAAACTTCGTACAAGGTAGGCATCTAATAAATGACAAAATTGATACTACTGAAGCTTACCTGTCGGCTAAGTGCAATTGTTGATTAAACCCAGCAATCATGCATCTTTACACCTACTTGGAGGCCTTCATGCCGGGTAAGATTGTAAGTAAACCAACAGTTTTTTCATGTCAGTCTTCGTCCCTTTGAAGGCCACTTTTGTGGTAAACAACAGACAAGGGCATTTCAATCACTTTATGGCCGTGGTTCAGATAGCTACTTCGGTATCAAAGAGGAGGCTGATGCAAAGAAAATCACTCGGTGATAAAAGCCTTGGCAGATTAGTTGAAATGGCTGCCAGAAAAACCACCAAATTTGTAATGAATACACATCACACAATCATCATTAATTAGCATTGGCCAGAACTACCGGGAACTAACAAAATTAGTAATTGTTGTTAAAAAGACAAGTGGTTAATTTATTTTCAAAAGACAATGAAAGGTAGATTATAACTTAGAATGTTGATATATGCAAGACTCGAATATAAGAAGACACGTTAAAACCTATTGGATGAATAATCGATCCAAGCTCAAATCAACTTTCAATTCAAAGCTAAAAAAATAAAGAAAAGTGGAAGCCAGATTTAGAGAAAAGACAAGGTTTATAAGATGAGATGACCAGAGCGATTGGATTGGCATTTTCAATTGCTGCTGATGAAATTACCGGTTGAGGTGGACAGTCCCATGTTGGCGGCGGCATCACCATTGAGGTACAAGACTTGTACACACAGATGAATACCTGGACGACAGCAGGTGGGCACGTGCCTCTCTGTGCTCCTAACTGCCTCCGCTACTGGGCGGCTGGAATGCGAGTTTCATGAGTTTCTTTCTTAAATAATCTCTTTTTATTACTTAATTATCCATCTACTTCATTTTTAACCTTATTTACCTATCTAACCCATTTTTGGAAATCTCACTTTCAAAGAGAGATTTGAAGCTGAGAAAACGTGGTTCCAAATCACGTTTTCAAGCAAATGTTAATCGTAGTAACGTTTGCTTGAAAACGTGGTATGGAACCACGTTTTCTCAGCTTGAAATCTCTCTTTGAAAGTGAGATTTCCATTAAACATAGTAACGTTTGCTTGAAAACGTGGTTTGTAACCACGTTTTCTCAGCTTGAAATCTCTCTTTGAAAGTAAGATTTTCATATTAACGTTTGCTTGAAAAACTTGGCTTGAAATCTCTCTTTGAAAGTGAGATTTTCATTAAACATAGTAACTTTTGTTTGAAAACGTGGTTTGGAACGACATTTTTTTAACTTGAAATCTCTCTTTGAAAGTGAAAATTTTAAAAATAGATTAGATAGGTAATTAAGGTTAAAAATAGAGTAGATGGATAATTAAGTAATAAAAAGAAATTATTTAAGAAAAAAACTCCGAGTTTCATCATCTGTTGTTTCTTGTTTGGCGATGAGGGCAGATATGGTAAGAGGGGTAGAGCGGCAATTTGGGCAAGTGGGTGTGCCTTTTATGGGACACCCGTAAAAGGCAGATGCTGAGGTGAAAATGGTATGACAAAATGGCAACGTGACAGCACGGACGGTCCTTTTCTAAAGGATTTCATTAACGAGGAACATAATAGTTACAGACTAAAAATTTAATTAAAAAAGTTAAATATAAAAATATCAAATTCAAATGAAAACAATAAAGATCAAAATTATGCTTTACCGTGTAAACTAACATAGTTTGGCCACAAACACTTACAAAAGAAGCTTTTGCTGGCCGGGGGAGCCAGAGCCAAAGCCAACAACACATACTGCTTGTTCAGCTGGTCTCCTACCTGCTCCGAGTAATGGCCAAAGCTGATGTGCTGATCGAAGTGGAAGCTGTGCAAGCCGTGTACGGCGACGATTGTCTCGTTCTTGACAAGTACCCACCCCACCTCCACCTCCACCTCAAGCCACGAACCGCCGACGTCTTATCTCAGCAGGTTCTCCCTCTCTCTCTCTCTCTCTCTCTCTCTCTCTCTCACACACACACACACACACACACACAATCATCGTTGATAAAAGAAAAAATCAAGACTGAATTCTGTTAATCAAAGAAGGATAAAGGTGACCCTTTGTGCGTTTCTTGTTGTTTAATTAATGGCGCGGTGGAGTCTCAGTTAATTTAAGCTGAAGGGTTCACTTTTGAACAAGTTTTGGTCCCGGATTGAGGGAGACTTTTACTGGGTCAAATACAAAGGTTATGATTTTTTTGGGGTTTGTGCCATAGTTCAATAGGTAGGTACTGTGTGTAGTAATTCCTCCGTCTGATTGGATTTTTCACGATTGAGTTTTTGCTTATTCCTGTGATAGATTTAGTAGATGTAAATATTGACCAGTCATTGATTTTATTTTAAGCTTGAGTTGCCAAACTATACTTATATATGTGATTGTTATTCGAGTCTGCTTTAATGATTGATCATATTTTCCTGCTAATAGAAAAAATGAGACTAATTCAAGTGAATATTTAGTTAAGAGTCGCCTTTGTCAATTATTCTTATTCCAAGGCATGCATAAATCTGAATGAAACGTTGTGCGCAGTTAGAGCAAAAGCCTGTCTTTCATGTGATGTACCCACTACGAAAAAAGATTTACGATAAAAATAAGTGACTCTTAGTTAGAGAGAGAGCTTACAAGGTTGCAGTTAGCATAAATAGAAAATCCTGGAATGCTGAATCTGGAATTTTTTGGTATTCTGGATATGAGTCGCTGCTGCAGTTATGGAGAGTGTTCGTTGAGATGAGCGGTTTGAGGCTGTGGCTTTCATCAACCAAGTAGTGACTTTTTTCCCCTTCCATTCTTCTTTTTCCCGTTTCCAATTGTGCGTAAATGACTTGCATATTGGGGAAAAAAACACTTGTACTTTGACTAACGATGTATACATTCAGTTCAGGGCACCAAATTTAACAATGTAATCAGTTTCATTTTCCACTGTATCTGTCATAATTTAATTTTTTTAAGGAATTATGAAAAGAACGAGTTGATAGAATGAAGAAATGAGCCATAAGAAACCAGTAGTTTAAATGTGCTAAAAAGGTTTTATTATCATCACGACATTTCAGAAGTAGAAAAAGAGACCTGCTGGAAGAAATTTAACAACACCTGTTACATCTGATTCCAATTGCCGGTACCATACATGCTTATACAAATACATGGGTTCACACCTCCTTTTGGGGCACATTTTACTAATACAATACGTTAAAAACATGAGCATGTTTTCGGGATGCTTATGCTGCCGTTGTTCTTTTGCAGTTTGTTGAAGCAGTTTTAGGGATACGAGCAGGTCTCCAGGTACTAGAACTTAAACCTGGAAGTGTTACATTAACTCTTTAGCTTCTACTTAAATAGTTTGGTTGTGCCCCACAGTGGGCTGATACAGGTAATCGGTTGCTTATTTATCTTCATGCAGCAGTAGCTTTGAGATACTTCATGTCCTATTGTCATCATTGAGCATAGCATTCCTAGAAGACATAAATTTTACCGTTTTGTAGTTTACAGTTTACCAATCTTGTTATTTATTAGTGTGTAGGTAAGAATGCCCACCAAAAGAATATACCAAGAGTGCATAACTAAGTTTATACTAACGACATAGTTTTCATCATTGTTCTTAGTATCTTGCAGTAGTCTTACGATACAATACGAACATAAAATGGTACGAATGTACGATATAGAACCTGCGTATCTAAACTGACACCGTATAGTTTATATCTTACTCTACAGGTTCCTATACGTGATACTATCTTCCGATACACGATAGGAAAAATATGCTAGCAGCAATTCAACTTCTTAAAAGTTTTGGTGGCCCTCACTTCTGATCTTTGCATTGTCTGCACTTTGTAAAACTCGGAATGACTGGTCTTTTTAATTACCAGTTGTTAGACTACATTTATCATGCGAGATGATTTATTTTTCTTGATAAGTAGAATTTTTCATATGGGTTTTGGGTGGGGTGGGTTGGGGGGGGGGGGGGGTGAACCATGAACAAATAGAGAGCAACTGGCTTCATTACCCCTCCCAAAACAATCTAAAAAGGCCAAAAGTGAATCAACGTATTATTGTTGATCATATGTTTATACATTATTTTAGTAAGTCTACAGATATTATGTGCATCTCACTATACCCCATACCATACTTTGATATGCGAGACTGGGATTTTGATATGCGTCTCGATTTGACAACTATGGTTATTGTAAACCTTTTCTGACAGTTAGATTTCAATGTTGAGTGTTAGTGACAGTTAGATTTCAACTCAGAATGTGTTATCGAGTATGAAAAAGGAAACTTCTAATCAATCTTATGAGTGCTTGTTTGCCATTGAAAAAAGAACTTGCTTGTTCTACCATGATAATCAAACAGATGATTCTTTCACCCGAGTGAAGGGGCAAAAGTATTATAAGTTAAACTTTCGGATCATTCTTATTGCAAAGCATGCATTATGTTGCTGACCCTTGCATGTGCATGGCTAACTTTCATACAAACGCTTGTAAGGCCTATTATTGTGGAGCAGTTAGCTGTATGACTCCGACTCTTCTCTCTATCATGTTGCAGTATCCCGACGAACCTCCTCAGATTAGCATTGTAGACTGCAAGGGTCTTGATGAACAAAGGCAAAGATATTTGGTCAAAATTGTCCATGATAAGGCTTGTGAACTCTCCTCATATTCAATGCTAGTTACACTTTGTGAGGTAATTATGGAACTCTGCTAATCGTCAAGCATTTTTTCCCCTTTTTTCGTCAAAGCTTCTTTGTACTCCGTTTGTGTAAAGTTGAATGAAAGTAAAGGGATCTTTTGGTCCATCTGTATCTTATTTCTTTGTAAACGGGTTTTCTAGACTAGTTTCGCGAGATAAGCAAATAAGTGAAGCTTTATATGACCAGCTAGTTTTGCAATCAATCAATTACATGTGTTGCTAGGAAGCAGTGGAGGGGCTCTCTAGGATGAATCACCCTCAAGGAAATTGCCCGTTGTGCTTGTCTCCTTTGGTTGAAGAGGATGCATGCAGTAGTGCATCACCATTTATGAAGTTGATGTCTTGTTATCATTGCTTTCATTGGTAAATTAGCTACTTTTTCTTTTTTTTCTCTGGGATAATTTGTTAGAGCTAAGAAGAGCTAAGGGTTTTCATTTATTTACTTTTTCTTTGAATTATGGAAGTGAATGCATCATTAGGTGGTGGAATTGGCTCGAGATGGAAAATGGAGCGAACCTGATTAACTTATCTAGCCCTTCTGTATGCTCTGGAGATTCAGCAACTCAACAAGGTAGTATGATGATCGTATGTGGTAATAAGTGATTGTTTATCTCTCTTGCGGCCACATGATTTGTTATTTGGTATAATTCTTTATATTTTGAGATTGTGGGGGCAACTGTGCATCATCATGTGCGTTCGTAATGAACAAAAAGCTCATGCGTGCATGCACACCTTGTTTGCTATTGTCAAACATAGTTCTGAACAGTGCTTAACCCGTGAATTTTTCGCGTGTATCTTGCTTTTTATGCTTTGTGAGATTTTCCGTTTGCTCTTCCTGGCATTTTCTTTCCTCTTCCCTCCCTCCCAGCACAAAATGAAACAGAGAAGGAAATCTTGAACCCATACAGTGTCAACTTTTGAGAATTGCAATTGGTATATGTATATAACTGAAGCCTTATATACAGTTTGCTTTGCTCTCTTGATTGAGTAATTATTTGACTCTCAATTTGACACTTGAGGATTATTTGAGGGCAGTCCTATTTCCTTTTGCTTTTGTATGCGCTGAAGTAGTGGAATAGGTGAACTTTTGTCGGAGAGGAGATGCTTTTTGTTGGATCTTTGTTTTCTTCTTATGTCTTGTTGTTTACACGTGTACCGGTTTTGCCAGTTTAATTGCAAACGGAAAGAACAAAAATAATTGTTCTGACCCCCCCTCTTATCTTCTCCTCTCCCTGCTACATTTCTCTTCAAACTTGAGACAAACTGAATGCCAGTTCAAGTGCTGAAAGAGTATTCTTTTTACATGTTTACGGTGTGCGGGAGGGCATCTTGCATGTGGCTTTCTGTTATTTTGTAATGCATTGAACATTGCAAATTTGAATGGCGACAAACGCGACTTTTTTTTGGCACATGCACACATCATATGACCTTTTGTGGAGTGACGTTTAAATACACGAGAAATTGCTTTCCACATGACATGCAATGGTAGTCTGGCCTTACTTTAAATGCAACTAAGCTGGCCAGTGCCCGAGGTTCTCGGTACTGGTTCTTGGGGGGGTTAGATGTATGAAGCCTTACCCTGCTAGTGCAGAGAGGCTTTTTTCGCATTTCAAACCTGTCACCTCCATGTCATAGTGAAGCATGCTTACCGTATTCTAACAGGTACCGATCATTTGAAATAATTAGTATATTTGTTGCATAGGCACACATGAGCAGACGGATGAAAGCATAGGACAATGCCCAGTTTGTCGTAAGATTTTTCATGCCAAGGATATTGAACATGTGCTCGGCTTGGTTGGGAGTCACCCTCAGTTGGTATGTCACAAATTCTCAGTTTATTAAAGCATTTGTTAGAATTCAGCTTTTGACTTTACCCAATTTCAACATGCGCCCTGTTAAGATACCACTTTGTTTCTATGTTCTTTACTATTGTAGTATATTTTATGTATTATGGCTGCAAGTTTCACAATTCCCATGGAGATGTCCCATGTGTTTCCTCATTTCAGCAAGGCCGTATCACCTTTTTGCAGTGGAATGCCTTCGGTTCTAGTTTATCGGAGTTTGGGTTCCTAATGCAGACCTTTTTTGGACTTCTGAACTTCAAATTAATACTTGCATTGTCATCTGATACTCTGTTACTTTTATGATGCTACTTGTGTTTAAAATGACCATCCTAGTTTAGGCTACAACACGGTACGGCCCCGCTTCGATAGGGTGTTGCCAGGGGTACGCTGGACATAAATCTAACATTCTGGAATTCTGTGCAAAGTCGCCGCTCTCAGGCTCAAATCGTGTTCTCACGTTTGATAGTCCTTTCTCATTGGTTGACTTCTTTTCTTAAGGCTAATCCCAAAACTGGCACTAAATTATACATCAATTCCGCTTGAGTACCTCATGCTTTAAATGTACCAAACCAGTACTCAAATTACTTTTTCAGCCGAACTTAGTTCGACATTGGTGAAGCCTCACAGACGTCAGAAATTCCTGGGGAGACTGTCATTGCAAAAAAGAGACATCCAGAAACATGTAGCACTAACTGTTTATTCGGTCCTATTATTAATTTCACAAAGACAGAGAGTGGACTGTTTGTGGATCTTCAATAGCCACAACCACTGGTCACCACCATCACCACCTCTTACATTGCCTTCCCGTACGACCACTCATTGCCAATAACGTCATCAACCAGTACGACACTGCATGACGTCCTCAGTGTAAGCACCCCCACCGCCGTCACAGCCCACACCGGGATCTACCTAAGCAATCACGATTCCTATTGTTGTTCAGTAATCAACAACACACAAAGTCACCATTTGTTTTCCCGACATTTTTCAAGATATTCTCCGAAATTATAACCAATCCCATTCCCATACATTTGACCCTAACCCCCATTTCACCCAAAAAATCACCGTGAAAATCAAAACCTTCATTATCCTTCATTTCTTATTTTTGATTTTGTCCCACTGTTACCCTTTTAACCAACTGATCAATCTAAATTTTCCGTTTGAATCAATTTTGAATTCCTTCGATCTTTGGGAAGTTCGTCAATATCTTTGAAATCCTTATATTACGGTGTCGTTTTGAAAATTTTTGGTTTACCGGGTTGAAGATGGTTGGAGGTGGTAATAGGAAGTACTAGAGACTGCTGGCAAACACTATGAACGTTTTTGCGGCACTCGGAATACTAAGGAGAAGAACAATGAGGAAGGTTTTCTGAAGAGCAAAAGCGGCGGTGCCTAAAAGAACCAGGAGGCAGAACCGCAGGTGTTCTGAATTCTGGTGCCATTGACGGCGAAATTGTGGGGGATGTCGATGAATACGTGTTTTAGTGGTGATGGATGCAGTGGTGCAGAGATGTCTTATGGTGGTGATACAGTGATTTATTCTGGTGGTAGATCGCTGTTAGCTGCAGGAAAAGTGGGCTTACTTGTTTTTGTAAATGTAAGATGTCTTGGTATCCAAAATTTGTTATTGTTTGTGCATACTTGTGCAGGTATGTATTATTCAGCTATTGTACTTGTGCATGAATTAAGCAGACCATCATTAGCCATATAGGAGTGTCATTAGCGCTACCCAAGAAGTTAAAAAGTTTTTTTTTACTATTTAGCAGTTTTACCCCTGCAAATGCTAATGCGCCTGTGAGGCTTCATCTAACGTTGGACTACATTCTGTTGAAAAAATAGACCGAGGTATCGTTTGATGTATACTTTAGTGCATGATTTCAGGATTAGACCTCTCTCTCTCTCTCTCTCTCTCACACACACACACACTGTGTTTAAACAAACATGAGATATATAACATTAATGAGCTTTACTGCGTTAAATTTTAGGGTTCCAATGAAGCGGAAACCAATGACGATAAAAGGCTTCTTCAGTCTGAATCAGAGATCATCAGAAGACAGAAATTTGAGGCCATCTTAAAGCAGCAGCAGGAGAACAATGGTTTAATTGAAACCAAAAGAAGTGAAGTTCTAATGCCTGGCATGTTCATCTTGCTGCCCATCACATCGTCAGCAACCTCCTCGAACAAAGAAGTCGGTGACCAACTACGCCAAGAACTAGCAGCTAACGACGAAACAATTATGAGTGGTTCTTCATATCAGCCAAGCACCAGTGGGCATAGGAACTCGGGCATGAGAAAGCACAGGGGACGAAACTCAACAAAACAAGTCAAGCAGTGGAGAACGAAAGATAATAGTAACACGGGTGATTAGTCAAAGCCTTCCGAGGGGCTCTTTGAGGGGTTGGAGATGACCGGGTTTCTCTCTTTTGGATGCTTACAGAAAAACATTTGCAGAAAGTGTGCATGGTAACACGCCTGGCTCTTCGGACCAATCTTTACATGAGATGGCAGCTGGCGGGGATAGATCATGCCCATCTGTTGAGTAGAGTGTATCGAGTATGGTTGATTTTGGTTTGTGCTCCTGTTTACAGCATGAAATATTTCGAACTCAAATATATGACCTCTTTTGTGGCAAAGCACATGAAGTTTACTTGATTTGGTGCTTTGGCCAATGCAAACTTTCTACTACATAGGATTGGAGAGTCAAATTCAGTTGATCTGGTCGCGCGCGTGTTTGTGCGTACGAGTATGTCGAATATGAATGCTTTGTGATACTATTTTGTCTTGCTTTAAATGCTGCAACCTCCGTTAATAATTTTGGTACCGTACACAACAAACACCCAAATCAGGCACTTGGAGTTCACTGTTTGGATCAAAATTGAAGAATTAAAGAATATAAAGCTAAACTATGTTGTCCGGGCAGTAACAAGGGATTCATTGAGATCGATTCAAATTGGATTCGACATGCATATATTCCTTTTTTAAGAAAAATTGTGCAACGCTTTATCGTTTAGAAAAATAGAAGTAGGGCTGTAGTGAGCTGAGAACTCTAGCTCGTTTAGATGTTCTCTTATTCGGGCTTGTTTAATTGCGCTCATTCCTCAGCTCACTAAAATTTTATCATCTAAAGTTTATCAAAACTTCACATAACTTGTAAGCCATAGTTTGACAAATTTTGATACTTGAAATATTCGTGTAGTCCATGATGTACATGTAAAGTTATATAATAAATAGGTTAAACAAGTCTGTTCATGAACGTCAAAGTGAAATTTAAGTTCGGGCCATATATAAATGATCTCTGATTACACATCAAGCTCGATTCATGTAGTAAAATTTTGGAAGATTGGATAAAATAGTTATGCAGTCAATTCTCCGGCGTTAAAGGCCCACATAGCCAGGGTAAATGTGTCATCTCTCCCCCGTTTTCCCTACTTCTTTCAAAAACTTGTAAGTTTCATTCCCTACTTTAGGTTGACGATAGAGTAACAAAGCAAGGGGAATGACAAATAACCCCCCAAGTATTTTGGGTTTGTGGGTGGACCCCCTTGAGTATTACTTTTTACAATTGCCCCATTAACTATCAATAATTACAGCCGACTAAATTGAGCTTGTAAAAATACTATTGTAGCTTACAAGTCAATGATTATTGTTGACTAAGGCAATAAATCCTGAAATTACCCCTAAACTGTTTTTTTTGGGGGGGGGGGGGGGGGTGTGTGTGTGTGTTGGCAAACACTTTTCTCAACCTTGACTTCGTCCAAATTCCCCTATCACTCTTCCTCTCATTCAAAACCCTAGGTGAATCCGAATCGAAAGGGGAGATAAAAGACGATCGGAAAAAAGGGAGAGAATGGGGGCTCAAAGACCACGATGATCGATATTGCTTTTTGAAGGTATGTCTTCTCCACTGGATCAATGCCGTGCCATAAATAGTGAACCTAAATCCATACAATTATGGCATTTGAGTTTCCTTTTATTTTGATTGAGAAGCATTTGCATTGATTTAGATAAAGGTTTTGCCTTTATATGCATGCATGAAAATCTATCAGTTTGGATAATTCAATAAACACTGTTGACCATTTCTGTAAAGTGCCAATTATGACTCTCTTCATAAAGATCTGTCAGTTTGGATACTTTTTG
Organism: Escallonia herrerae; assembly: GCA_033070095.1. Taxonomy (NCBI): domain Eukaryota; kingdom Viridiplantae; phylum Streptophyta; class Magnoliopsida; order Escalloniales; family Escalloniaceae; genus Escallonia; species Escallonia herrerae. The sequence goes on along the minus strand of JAVXUP010000938.1, from coordinate 257,078 downwards.
TGTTTTTAAATGTGTTTTTTTTCTCCAACAGTAACATGGATCAAAATAGCTGTTTGTTTGACATACAAGTCTACCATGGTGATATGATTGAATTTGCACATGGCCCTTATAACGGGGGTTCAGTACATAATATTGGAGAGGTAGATGAGGATCTGTATTCTATGCTTGACTTGAAAGATGCCATCAATATCTTTGGGGTTGAAAGTACGGAATCTTGCAATTTTTATTACAAATCTCCAGTTAGTTTGGAGCTTAGGAAGTTTGTGAATGACATGGATATGTTAATGTAGACATCCCATTTTTGTAGGTATTTTTAATTAAATAAATAATGGACTTTATTATTCATGAAAAGACATATTTGAGTTCGGGTTCGACAATGTGATTTAATTAATTGATCCAATCTAATTTTATTTAATTAGTCCAGTCCAGCCCATTATCTGTCAGTCCAGTCTGTCAGTCCAGCCCATTGCATTGGTCCTATCCATTTAGGCCAAGTCCGGTCCATGGTCTAGATTATTCTAATTAATGTAATTTGTCTAAATGACTATGGGGAAAATTCATTATTTATCCTTGATATAAAGATCAAATCAATCTATTTTTTTTGGTTGAGAAGTGACTTATCCCGAATCTGGTACATCCCATTTGTGATTTTTGAGATAATTACCAAAATTAGGATAAGATTATCTTTGGTATAAAGATCAAATCGATCTATTTTTTTGGTTAAGAAGCAACTTATCCCGAATCTGGTACATCCCATTTTTGATTTTTGAGATAATTATTGAAATTAGGATAAGATTCTGCGACCCTAGCACTATAAAAAGGGGCCTAGCCTTCATTTTCAAGGGTGGATATCTGGTGAGTCCAGAAGCTTGTTGTCTTTAGAGCTTGCATGCCATTTCTTTTTGAAGTGACATTCAACCTCTCTCGAGAATCTTAGCCATTCAAACCATTCTAGAAAACGTATTTTTGTTCTTTGCATCGTGGATCCCATGGTGAATATTCCCGAGTCATCAAGGTAAGCCACATCACGTGGTAACCTTTTATTGACTTTCTGAGGGAAGAAATCATATAGATTGTCTCCCATTCCCATAGTCGCATTTCATTTCAAAAAACTAAAAAGAAATTTTTTTTATTCTCTTTGTCTAAGTCTAGGTTTGAATTATAGACTATTTCCTTTAGGACCAGTGTCGAACTACGGTGGTTTTAATTCTAATTAGTCTGATCATATATGTAGGCCGCTTGACCTCTGTTGTCGAGTTCAAGCCAACATCATAAAAATTAGTGTAGGGTGAGTCTTGTTGCATTTTGCATGCTACGTGTTCTTTAGGCAAAAAATCATAAAAAATGAAGTAGAGACTGAAAGGGCGCAGTAAGTGCCTAACACCTTCCCGTTGCGTAACTTAGTCCACAGACCCCTCTTCGCATTTTGATAGGCTAGTCATCCTTTTAGACACTCTAGAATCATTTCTTAGGGATTTTTCTTATTTTCCTTAGTTTAATTAAGATGGTGACTCCATAAAAAATCACTTTTGTAGATTTGTTTCTTGAGGCGGTGCACCACAATTAGCCATGTTTAGTCTTTTCAAGGGTGTGAGTGATGTAGTAGTGGTGTATGTTGAGGATGCAAGTATGAGTGAGGGAGGAGTTGGAGTTACTAATGAAGTAGTTGATAATAAAGGTGATGGAAATGAAGATGAGAACAATAGGTTTGGTTTAAGTGCAGATGTTGTTATCTTTAATGAGGATGGTGTAGAAAGCGGGTCTGATAGTAATAGTAAAGCTTCTAGTGTTGATGATTTTGAGTACTTTGTCGAGGGTGATGCACTTTGTGATAAATTTGTTGATGTGGATGTACATGTTGTTGAGGACATCAATGAGGACTTGAGTGATGAGTAGTGATGGGGAGTCTATCCATAATGATGACTTCAAAGAGGTTGATAGTGATGAGGAGTCTCTCCGTAGTCCTAATAATTATGGGGATGATGAACCTAATGAGAAGTATCTTGAATATGACAAGTCAAGAAATATGAAACATATTGAACTTAAACTGGGGATGATATTTACAAATGCAGCAGAATTTAGGACTGCTCTGAGGGAACATTCAATACAGTTGGGTTATCAGTACAAGTACAAGAAGAATGAATAACATAATGTAACTGTTATATGTAAATTTTACTGTGGGTGGAGAATACATGATCTTACATGCACAAGGGTTCTAAAACATATCAAATCAAAAGCTTGAAGGGAAGCGTTATGAAGGATAAGGTGTGCATAGATGCTCTAGAAAGAAAAAGAACAAGTACTATAATGTTACTTGGTTGGCCATTGAGTACTTTGATAGATTGATGGATAACCCAAATTAGAGGTTAATGAAGAAATCTATTAGGAAGGTGCAGAACTAGATTTTTGGGCTTCATGTTTTGCATAGAGCCAAGAGAAAGGCCATGTAAGTGATGAATGGTAGCCACAAAGATCACTACAAAGCTTTAGGACTACTCTGCAATTATAAGGAAGCAAAATCCAGGGAGCACTGCTTTGCATAAGGTGGAAAGGAACTTGCTCAGTGATGGGATGCTAATATTTCAGAGAATGTTCTTGCAATTTGAAGCTCAGAAAATAGGGTTCCTTAGTGGTTGTAGGCCATTCATTGGATTGGATGATTGTCATTGAAGGGAGCATATGGTGGACATGTGAGGCATGCTATGGGGAGAGATGCAAATGATCATATGTAACCCCTAGCCATTGTTGTTGTTGAGCAAGAAACAAAAGACACTTCGTGCTGGTTTTTAGAGCAGTTGACTGGTTGCCTTGGAGGTTCAGAAATGAGAGAATGTACTTTCACATCTGATAGACAGAAGGTAACTTTAGTTTCAATATGTTCTTTTATTTATTGTACAAGTTTACATTTATTGATTGCACACTTATCTATTATATGTTTTTTGTTGTCCTCTTTAATAGGGTTTAGTTGAAGCTTTTAAACTACTATTGCCACATGTCACCATAGGTTATGTGTGAGGCATATGTATGCCAATTTCAAGAGTGTAGGACACAATGACAAGGAGCTTAAGGACTTGATATGGGCAGCTACATCTTCTTCTGCAAAGCCTGATTTTGTCCATTACACGGACAAGCTTAAGGGAAAGAAAGCAGCTGCATATGAGTACGTTATGAGAAAGTCACCTACAACATGGTGTAGGGCATTTTTCAGTGGTACGGCTAAGTGTCACATCCTATCTAACAACATGTTTGAGTCTTTTAACCAATATAAGGCAAGTAGGGACAAACCAGTGTTAACAATATTGGAGATGATTAGAAGGCAGTTAACCAAGAAAATATGAATTATTTGAAAAAAGTGGATGGAGTGCATGAAGAGAAGTTAGAGTTAATTATGGATGAGGCTAGGAATTGTGAGGTGGTAGTCGTTGGGGACTACATCTTTGAAATTACTCAGCTGTTAAATACATGCATTGTTGACTTGAAGGCTAGATCATGCACATGTAGGCTATGGGAGATCACAGGCATACCTTGTGTTCATGCTGTTGCATGTTTGCTGTGTGAAATAGGGTTATGAAGGTGTAGAGTGTGTGTGAATAGAGGCTTGTGTAATTTGTGCAGCTGTGTGTAATTTATGCAGCTGTTTGTAATTAGATAGTGTGTGTGTGCGCGCGCGCGTGTGGGATGGAGGGAGGGATTCAGTGCAAGGGGAAGGAGATGAGCGAGTTTATTCATGTGCAGGTTTTTGTGTGCTTTGGTGACTGTGAATAAAAGGTTTAGATATGTAAGCAAAGGCCTTAGTTCAACTCTTTCACATAAACAAGTTTTTTCATAATATATAACTATAGGACACTTTCTTGCTAAGCTCAGGAAACTGGGAGCTGTAGTCATTGTGTACAAGATATGGGGTGAACGAAATACTAGAATCTTCAAGTAGCAACGACAATCCATGAAAAGCCTATTTCAGGTGATCAAGCAGTGAATGCAATGGAGTATTAGGAGCTAGAAAATGGTGCCAAGACATAGCATTAACAAGAAACATTGTGCTAACTGGGAACTTGATGTAGGGATATTACTAGATTGATTCTGGTTTGTAAACATAACCTTAAGCTGGGAATGTCTAGCTTAGGAAGAAACTTGCTAGTGTACATCTGATATTTTGGGATTAATTCAATTGACTTTAAAGCAAAAAAAAAAAAAGAGGCTATAGGACAGTAGCAGGCAGGTAGGTGTATCTACGCAAACACTGTATCAGGAAGATATTAAGAGAAAGATTAGGGAATCGTAAGGAACCTCTAAGTATTCATGGATGAGTGAAAAGAAGGTGGTTGAGCCATTTGGAGATTCATCATAACTTCCACTCGGTCAAGTCGGGCTTGTTGTTCTTGCATGAGTGACTTGTACGTTGCTACCTCTAATTTATGAGAGTTGAGCTCCAATTATTGCTCATGCATAAGAGCCTTGTACTCTTGCAGCTCATCTTCCAAAGCAGTACAATGTCGGGCTTCCTCCAAAACTGATTGTTGAGATAAGGACATGGGCGGTCTTGGCCCAAACCCGAGACCCTTAATGCGACCTGACTTTTTGCTCTTGTCTAGAACAGTCTTCGCAATCTCCGCTGGGTCCATTTGTGGATTCTCGGACAAAATTTCTTCCATTTGTTTCTGAAATTTATAGTGAAATTAATCAAATAATGTGTGGCTTCTAACATGGAAAATTATTTCACATTGCAGTTTGTATACCTGATTTGACTCGGCTTCACCTGTGATATACTTATTATGTTTCTTAGAGAAATATGAATGCTTGTGAAACACAATCTGATCAGGTTCTTTCTGAGTGTCAGGATCTTTTAGCAAAAAATAATATGATCTACATTCACATTAAGATGATTTAAACATTAAACCAAAAAGCTAAGGCTTAATTAAGTACCATCTCTGAGCGAGCAACCATAAACGACAACGAACTAGTGACATGATGTGTCTTGAGGTCATCTCTCTCATGTTTATTTTTACGACATCTTTCCTGAATTTTAATAAACAATTAGGTGGCATTCAATAAGACAATCAAAGTTTCCCTTCAAGCATCATTATAAATAGAAAATTGCAGTCAAACTTACCGCATAATCTTCACGTTCCCATAAGTCACAGTGCATCTCGCAGTCTTTGACTTCCATCCCTTCAGGAGGGTGAAGACGTGCCAGTGTAGCATGAAAAAGAAACCAAGTAAGGCCAATGAGGCAATGGTGGCATGGAAAGATATCAGTCTGCCTAGACAGAAAGGTGTGTTAGGACTTACATTGTTGAGGGCTTTAAAAAGTGTAAACAATTGTTTTGAATATGAAATGAAACAGGACATTCCATCAAAAAGAAAAAAAAAAGACGTGCCTGTGCAGGTGTCAAACAGATGTTCAAAAGGCCTTTGCCTTCAATTAGTGTATTCCACTTTGCCTTTAAAGAAAACTTGAAGTTCCTTAAGGAAGTCTTTAGTAGTGTTTCGGTGTATCTCTTCACATGAGGACCATCATTAATCACTTCAAATTTGTCTTGCAAGTTAATGCTCATTTTATTCATACAAGTTGCTTTTACATACTACAAAATTTTGATTGAACAAGCTGTGAAATGATTTTTACCCCAAGTAGCTCATGGATTAAATCTATCTGAGTTTGTGGTATGGACTACCATGACTTTACCCCAACAGGGATAAAATGTAATGCCCCAGAATTTTCGGAACTCCACTGTTCTGGACCCCGAGGGGTTAACCTATAAAATCACACAGATCAGAGCACCTGTCATAATTTCAGATTCTTCAACAACAACATGCTAAGTTCTTCCAACACATAAAGTTCCACAACAAGAGTTTCCAGACTTAAGATGTTATAGCTCATACCCAATTCTTAACTAGCACACTAGCTATACAGGCCCACACAGGGGTCCTATTTACATAGTCTAAAGTAGATGCCCTAAAGGCCTTACCTGATGCTGGCCTCCCTCACACAAGCTACTGCTGCGGATTACCTGTAGAACGGAACAATTAAGGGCGAGCTTTTGAGAGTTCAGTAAGGTCGCTGACAACAAACTTGGAAGGAGTTACAACCATCCAAGGTGAAATAGTTAGGGAATTTCAAACAATTATTCTCAGACATTCCTGAGATGATCAATTCAGATATCATACACCTAAATTCAAAAGATACTGATCATGGGTAGTAGCGATGACACAAAGGCAAGGCTCAGAAAGTGTACACATGCATGATGTATCAGAATACTAGTCCATTTAGGTACTAACCCTGCATTCCACGCAGGATTCAGACCAGCCATATATCACTCGCCTCAGAACAGAAATGAACAGAACATAGTCCCATGTCAGTATACATAAGATATATATTACGTAATCAATACATAGATCGATGCCTAATATGCAATAAAAGATGAGCACCAACAGGAGTTCAATAACTGAATGGGTTCAACATCAGGTTTATTTGGCAATAACATATCGAAATCAATGCATACGTCGAGTTCAATAATGGCCATAGGTAATAAAAAAATAATTTCGGAAACAATTGATGACTTGAGGTTCGGACAGAAACACTTACCTGGTTCACCACTACGATAACCTAACCGAAATAATCCTCGCGTTAACCTAAACAGAACAGTTCAAAGATTAGATTATAGCTCATAATACTATATTATGGCTCACTACTAACTCATGCACAGTCTCAGAACAAACCCCTTACTAGATGTAGAAAATTACCAAAGTACTAACAAAAAAAAACCCCCAAAAATATCTTTAAATAATAATTTAAGCATCTCGAAGTAATTTCTAGCCTAAAAAGTATTTTAAAAAATTTTTGCCCGGAAATCTCGAACCGATGTCCGAACTGAGCGCTTAAAAGTCAGTTCGGCTAAAGATACCTATCGGCCTCAGAATAGTACAAAATTTTAGATACGGAATATTATAAATAAATTAAGGTTCAACTAATTTTTTTATTAAAATAACTTAATTTACTAAGACAAATATCTTGATAATTTTAGTTAATCGGTGCCTTAATTTAACGCTCTTCGGGAACCCCAAAAATTCCCAGAGCATAGTTCTCGTAAAAATATCGGGGGTTTAGCTTTAGACTTTATTCAATTTTGATCCTAGGGATTTATAAAAATTCACTGTAAAACTGCCTAATAATTTTTCAACCTTTAGCGACGATTTCATTTACTATTGAGATTGTTACACCTATGGTTTCACCTAAACCCACACACACTTTCTTCCACCTTCAGCCGAGACCCACTATCATTCATCCTACTCCCCATGCTTCTAATGCACTTCCAAATCCACACCCATGTTCCAATCTCTCACACAAGTTGAGTTATGCATTTTAGACACACCATCATTTCCCATAATCACCCATAAATCCCCATACCCGAACACCTACAGCCAAGAATACGCACCTGCGTCCATTGCGACCTGCGTACATCGAACGCATGCACTAACCCCTTGGTACGCACTGAAACTTCCACTCGGCACTCAATGGACTCCCCATTAATCTCCTCACTTCACACAACTAATAACCTTTGCATCCACCATCCCCCATACAGCCCAGCCATGAGCACACCTACAGAAACACACTCGCGGCACACCCTAACCCAAGGCCGCAGCTGCTACAACTCATCACACATGCACACGAAATATCCACCAACACACTCCAATGCCTTCTATACATAATTCCACTCTTAAAACCCATATATCCGAACCCCCCACAGTCATGACACACAAAGTTGACACACACTAATCACTCTGCCTAGCTTCCTCACATCCGTTAACCTTAAACTCTCATACAAACCTCTAATATCCCATTCTTCACCCACTGTTTCACCTACATATACACTTACAAACACTCAACTCCCACTGCCATGCTCGCGTGAAGCTGTACCCATATATATCACCATCCCACAGGCATATTCACAGAGAATGAATAACACACACTATAACATACTAAACCTTAGAATCACACATTAACTTACAAAAACAAGGCAAGGAACATTATCGCTTCAAACTTATTCTTCTCTCTACTTTATTTTTGCCATAGCCGAGCTTATTCCTCTTCCTCTGTTTTCCTTTTTTTTCTTCCTCATGTTTCCTACTTTGTTCTGCTTCCCTTTTCTTCTTTGCTTGCTTCTCCTTTCTTTCACCCGAGAATAGTTATCTTACTCTATTTATTATCGTTTAATCGGCTGAGTCACCACAAGCTTATAGGTGTCAACCAAATAATTAAACCTCTAAATTATATTTTATAAATTTGTATGATAGACCTCCATCTTTATCTATTTACAAAAGAACCTCCCCTTAACTCCCTTTCTTTTTTTTTTTGGGCATCTCAACATATATTGCTGCTTCTAAAAAGTATATTATTATTATTATTATTTTCACACGCTTACAAGATTCGCGCTAGGAAAAGAAAAAAATGCCTGTATTACATCCTCTCCCCTTAAAAAAATTTCGTCCTCAAAATTTAGCTTACCTGGGTTATCGAATAGATGAGGATAAGCACTCCGCATAGCATCCTCTGGTTCCTAAGTAGCTTCGTCCACGGCGTGATTTCTCCACAACACCTTGACCAACGGTATCACCTTGGTCCGCAGAACTTGATCTCGTCGATCTAATATCTCCAACGGTACCTCTTCGTAATTCAGATCAGTCTAAATCTCGTCAGGCCAATGTTGTAAGATATGAGTTGGATCATACACGTACTTCCTCAAAACCGACACATGAAACACGTTATGAACATGGGATAATTCTGGCGGTAAAGCTAGACAATAAGCAACTGGTCCAATTCTTTCAAGGATTTCATAAGGACTGATATATCTAGGGCTAAGCTTGTCCTTCTTGCCAAAGCGCATTATTCCTTTCCAGGGAGAAATTTTTAAAAACACCCGTTCACCCATTGTAAACTCCAAATCGCGCGTACGCTTAGTGGCGTACATACGTTGCCTATCTTGTGACGTTTTCATGCGTGACCAAATTAAATCAACTTTTTCACAAGTTACTTGAACTAACTCGGGACCGAGGAGTCGACGCTCACCAACCTCATCCCAACATAATGGAGTCCTACATCTCTGACCATATAAAGCTTCAAAAGGCACCATCTGAATACTGGCTTGATAACTGTTATTATATGCAAACTCCACCAATGGTAAGTGGGTATCCCAGCTACCCCGGAAGTCCATAACACAAGCTCTCAACATATCTTCCAATGTCAGAATAGTTCTCTCAGATTGACCATCAGTCTGAGGATGGAAAACAGTGCTAAATCACAACTCTGTCCCCATAGCTTTCTAGAAATTCTCCCAGAATCTCGATGTGAAATGTGAATCTCTATCAGATATCAACGATATAGGTACTCCATGGAGTCTCATAATCAAGTATATGTACAGTTGGGCCAACTGCTGCATAGTAAAACTTCCTCGAATCGGTAAGAAATGAGCTGATTTGGTTAGTCGATCCACTATCACCCAAATCATATCATAACCCCGAGCAGTCTTGGGTAACCCGCTCACGAAATCTGTAGTCACATATTCTCACTTCCACTCGGGAATCTCTATTGGTTGCATAGTTCCTGCCTGCTTCTGTTGCTCAGCTTTTATTTGTTGACACACTAAACATCGAGACACAAATTCCGCTAAATCTCTTTTCATTCCTGACCACCAAAATTGTTCCCGTAGGTCATGATACATCTTAGTTGCTCCTGGGTGTACTGAAAAACATGAACTATGAGCTTTCGATAATAACAATCGTCTTAATTCTTCATCATTAGGGACATACAATCGGCGGTTAAATCGCAACACCCCTTCAAAATCAATTACAAACTCATTTTGTTTTCCACTTTTATTACCGCTGATAATCTTAGCAACGTCGGGATCATTTCCTTGTGATGCCTTAATCCTACTGACCAGTGTGGGCTGGGCTTGCATAGCGGCGAACACGGCATTATATCCCAAATATTTACTCTCCAAGTTAAATTGTCTCAGTTCTTTCAGCAACTGAGGATGTCTAGTAATCAATGATGCTAGATTTCCTGTATTTTTCCTACTAAGGGCATCAACCACCACATTGGCCTTACCGGGATGATAATGAATCGAACAATCATAGTCCTTTAGAAGTTCCAGCCACCTACATTGCCTCATATTAAGCTTCTTCTGAGTAAAAATATATTTAAGCCTCTTATGGTCTGTATAGATTTCACATGTCTCACTGTATAGGTAATGCCTCCACAACTTTAAAGCAAAAATAACCGCCGCCAGTTCCAAATCATGAGTGGGATAATTCCGTTCATGAACCTTCAACTGCCTCGACGCGTAGGCAATGACTTTCCCATGCTGCATTAAAACACAACCAAGTCCTCTTTTAGAAGCGTCGTTATAAATGACAAACCCCCCTGACCCTGACGGCAACGTCAACACCTGTGCCATCACCAGCCTTCGCTTTAGCTCTTAAAAACTGGATTCGCATTCCTCGATCAAGGCAAACCGTGTATTCTTGCAAGTCAACCGAGTTAACGGTTCCGCAATCTTAGAAAATTCTTCTACAAATCGTCTATAGTACCCTGCTAGACCTAGGAAGCTGCGTATTTCTTTTACTGAGCTAGGCGTCTGCCATTCGATTACTGCTTTAATTTTAGCCGGTCCACTGAGATCCCATCCTTAGACACAATATGTCCTAAAAATTTGACTTGTGGTAACCAAAATTCGCACTTTGAAAATTTTGCATATAACTTATTATCCCTCAACCGTTGCAGCACCAACTCCAGTTGTTTCATATGCTCTGCCTCAGATTTTGAATATACTAGGATATCATCAATAAACACTATAACAAACTGATCCAAATAATCCTTAAATACTCTATTCATCAGATCCATGAACGCTGCTGGGGCGTTCGTTAACCCAAACGGCATAACCAAAAATTCATAATGTCCATAGCGCGTCCTAAATGCCGTCTTTGGAACATCTTCTTCCTTTACCTTCAACTGATGATATCCAGACCTCAAATCAATTTTTGAAAAGCAACAAGCACCCCAAAGTTGATCAAACAAGTCATCAATACGAGGTAACATATACTTATTGCGGATTGTAATCTTATTCAACTCTCTATAATCAATGTAGAGCCTCAAGGTACCATCCTTTTTCTTCACAACAGGATTGGAGCACCCCGCGGGGACACACTGGGACGTATGAATCCCCGATCAAGCAACTCCTATAGTTGTTCCTTCAGCTCCCGCATCTCTGCTGGAGCCATACGATATGGGGCTTTAGAAATAGGCTCGGCACGGGAATAAGATCAATCACAAACTCGATTTTGCGGTCAATTAGTTCCCCAGGTAACTTCTCAGGGAACACATCCAAATACTGCTCTACCACAAGAATGGATGACAGCTCTGGGTTATCTTGACATGTGTCTACGATATGTGCAATATATCCTCGACAACCCTGACGTAACAACAGTTGTGCTTTCATGGTTGAGATAATACTAACCAGCCCACTCGGTTTGGACCTGTTATAAATAAACTCGGACTCACCTGAGATATTAAACCGAACTAATTTCCCATGACAATCCACCGATGCATGGTTAGGGGATAACCAATCCATACCTAAGATGACATCAAAATCCCAAATTACCAATGGAATAAGGTCTACAGAAAGATTTCTATCCATAACCTAAATTTTACAATCACAAAGGGTTGTGGTGACAGTCAAACACTCTCCCAACGGAGGGCCTATCTCGAGGTCTGTATCTAAATGACTGGTTTTCATCCTTAATTGTAGTGCAAAAGCAAGGGAAACAAAAGAGTACGATGCTCTAGAATCAAATAATATACGGGCATCTAAAGAATTTACCGGAAGTGTACCTGACACCACATCGTTAGATGTCGCAGCATCATCAGCAGACATAGAATAGAGACGAGCTGATGGCTTAGGCTTCTGCCCTTGCTGAAACTGAGATTGTGGGGTCGAGCCCTGCTGACCCTGTCCTCTTCCTTGTCGAGGGACAATGCTTGCTACTGTACTCATTGCTGGTGTAAGAAAAAGCTGTCTGGCTCCCACTAGCCATTGGACAGTCCCGAATTCGATGCTCCATACTGCCGCATCGAAAGCATCCACCAGTAGCTCTGTAGCACGACCCTCTACTATGAGCTCTTCCACATACGTCACATGGGATAGCTAGAGAGGCCAACCCGCTACCTTGATTATCGCCTTGGGTAGGTTGAGCTCCAAAGTTTTATGGTGATCCAAATCGAGTATTCTGAATCGGTCGGGTTCCTGCACTCTGCGTTCCTAAAAAACCGGTGCTCTGTCCCGGTTGGCTCCAAAAACTCTGCCCAGATCTGTTCCCCTGAGTGACAGCAGGCCTAAACGTTAGCTTTTGTCTTATTCTAGGCCCTTGGCACCCTATTGGGATGACTATGCAAACCACTGGTGCCTGTCGGTTCCCGTAAATCTGTTGTGAGTTCTCTCGGTCTATTCCTCTTGCTGTCACCCTGCCACTGTTCAAACCTTATCTTTTGATCACACCTACACTGCTCCAGTGCACGTGCTAGGTCGACATACTCCATGTAACTCGTTAGCCGAGCATAGATCATCGCATATCTCAGACCAGACATGAGTCCCCACTCAAACTTCCAGCATCTATTTGCCTCCATTGGCAACATCTTTTTCGCAAATCTAGCGAGGCGCGAAAACCACATCTCATATTCATCAACTGACTCATGATCCGATTGTATCACGTTTGCAAATTTCCTAAATATTTGCTCACTGTAACTTGTCGAGGAATACCAGTTGAAAAATAACTTTTTAAAATTTTTCCAAGTCATCTCGTCTAGCTGTTGACAAGTATAACTCCCTTCCACCATCTTCCACCATTGATCCGCTTCACTTCTCAATTTATATATAGCAAACTCAATTTTTTGCCTTTCGCTACAGTGAATAGCTCGAAATATTTTTTCCAACTCGTCAACCCAGTTTTCTGCTTCCATGGGGGGGGGGGGGTCCAACGACCCCTTAAAATTGGTGGCATTCTGTTTGTTAAACTCAGATAGGGTACTCTCCTCTTGAGGTTGGGTTTGAGGTGGAACAGAGTTCCGCACTCCTTGTTGTTGGTTGGTCATATTTGCTGCCAACAGAGTCATAAGCTGGTTCATAGATTGCAGAACCACCGTCAATGATTCAGCGTTCTGCGGTTGCTCCTCTCTTGGAGGGGTTTCCCCCACCAGAACCTCTTGACCTTCTGGATCAGTTCTACTATCAGTGTTGTGCATTTGCTCCATATTAATACAGCTAGCCTTTTCCAATATATATAAACACGTATCTGAAAAAAAAACAACATAACTACGGATTACTATTTACTTACATATATATATATACACCACGTTCGGTTTTACATACAAAAGAAGGGCCCAATTATCATACACAAAAATGAACCCAACTATCCTATACGATATATATACATCATAAACGGTTGCGTCTAAGAGCAGTTGTAGCATTCCACAAACAGTTCAAAGCTCCAGTGCCCCTCGTCTAAAATTAACTGTCGCCTATACTCAGAAAGGGCTCTATCACATGCCCATTCCTGGACAATTTGCTGAATTGTCTGGATTACTCTCATACCTGCGTCCCATGTCTGCTCTTTGACCTGGTGCACTGTTTGTCTCTTGCATTCGCATTCGACTTCCAGCTTTCCTATAGCCTGGCTTGTACTAATTTTTAAAGACGCTAATCAAGTTGCCAGATCGCCCTTTTCCTTAGCTAACCGGCGACACCTTCATTTCCACTGCTCTACTTGAGCTACGCTAACCATATGCTCTCGCTGTGGTTCAAGGTCCGCCACATAGCACTGTTCGGCCTCGGCATCATCTTCATCTTCTACAATGGGATCTTCTACCATAATTTCCTCCCGGACTTCCTCTATCTCTGGATCCTCCACCGGATCCTCATCTAGGTCTTCCTCCGGATCCTCATCCGGGTACTCCTCCGGATCTTCATCTGGGTCCTCATCTGGATCCTCTTCCGAATCTCCATCTGGATTAGGCTGCTCGAACATCCCATCATCAAGCCAGTTGTCAAGGTCTAGGTCATACTGTGCATAATCCATTCCCTACAACCACAAAATACAGACATCACATATACGTTCATCGGCTCAATCCATAAATCCTAGAGGGAATTCGTCAACCATCCTACCCTATATTTAATATTCCCTTCACATCTTTCTAAGTCTATAGAATCATATTCCTAAGCTCTGATACCAGCTGTAACGCCCCGAAATTTCCAGAACTCTATTGTTCTGGACCCCCGAGGCGTTAACCTATAAAATTACACAGATCAGAGCACTTGTCATAATTTCAGATTCTTAAACAACAACACACTAAGTTCTTCCAACACATAAAGTTCCATAACAAGAGTTTCTAGACTTAAGATGTTATAGCTCGTACATAATTCTTAACCAGCACACTAGCTATACAGGCCCACACAGGGGTCCTATTTACATAGTCTAGAGTAGATGCCCTAAAGGCCTTACCTGATGCTGGCCTCCCTCACACAAGCTACCGCTGCGGACTACTTGCAGAACAGAACAATTAAGGGTGAGCTTTTGAGAGCTCAGTAAGGTCACTGACAGCAAACTTGGAAGGAGTTACAACCATCCAAGGTGAAATAGTTAGGGAATATCAAACAATTATTCTAAGACATTCCTGAGATGATCAATTCAGATATCATACACCTAAATTCAGAAGTTATTGATCATGGGTAGTAGCGATGCTACACAGGCAAGGCTTGGAAAGTGTACACATGCATGATGTACCGGAATACTAGTCCATTTAGGTACTACCCTGCATTCCACGCAGGATTCAGACCACCCTTATATCGCCCTCCTCAGAACAGAACGGAACATAGTCCCATGTCAGTATACATAAGATATATATTATGAAATCAATACATAGACCGATGCCTAATATGCAATAAAAGATGAGCACCAACAGGAGTTCAATAACTGAATGGGTTCAACATCCGGTTTATTTGGCAATAACATATCAAAATCAATGCAAACGTTGAGTTCAATAATGGCCATAGGTAACAAAAGAATAATTTCGGAAACAATTGATGACTTGATGTAATATCCGCATAGTTTCGGGCGCGTAAAAAAAATTGAAAATGAAAAATTCGGGGGTTCTTTTGTAAATATTTGAAGTTGGGGGCTAAGGGTATAATTTCATAAAGTATAAAATATTATGGGGTTGACACCTCATTTTGGCTAGGTGACTAAGCCAAACATAATATATATTAAGTGGGAGGATAAGTTTCGGGTGAAAGGAAAAGCAAAAAGGAAAAGAAAAAGAAAACAAAGAAGAAACAAAGAAGATGAGAGAAACAGAACAACAAGAACAGAAACAGAGAAGCAGAAAGAGGGAACATGGATCGTGAAGGGGAAGAAAAAGGTGCCGAAGGAGGAAGAATCTTCATTGTAAACCCTTACTCTTTAGTTTGATTTTAATTCAAGCTTAGCATGTAGTTCAATGGGTATGCCACATGTGGGTGGCTGAGTATATATATACATATACACGTATCGATGGAACGTGCTAACATGGTAGTGGGTCTGTGTGGGTATACATGGGATAGTGGGTTACATGGGTGAGTTAATGGAGGAAGGAAGGGACTGTCGTGGGTGTTTTAGGGCAAGGAGTGTGCAACTGTGTGTTCGTGCGTGTGTTGCAGGTTTATGTGGGCATTCATGGCTGTCGTGGGCTTGGGTGAGTGTAAAAGTAATGGGTCTGTGATGGTGAATTGCGTGGGATTTGGGGGTGTGTTTCCGAGTGGCCAAGTGTGTGAGAGAATTATGTGTTAACAAGTTTGGCCGTGTGAAGTAAATGGGTGTATGAGGTTCAATGAATTATTGTGTGGGTGATTTGCATATAATTGTGCGTTGTGAATGAGTTTAAGTTAGTTTAGTGAATTCCTAGGAATTTGGGTGTATTGAAAGTGAAGTAGCGTGTGTATGAGTGTGTTTCAGTGTGTGCCATGAGTGTGTGTGTGTGTTACAGGTGTGATAAAGTGTGTGTATATATGTTTGGTTTATGTGTATAAGTGTAATCCATGGATTAGGATGTGTTTAGGGAATTGTGGAAGTGATTTCATGCGGTTGTATGTGTTTCCGAGAGTTACGAGTAGGTGTATGTGAATTGGATATGGGTGTAATAGCTTCGGCAGTGAGATGAAGAAGATGAAGCATGTGTGTGAAAAAATGTGTTTTAGTGTGTGATTTGATCTAAATAGTAACTGTAATTGTCACTAAAAGTTAAAAGTAATTAGACAGTTTTACCATGAATTTTTATAAATACCTAGGGTCACAATTAGGCAAAGTACAAAACTGTAACCCTCATTGATTTTACGAGACGTACGCCCTGGATTTTTTTGGGAATTTTTGGGACCCGCAAAGGGTGCTAAATTAGGGTATTGGCTAACTAAAATTAATGAATTATCTGGCATAGTAAATTAAATTATTTTAATCTGAGACTTTTAGGAGAACCTTAATTTATTAATATGATGCATTATCTAAAATTTCGTACCATTTCGAAGTAGATAGGTATTTTTAGCCGAACCAACTTTTAAGCGCTCGATCCGGACACCGGTTCGGGATTTTCGGGCAAAAATTCTCTAAAGTACTTTTTAGGCTAGAAATGACTCTAGGATGATTAAAATAATATTTTAAAATATTTTTGGAAATTTTTCGATGCCGGAAACCCTCAGGGGTATTTTGGTAATTCACCACCCTGAAGGGGTATTTTGGTAATTTTACCCACAAAAGGTGTTTTTGAGTAAATTCACATATGTTAGGGTTATTTTAGCAAGTTTAATAAGGGGAACGCTATTTTGGTGATTAGGGATGCGAGGGGTATTTTGGTAATTTTTACCCCAGGGGTGTTTTGATAATTTTACACATCGGGCGAGGGGGTCTTTCTAGGAATGTGCGTGAGTTAATATTGAGTTATAATACAGTGATGTAAGTTGTCTTCTAATCTTTGAACTGTTCCGTCTAGGTGTGGGCGCAAGGAGTATTTCGATTAGGTTATCCTAGCGGCGAACCAGGTAAGGGTTTTTATCCGAACCTCGAGCCATCAATTTGCTTCTGCAATTATTTTTTTGTCTGCTTGTGACCGTTGTTGAACTCTAAATGTACATTGATTTTGATATATTCTTGCCAAGTAAGCCCTAATAATGAGCCTGATTCGATTATTGAACTCCTATCGTTGTTCACTTTTTACTGCGTATTGAGCATTGATATGTGCATTGATTTTGCGATAAATGTCTTCTGCATACTGACATGGGAATCTGTTCTATTCTGTTCTGTTCTGAGGCGGACGTTATAAGGCTGGTTTGAATCCTGCATGGAACGCAGGCTAGTACCTAAATGGACTAGTATTCTGGTACATCATGCATGTGTACATTTTCTGAGTCTTGCCTGTATGGCATTGCTAGTACCCATGATCAGTATAATCTGAATGTACGAGCATTGTATCTAAATTCGTTGTTTGAAAATGTCTGAGCACAATTGTTTGAGATGCCTGAACTATTCGTCTTGAATTGTTGTAACTCCCTCCGAGATTATTTTGAATGACCTTACTGAGCTTTCAAAAGCTCACCCTTAGTTGTTCTGTTCTGCAGGTAGTCCGTAGCGGTAGCTTGTGTGAGGGAGGTCAGTATCAGGTAAGGGCTTAAGGCATCTACTCTAGACTATGTACATAGGACCCCTGCATGGGCCTATATAGCTAGAGTGCTGGTTAAGAATTATGTACGATCTGTAATATCTTAAGTCAGGAAACTTTTGTTGTGGAACTTTATGTGTTGGAAGAACTTAGCGTGACGTTGTTTAAGAAATCTAAAATTTATGACATATGCTCTGATCTGTGTGATATTATAAGTTAACGTCCCAGGGATTCGGAGCAAGGGAGTTCCGAATTTCCGGGGCGTTACACTTAAGGTTCAAACAAAAACCCTTACTTGGTCCACCGCTACGATAACCTAACCGAAATAATCCTCGAGTTAACCTAAAGGGAACAGTTCAAAGATTAGATTATAGCTCGTAATACTATATTATGGCTCACTACTAACTCATGCACAGTCTCAGAACAAACCCCTTACTAGATGTAGAAAATTACCAAAGTACCCAAAAAAACCCCCCGAAAATATCTTAAAATAATAATTTAAGCGTTCCGAACTAATTTCTAGCCTAAAAAGTATTTTAGAAAATTTTTTCCCGGAAATCTCGAGCCGATATCCTAACCGAGCGCTTAAAAGCCAGTTCGGCTAAAAATACCTACCGGCCTCGGAATATTACAAAATTTTAGATACAGAATCTTCTAAATAAATTAAGGTTCACCTAAAAATTTCAAATTAAAATAACTTAATTTACTAGGAAAAATATCTTGATAATTTTAGTTAATCGGTGCCTTAATTTAACGCTCTTCGGGAAAATAAAAAATTCCCAGAGCATAGTTCCCGTAAAAATATCAGGGTTTTAGTTTTAGACTTTGTTCAATTTTGATCCTAGTTATTTATAAAAATTCACTATAAAATTGCCTAATAATTTTTCAACCTTTAGCGATAATTTCAATTACTATTGAGATTGTTACACCTATGGTTTCACCTAAACCCACACACACTTTCTTCCACCTTCAGCCGATACCCACTATCATTCATCTTACTCCCCATGCTTCTAATGCACTTCTAAATCCACACCCATGTTCCAATCTCTCACACAAGTTGAGTTATGCATTTTAGACACACCATCACTTCACATAATCACCCATAAATCCGAACACCTACAACCAAGAACACGCACCCACGTACATTGCGACCTGCATACATTGAATGCATGCACTAACCCCCTTGGTACCCACTGAAACTTCCACTCTGCACTCACTGGACTCCCCATTAATCTCCTCACTTCACACAACTAATAATATTTGCATCCACCATCCTCCATACTGCCCAGCCATGAGCACACCTACAGAAACACACTCGCAGCACACCCCAACCCAAGGCCGCAACTGCTACAATTCATCACACATGCACATGAAATATCCACCAACACACTCCAATGCCTTCTATACATAATTCCACTCTTAAAACCCATATATCCGAACCCCCCACAGTCATGACACACACTAAACACTCTGTCGAGCTTCCTCACATCCGTTAACCTTAAACTCTCATACAAACCTCTAATATCCCACTCTTCACCCATTGTTTCACCTACATATACACTTACAAACACTCAACTCCCACTGCCATGCTCGCGTGAAGTTGTACCCACATATATCACCATCCCACAGGCATATTCACAGAGAATGAATAACACACACTATAACATACTAAACCCTAGAATCACACATTAACTTACGAAAACAAGGCAAGGAACATTACCGCTTCAAACTTATTCTTCTCTCTACTTTATTTTTTCCATAGCCGAGCTTATTCCTCTTCCTCTGTTTTCCTTTTTTTTCTTCCTCCTGTTTCCTACTTTGTTCTGCTTCCCTTTTCTTCTTTGCTTGCTTCTCCTTTCTTTCACTAGAGAATAGTTATCTTACTCTATTTTTTATCGTTTAATCGGCTGAGTCACCACAAGCTTTTAGGTGTCAACCGAATAATTAAACCTCTAAATTATATTTTATAAATTTGTATGATAGACCTCCATCTTTATCTATTTACAAAAGAACCTCCCCTTAACTCCCTTTCCTTTTTTTTGGGCATCTCAACATATATTGCTGCTTCTAAAAAGTATATTATTATTATTATTATTATTATTATTATTATTATTATTATTATTTTCACGCGCTTACAAGATTCGGGCTAGGAAAAGAAAAAATGGGGGTATTACATAAAACTCCAAACAATAATCCCTATCTCATTAGCATACTTAGCTGATGCAATTCAATCAACATGTCTTCCCTTCTCAGGATCCACAACGATCTGAATTTTTCCTGTGACTTCGACCATCTTTGAGGTTCATATTCCCTTATCTTACCGCATACGTTTTTCGTAGGAGTAGATCCTGCAGTTACAAAATCATGTGATTTTATTATCAATAAACACGTGGGCAAGGCTATTGTCAAAGGTAGACTACTAAAGTGCTTAATTACTCTCAATTGAATGTGATCATACCAACACTACTAGTAGGAGATCCGACTTGTGGGCTGACAGGTGCACGTGTCACATTGCCAGGGGAAGCCATTTGAGCTGAAGTGATTGATCTAGCATTGATGCTGGTAGGTGTGGCTTCTCCCTGTGCATCGAATACTAAAGTCTCTTAAGGTGGAGTGATTAACTCATTTTGGCATTTGTGATGCCAATCGCTTCTGTAAACAAGTTAGATTTCCTAGTCCACTGCTCTAAGGGACTCTATTTTAGGAATTTATGCCAACTACTTACCTGCTTACTTGACATATCAATGTAATGTAGAGTAAATGTAAAAGTCTAGCAGTCGATATACGTGTAGCGTTGAAGGTTATGTTGCCTTAAATGTCACGGTTGGAAGAGAAATTAAAGCAACACATAACATATATAACAGTTTCACAAGCAAAAAACACATAACATATACAACAGTTTCACATGTTCATTGATGTATTTGCCATATAAGAAGTGCATATATCTTCTGCATCACTATCATCATCCTCACTACATAAGATGTCTTCTTCATCACTAGAATACTAGACAAATGTTTCATCTTATTCGTCGTCTCTAATCTCTTGAGGACCCTGAACAGGTTCTGCGACTCTCTCAATAATGATCGGTTCAACATCGTGTCTAAGCAACTCACCCACTTCATTCTGATCAATCTGAACACTTCGTCATATTGTTGGTGAGCCATTTTCTTGATAAACTTCTTCACTTTCAATATCCATGTCTATAGGCTGAGTTTTCGGTATATCCCACAAGTGTCCGTGTTTAAATCTTTGCACCATTTGCCAATTTGCCCCTAACTTTATGTTATTAACATAATAGATTTGGTTTGCCTGACTCGCTAACACATATGGCTGACTTTGGTACCAATGACCAGTAATTTTAATGCTTGTGAAACCCTCAGTGATGTGTATTCCTGTTTTAGGGTTAATGTTGAACCATTCACACTTAAGCAAAACAACTCTTTTGTCTCTAATGTATTTCAACTTAATCACATCAGTCAAGACACCATAGTAGTCAATTGCCACTCCTTCCTGCTCGCCTTCAACAACCAGGCCACTATTTTGATCCATACGATGACTATCACAATCTTTTGTGTGAAACCTAACATTATTTACAATACAAGCATGATATCACTTCCACCGTACGTCAAGCCCACATGCAAGTGCATACATAACATCGGTAGCTTCAGGTAGTTTTTCATTGTATGACTTCATTATTTAAACAAATGACATGAAACACTTTAAGTAAATAAACTAGAGATCCTCAAAAGAGATAAAAATCAACTTATTCAGTAACTTACACGGTTCTTAAACCAGTTTGGAAACTCCTCTTGATGCCTCCTAGTTATATGAAGAGAACATTGGTTCTCTAACTCTGCCTTCTGCTCACTAAGCGTTAAACATACAAGTATGAGACTCCAAAACAATAAAAAATAGAATGCTTACTGGAATGAATTGGTAAAATAACAACCAAAGTTGTGGACTTACGCTTTAAAGTCATCAACTTCCTCACAGTTATTGAGGATATACCACTGTATTTTTTCTAGCTCTTCGGATGGTATGAATTCAAGCTTTGAAGCGTTAAATGGACGAACCATTTGAGTGAAGGGAAATGTTTCGTCCTCTCGATCCAATTCCCCGCCATCATTTGCGTTATTCTTGATTGAACCTAGTCTCCACATCATTAAGATATATCGAACAAAATGTTAAGCATCCGAAAATAGAGACGGCCTCTGCAATTGAGCTTTCTGGCCGGGCTTTATTGCTTACATATTGCTTCAAAGAGCCCATGTCCCTCTCAATTGGATACATCCAACGGTAAGAAACTGGCCCCCCAAGTAAGGCCTCACGTGGCAAGTGAACTACTAGGTGGACCATGACATCAAAAAATGCAGGTGAAAATATCCTTTCCAACTTACTGAGGACAAAGACGATGTCTTTCTCTAGCCTTTCTACCTCTTCCACTTCCAATGTCTTAGATCATAAGGACTTGAAAAACTCTCCCAATTTAACCAATGGACAATGGACATCCTTGGGCAAGTATCCATGCATACCAACTAGAATCAACTGTTGTAGCATAATATGGCAATCATGACTTTTCATTCCGGATACCTTGCCATCACCAACATTTGCACATCGTGATATTTAGATGCATATCCATCTGGAAATTTCACTGCCTTGCAAAATTTTTTTTTGATTAAATTAAATTAATCAATTATTTAATTTTGAATTCATATTTCATTTCAGATCTGGGCAGAGCCCGCCCCGCGTCACCCGCCCACTTGCCCGCCCCGCGCGCCCATTCTCTCTCTCTGTCCCTCGCCCAACCGAAACCGACCCACTCCCTCAAAACCCTAATCTAACCCTAATTTCCATCTCTTTCTCCTTCTTCTTCATGCACCGTCGCAGTCCTCGTTGGCGCCGCCACCGCCTCCTTCTCCCTCGCCCTCCACGGCTTGTCTCCTTCATCGCCGGCGACCATCCCCCCATCCCACCGACAGCCTCGGCCTCTCCCCCTTCCTCCTCCTTCCCTACCCTCTCCCCACCAAGAACGCCGCCGCCGCTGCTGCCCCCTCTTTTCCCTTCCCCTTTCTTCCCCCACCCCGTCAGCCTCGGCCTTCCCACCCCTCGGTGGACGACGGACGTTGCGAGGTTGATGCACGATGGACATCGCGAGTTGGGTGGAAGAAGGATGACGTCATGAGGTCGTTGGATGATAGACGTCACGAGGTCAGTGGACGACGAACGTCGCGAGGACGTCGCGAGGTCGGTGCACGACGGACGTCCCAAGGTGGGTGCACGATGGACATCGTGAGGTGGGTGCACGACGAACGTCGCGAGGTCAGTGGATGACAGACGTCGTGAGGTCGGTAAACAACGGACATCGTGAGGTTGATGCATGACGGACGTCGCGAGGTTGATGTACGAACGTCCGTAAACATCGCGGAGGTGCAAAGACTTGAGAAAACAAGTGCGCGCGGGAGGGGAGGCCATAGGCCAAAGATTGGGGGAAGGCTAAGGCCACCACCCCTGGGGACGCCGAGGCTGACCCTAAGGGGTGGCCAAGGCCAATGGCCAACTCCCATGAAGGGAGGCCAAGGCCACTCCCTCTTTCGGTGAACTTTGGGAGCACCAACGGTCGGTCTTTTTATGAGCGATGACGAACCCAGAAGTTGTGTTGCGATGAGCGTGTCTACGTGAAACATACCCACATGATGAACAAGGTGCCAAAGCCACGTACGAAGTGTGTGAAGCTATCAAAGCGCGAAAGGGACTTTGCGCGAAGAGTGAACAACCGGGGGGAAAGGCCAAGGCCAACACCCCATGGAGGCCGAGGCTGACCCCCCTATTAGGGCCGAGGCCGACCTCGTTGCCTTAGGGGAGGTTGAGACCTATGCCCTTGACCCCGTCGTTCCGGTTGCACCAACGATCGATGTTTTTGGTGAAAAGGTGCTCAGGTGGTCGCGACGCGATGAACGTGGTACTGTTAGTCATGGTAGCATGAAATAATTAGTGACTGAGTCGTGCGTGAGGCGTGTGAGGCAAAGAATGCAAGTGACTTGGGCGCCCGCACTTTGACCTGTTCAAAGTGTTGAATACTGTGCTTGTGCAGACGTGTCATGCACAATGGGACTCCAAGTGGACCTTTGAGTGCGACCAGAATAGGTTGGGAACATAAGTCCCCTGCGTGGGGTGTGCACGGAGGGACAACCTGAGCGGGCACCGCACGTATAAACACTTAGCAAGATTTTGATGTTGTTTGGCCGGCGAGTTGTTGAGGTCGTCAAAGCATGATGATGATGATGAAGAGTAGGTGGCTCGAGCCACCTCGTGCACCACCTACAAAAGCTTGGAATGCTTGGGGGTTGAGACAAAGGCACGATGATAGGACGTAGGGGCGCGAGCATGTAAACGGCGTCCGGGCGACGGACGATGAGTGTCGCGGAGATGTTACCCGGGCAATGGGCGACAAGCATCATGGATACGGTGCACTTGCACTGGCGACGGGGTCGTGGAGACGGTGCCCAGGCGACGGGCGTCCCAGAGATGATGTCCGGGCGACGGGGGTCGTGGAGGGGACGTCTGGGCAATGGGCGTCGCGGAGATGATGTCCGGGCGACGGGGAGGTGACGTCCAGGCAGGCGGGCGTCGCACTGAAGTTCGGGCGACGGGCGTCGCGGAGGTGATGTCCGGGGGACGAGGGTCGCGGAGGTGAAGTCCGGGCGACGGGGGTCGCGTATATAATGTCCGGGCGACGGGCATCGCGGAGGTGACGTCCGGGGGACGGGAGTCGCGGAGACAGCGCTAGGGCCTCGCGGAGTCGGTGCCTGGGCGACGCACAGTGATCAATGTTGCAAATTTTTTTTTGATTTAATTAATTAATTTCCAAATTCAAATTTTATTTCAGATCTGGGAAGAGCCCGCCCCTCGCGCTTGCACCGCGCGCCCATTCTCTCGCTCAGCCCCTCGCCCAACCGAAACCGACCCGCTCCCTCAAAACCCTAATCTAACCCTAATTTCCATCTCTTTCTCCTTCTTCTTCATGCGCCGCCGTAGCCCCCATTGGTGCCTCCACCGCCTCCTTCTCCCTCGGCCTCACCCTCCACGGCCCGTCTCCTTCACCGCCGGTGACCATCCCTCCATCCCACCGGCGGCCTCGGCCTCTCCCCCTTTTTCCTCCTTCCCTCCTTTCTCCCCGCCAAGCACGCCGCTGCCGCTGCTGCCCCCCCTTTCCCTTGCCCTTTCCCTGTCTTCCCCCACCCTGTCGGCCTCGGCCTTCCCACCCCCTCGGCCTCGGCCCACAACCCCCTCGACTTCCCTCCTCCCCCGCCCTCTCTTCCCTTCCCCCTCTTCTTCTCCCCTTCTCCCTCACCCATCACCCCGTCCACGCCTTGGTCGGCCTCAGCCTCGCCGCCTTGGTTGGCAGGCCCTGCCCTTCATCCCCATAACCTCTCCCCTTTACTCCATGCCACCCTTTTTAGCCTTCCCCAAGCCATGGCCACCACCTTCACCAAGCAATGGCCACCACCTTCACCCACCTTCAACCTTCATCTTCTTTCCTTCACACGCGGCCAACCTTCAACACTAACGCATGACCATCCTCCAAGCCCATTGTGGCCTCCATCAATAAGGCCACTCTTTGGCCTTAAGGAATGGGTTCTCGGTCGACGTGGAGGTGCCACAAGGAATGCAGTCCGACTCAGATATGCTAAATAATTTGATAAATCCTCTTTAATCGGTACCCCAATTTATCGCCCTTCGCGGAAACCAAAAATTCCCGAAAAATTTCACAACGTACATCTCGTAAAAATATTAAGGGTTACAGTTTTGGACTTTGCAAACTATTTATAAAAATTCATGAAAAAGCTATCCAAATAATTTTTCACCTTTAGTGACGGTTACTATCACTATTAAAAACATCCCACACACTAACTTTCCTTTCCACACACTCATCTTCTCCATTCAGCTGCCGTGACCCATATACACTTACTCTATGTCACACTAAACATACAATTACTCACCGAAACACTCACTAACCTTCCCTGATTTCATGTATGCACACACTTATGCACAATTCATCCATTAATACTCACAAACACCCTGTCGCGGCCATGAACACACACACGCAAGCACACACATAATTTGTTATAACCCACGGCAACCCCCCTTCTCACACTAACTCACATAACCCCCCTTCCTGCTCACTTTCCACACACGCACATAGCCTAGCATTAATCCATGGCTGTTACGCAACCTTAATCTTCCTCCTCCATGCAGCTCATCCATGGCAACCGAACAGATATATGGAATTATACACACTGAAAGCACACTATAATACACATGCTGCTAGGAATATTTATGCACAAAAACTGTAAGGATAAATGTTTATCCTTAGAGATTATTCTAATCTCTTCCTCTGATTCCTCTTCCTTAAATTTTTCCCTATTCCTCTCTCTCTGTTTTCAGCTTCATGCTATCGTTCTCTGTATTATGTTTCTTTTGTTCCACTGTTCACTCATGCCTGAATCTCTTTGTTTTCTCTCTCTCTCTCTCTCTCTCTCTCCATTTAGGATAAAACCAATTGAAATAAAAAAAAAGACATCGCCCAAAAATAGGAAGAGGTGGCATCAAGTTATGCTTCATTTTTGTAAAGTTTGACACCTAGGCATACTTTCAAAAATTTACAAATTGACCACCAAAGTTTTCTAAAATTACGGAAATGCCCCGCACAAAATTTCAAAAATATTATTTTTGCCCCAAAATTATTTTAAGCTTCCATTCTCTACTACTATCTAAGCATTGCACAAATTTAACATCCGTCTATTTTTTGGAGCACCGATGGTCATTTTAACCCGCTCTCAAAGTTTGGAATATTATAGTGGGAGAGGGCAACGAATGTCGTTTGAAGAGAGAGATAGGGGAAGACCAAGGCCAACCCTTGGGGGAAGGCCGAGGCCAACCCCTAAGGGAAAAGCTGAGGGTGATCCTAAGGGAAAGGCTGAGGACGACCATCCAAGGGGAAGGCTGAGGCACGCCGACGTCGCTCACTTAGTGAAGAAAGGGGCACGACGGACAAGGGGTCACAATTATGTTTTTGTAAGTTGCATAAAATTAAATTTCTTAACACGGCAGAAACACAAGACATGAAAATAATCATGTGACTTGAGCATGCGTCGCTTTGACCATTTCGGGAGTGTTGAAAATTGACCGGTAACTAGGATTAGGCGTTGCGCAAAATGAGACCTACCGTGGGCTCCATGGGTAGGCCAAGATAGGTTCAGAACATAAGCCCCCTGCATGGGATGTGTGCGGAGGGGCAATCTGAGGGGGCACCGTACGCTTAAACCTCGGTGGGCAACGAAATCGGTAGCAAAAAATAACGTTAGTAAAAATATTGGTAGAAAAAAAATAGGGTTGCACATTAAAAGACTTACTAAAATTTGGGGGCAAAATTTTGATTTTTGGAATTTGAACGCGTGGCCAAGATTAAATCTTGACCCGGTATAAAAAAGGGGTAGGTGGGAAGTGTTTCACCATTCCTTGCATTCGTTCAGGACTTTAGAGAAGCATGAGTGAGAGAGAGGAGAAAAAAGAAAGCAAAGAGAGGACTCACCATTGGACGAATTAAAGGTGCACAAGAAGCTCAAAAGGTGGGGAGGGGATGCTTGACAGTGCGACAGGGGGAAGAAGGGAGGGGGTGAGTGCATTGGCCAACCCCATGTTGGGGCTGAGACCTTGTCAGTAGCTACGGTCGGAGGGGGTTTTAGGGGTGAAGGGATGAGGGTGGCCGAAGGGGTAATGGTGGAGGGAACTGAGGGAAAGGGGGTTGAAGGGAGAGGAGGGCGTGGTGCAGGTGTCTTGGCCGAAGGCTGTGGAGGGTCAAGGGAAGGGAGATAGACTCACAGTTCAAGGAGATCTCGACTGAAGGCGTATGGAGAATAAGGGGAATGGAGATGGGGGAACAGAAAGGAGTGGGCATGGCATGGAAAGGGCCGACACTACAAGAAAAATGGCCTATGCCAATGGCCAAAATGCTATCGTAGCCCAGATGACCGCTGCTATAGGCCATGGCAGCGGTCATATATCGCTTCTGTAGGTCTCACTGCCATAGACATATGGCAGTGATCAATAGAATTTTAGTAGCGTCATACCGCTTGTATATCTTTTCCTCTATCGATTGCTTATGTCCCATATTGTAGTGGCTAATGACCGTCGTTGTAGGCCCATGGCAGCATTAGACCGACCGCTGTTATAGATTTTATTTTCTCGAATTTTTTTTAATCCTTGGATATGTTTCTTATCACATGTGAAAAAGATATACATAAAATAATATAAACAACGTCTAAGTCATGTAAATAGCAATCGATACTTGACCCCTTTCATTTTTAGAATATGATAATCACTTTCAATTATCAGAAACCAATTTATTCAACACATCAAAATTGTTATATTCATTAAAGTAGTAGTTTACATCATACTAATCCCTAACTAAATTACAAATTTCTCAACAAAAGCAAATCCATGAACCTTGCTCAGATACTGTAAGAGATCCACTGCAGATGATATCTTCCAAGACAGGGCTTGCAAACCTAATTGCATACTAACCAACTTGAGCTTCAAAATGGCAAAAGAACATGCACATGTATAATGCATTAGCCTTCAAGAGGATAGAAATAAAATGTAAATAGATATGTAAATGAACTGTGGCGGCTATTTAATATAATATCAGGACAAAATATGCTTACCATTCCGTGCCACAGCTTTGTTTTTATTCTAGAGATCAGAACACTGCTCCTGCATACTCACTATATTCTCATAAAGTCAATTATCCATCGATCACCAAACCTGAAACCAAACTTTGAATTTCTCCTTACAACGTTAGACCCCAAATAAAACTCTTACTTTACTTCAAAAATTAAACAAATGCAAAAGAGGATCACAACATCCCTTTATAATTAATGGCTAAGTTGCTCTCTTTTCACTTAATGCCTAATAAGAACAAGAAGCAGGAAGTGATGTATTCTAAAATGTCTACACATAATTCCTGCAAAACAACTAGTAGTGAAGTTAGTGCTGTACTATTGTAGATGCACATTATAACTATGAACTGTGATGGCAACTCAACCAAACGGCAAGATGAAGATAAATCTGCATAAATCTTTGTCATTGTAAAACTCTTCTACAACTCTCTCAGGATTATGTGTTACAAGTTATATTCCAATAGTATCAGAGCCTTACATGAGGGTCTCCAGTTCTTTTTGTCAAATGTCCATGTCCTGAGTTCAAGCATATCTCCTTATCATTAATCTAGTAGTAACCATCCTATCATGGAAAATCAACTTCCACCCAGATTATTATTAATTGTTTAGAACCAAATCTTCATTCTCTAGTAAAAGTGCTATTTTTAATAGCTAGTAAGCTCCATGAAACTGCTTGGGTTGATTGCACATCAATGATAAAGGAATATACATGAGATCTCAAGCTTTCTCATACTTTACAGTTAGTACTTATGATGCTTTGCTGTGAGTAAAAATGTGAACTACTCCTGAAAACATGCGATTCTCCAACAGCAAACCAACTATTTGAAACTCACTGCACAGTGATAGAGCGTAACATAGTTTCATTACATAATGGATTCCTCTTAACTGTGCATAAAATTAGAGGAGATCGAACCAGAAAACTTAAGCCAAGATGAAAATTATGGAATAACAAGGGTACCTACTTCTGTCCGATATATTTATAAAGGAATCCAAATCAGTCAGTTCATCATCTTACAAAAACATAAAAAGTTCCATAAATATGTATATGCACATTAATTTTCATGACAAAAGCATTCTTATATATACACAATCATGACAGGTTGATATGCAAAAAATAATAAATCTTTCCAATATCAGGTAATTACAATTAATAATATTGAATAATCGTGAAGGAAGGAGTTGTATGGCACCTGGACATTCAGACAAACACGTAGAGTGCAAGAACTTAGGATCTTCTTTTTCACAATTGGTAAGAACTGCTTTATAAGAAAATATATAAAAGCAAGAGCTGTATACAATGGGAAATTCAAGTGAAAACGATGGTGACTTTGTGGGAAACATATTAACACCTGACTCTACCAAATTCGGCCTGTGTTCTATGGAATATGGGAGATACCGAGTTCTCATACAGGCAAATGCACATTTAAGGCCACTCCTTATTTCGTCAATCTGTTATATAGTTCACAAATGTGGCAAGATAAGCATGATTGTGCTATCTATATTAATTTTCACCATCTTTCATTTTGCCTATATCACAGGTGTGTGTGTGAGAGAGAGAGAGAGAGAGAGAGAGCAAGAAAGAGGAACTCATCTCATCTGGAGTTTGCTCTGCATCAGCTTATTCAACTGAGTGCTACTCTCGATCCTGAAGAACACCTCGTTCTTACTCTTTCGATTCCACATACAGGTCACTCAATTCTCATCGAAATCTATCTCAACAAGCAGAAATCAGAACAATTTTCAACCAGATTTGGCTGAATTTTTCAATCCAAACAAAATGCCCCAATTCTCAGCAAGATCTAACGATTTTTTAACACAAAATTTTTTTAAGGCGGGGGCGGGGGAGAGAGAGAGATAAGAGGAAAATTTGTGTGTTAGCCTGGGGGTGTGTGTCTTTCAGAGAGAGAGAGAGGAAGAAAGAGAACAATGGATCCGATTGGTGAAGACAATAAAGTGCGGTTGTTAGATTAGGAAAAAGGAACTCTTCGTGGCTTCTTGTGTTGAGTTTCATTTGGCGCTCACTTTTGGCGGGCCTTGTTTGGCATAAAAATTTAAACCGTGTTCATAATAAAATTTTATGACCTATAGCAGTGGAAGATTATAGCCGTTGGCATAAGTAGGCTGATATGACTATTATATAAGCGGTACAACAATGATCGCTGCCATTGAACGTATATACAAGCGGTTTTTGCAGCCACTGTTGTAGAGCGCTGCTACATGGCATTTTTCTTGTAGTGCTAAAAAAGGGGCAGGCATGATGTTGGTCTCTTGGCCAAAGGGCATGAGTGAGAGAAAAAGGCCAACGGGCCAAGGAGGAATGTCAGCTACACGTGGATGAGGGAGCAAGGGAGGGGGGTAATGGGGAGAGGGAAGTGGGATGAGAAAGGGAAAGGCACCAATGGCTGGACCCCGTACTGAGGTAGAGGCCAAGGCCAAGGCTGAGGCTTAGATGCCAAGGCTGAGGCTTAGACGCCAAGGCTGAGCTTGGACGCCAAGGTTGAGGTTGAGGCTGAGGCGTGGACGCCAAGGCCGATGTCGAGGCACGCTAAGGCCTCGTTGAGCTGGTTGCGGTGAAAATGAGGAGGAAGCAGTGGAAGAAGTCTCAGAAGGGATAACCAGTCGCTCACAATAGCCTTGGAGTATCGTGACCGCACCTTGGGGCATCGTAGGTGTGTCAGTGACGGCCAAGGGGTCAGGGATGCCTTTGCTATTTGATGATGATGGATTCAAGAGTTTTGATCTGGAGCCAGGTAGGAGCAATACCTTGTTGACCGTGAAAGGGTTGACGCACAGCTTACTGGTAGAGGAGCTATAGGGAGAGTGAGGTAGTCGGGTAGTCGATGAGGCATTCATTATGTCGTGGAGTGGTCTGTCGAGGAGTGAAAATCCCAGGGTGGCATCACCGAATGTCAAAGCCCCAAATTTAGAGGTTGCCCTTATAACGTCGGCGAGATACCTATGGGCCCTGCAAGCTGACATGCTGGATATACTGTGGTTTTTTGTGGTGTTCAAGGCTGACAATACGATGCCTACAGAGTGACATTTTAGTGAGATTAGATTATAGAGAGTTTGGCATGGATGTCGATGATAGAGACGTTGGGGTTGTTGCCGGTGATTCAGGTGACTACGAGGGGAAGGAGCAGACCAGATATATAAGTGGCCTGATGTTGCTATTGGCTATTGGAGTCCGCAGGCACACACATTTATTACCGAGTTAGTTGAGATAGGGCCTATGCTGCTGGATGACATGATGCTGATAGGGTTGTCGATGCATGGGACGGAGAATGACTGCGTATTGGGGCTGACTGCAGAGGAGCGGGTTCTGGAGAAGATGATGTTGAATTTATTGGTTGATACGAAGAGGAACCGGAAGGGTACTTATGGCGGATGGATCAAACACTTCTTCGATATTGTAGAGGAAAAATTAGGGCAAAAGTTAGGTGTGGATGTACTATATTTATTTGTGTTCCTCACCCTGTTCTTGTCGAAGTTTGAGAGATATGAGAGGAGGCGTTCCTCGCCTGTTCCTTTCAAGGTAAGTACATGTGTTGTATTTCTTTCTGTATTGTTTGTGTTTCACCTTTGTTGTCTTGCCATGCGTAGTATGTGAATTTTATAATTAGAAAAATTTTGCACTTTGAGAAGTCACTGTAGTTACACTCATGCATTGCACCCGATGCTCTGTATAGGATAGTTCAATTGTAGTATATGGTATCTTGTCTACACTTGTTGGTTTATATTTGAGAGGACACCTGAGGATGGCATTGGCTCAAGGGTGTTCCCATTGGCTAGCTGGATGTCGAGTGACAGGCGGGCTAGTTTGGCCCCCATATACTTAGACAGCTTATATTCATGTCTGGATCAATTCTCTAGTAACGTGAAAAGGTTGTATGGGCATTACTAGGTTTCTACGTACATTGATTGGATGTTCTTGCAGTGGTACTATTCTGAGTGCTATGTTGATTATCGGTCGACGGGATATCTACAGGCGCATCCTTCTCCGATGATGGGTACGGTAACACAGCCATGCATGAGAAGTGCCTACTTGGTATAATGATGGGAGAGTGTTTGCTTTTTTTGGGGGGGGGGGGGGGATCAAGAGGCCCGGATGTGAGCTGGCTAGCATGATTGATAGGAGGCATGAGTGCTTGCCGCGCCTAGATGTAGGGATGCATTCATCGTATAGGCCTATACCATGTCTTCATATGCACAACATTCAGACACAGCTGACTAGGAGAGGTGAATTGGTAGCAGGGTATGTTGCTCTGTTGGTAGCCTATTTCTCACGGTGGTTCCCCGTGTTGACAAATGGTGGCGTGAAGCCTGTAGTGGCGAGATATAGTTCAGCTCGTCTTTCATTGATATTTGGTAATGATCTAGAGCCCCCATGTAGGTATGATAGTCTATGGAGTATGAAAACAACATTCTAATACACCCTACTTGATAGAGTTTGAGACTGGCCGGCACTGACTGAGGACTCAAAATGGCCTGGGACGTTGTTAATAGGGTAGTGACAGTCGAGTATGTAAGGTGGTGGGAGTGGCTGAGGGCTACCTAGTCAGACTGGCTATCGCAGCCACTGTCTGACAGGTATAGGGTTGACATCTATGCCATTGAGAAAGGGCTGGGGTTGATTACAACACATGGTACGAGGCAGTTTGGCATGTTTGCACTGATTACTGGTGGCTCAGGTGCCAGTTCAGAGAGGGAGGTGGAAGATTAGCCAACAGATGACGCTGAGGAGGCTACTGTTGCTGATGAGTCGGCGGTCCATATGCTGAGGATACTGGGTGCCGACAAAGGTCCCATTTCGACACTGAGAATGGGGATGATGGCGAGGACCCGAGGGTATTTTAGTTGCCTGAGGATTCGGACCTAAGAGGCCACGAGAGGTATTGGATGAGTCCAACTCTAAGTTTAGAATTTATATCTTTGCTTTATTTATGTACTTGTTGCATATTACATATAGTTGCATTCTTTTATCACCTATTGTTTGCTTGGAAAGGGTCTGATGATGCCGATGGTGATGAGGATGATGAGCTGGGCTACAAGGCCGAGGATGCCAAGGCAGCTAAGGAGACCGAGGCAGATGATGTCGAGGTGACCGATGAGGTCGAGGCAATAAATGTTGAGGTGACCAAGGCTAAGGCAGTGGTATAGGCTGTCGAGTATGTTACAGAGCCCTATTGTTGATTGAGCCCGCCACATAGCTACCTTAGGGTAGAGGGTACCACTGAGGAGGAGGCGATAGGGCCTTCTCGTAGTAGCCAGGTTGGCGACGCTGAGATGTTTGATGCTTGGGGAGACTGGTTGATCGGGACAGAGACTGATGTTGTGGTAGGTGGTCATGATGAGCCAGTAGCTATACATCAAGTGGTTATAGGTCAGGGGCCACGGCACGAGGTTCATAGTTTGTTATTTGTGGAGCTTTCCAACAACATACTGTCGAGGTCAACGATTGATGTCGGTGCTACCCTCTTGGTAGTGCACTCTAGCACTGTTGGCACTACGGCTGTGGTGGCACTTCCTTGTCCCCTCTCAGCACGCATCGATGTTACAGTGGTCGCTGATACCAGTGGGGCATCCTTTGTTGGGCAGCATAATGGGGCATTATGGGAGTAAATTGCCTGCTGAGATGGTGCGTCGACAAAAGATGGTAGGGCAAAGGCAAGACTCCCGCAGACGTTTGAGGGGTCTTCAACCATGAAGATTGTGATTCTTCTGAGGATGATGTATGCTACATTCATTGAGTGGCTAGTACCTTTGTTGGTATGTTAACGTCAGACTGGACCCTGAAGCTTATATCACAGTCCCTTCTGGAGCTTATATCGCAGTCCCTTTCAGAGCTTGTGCCCTTTACTACTCTCAGCTTGCAGTTGGAGTGGTTGACAGACTTTTTGAGGTCAAAGAGCCGGGGTGTCCAAGCTAGCCCTTGTAAGTGTCCAAGAAATTGTGTCAAAGAGGCAACAGAGGGTGCCAGATGAGGGGTGATGAGATGGATAGGGAGCTGGTAGAGGTTGATAGACAGCTGGCCGAGTTACAGAGACGACGGACCGAGGTTGGAGGGTCAGCGGGTAGAGCTAGTGAGGCGGCATGCCGAGTGGGATGCGTGCTAATCCGATCTACATGCACAGTGGCAGACACTCGAAGCTTTCAGTTCTGACCCTGTTGCGGTGCTGCTAGCTGCTCTTCCTTATGTAGTTTGTACTTTACATTTTCTTATAGACTTTGAGCCCGACAATGGCCTATGAATTTTGAGTTGTATTAATTTTGATTATGTTGATATTTTAGTTGTGTTTGCCTTGCACTTTTTGTTCCATGATGTTTATGTTTCACTGTAATTGGATGAATTGCATGTGTAGGCAGCCTTGAATAGTCGTCCCTCTGTCCCCCCTTGTAGCAGGATACTTAATTGACAAAGGTGAAAATAAAATTATACAAGTGTATAAAAAAGTTGAGGCAAAAGAATTATCTTGCACTGATACTATTGAGGCCAAAATGCCATTTTGTGAGTGAGGAACTTGTAATAATCAACGAAAGTTACAAGTCTATAAATGGGTATGCATGTATAAAATACTATTTTTTTGTAATTTTTCTAAGCTTTGAGTATGTAGGGTGGGGGGACAACGCCCAGCTGACTATGCATAATACTTCTTCAGGTACCGGCTATTAATAGAGGCCATCATCTGTCCATCGTCGAGGTTGAGGAGAAGGTAGGAGCCGTTGTCTCTAGTTGCATGCACCTGGAAAGGACCTTCCCAATTTAGAGTGAACTTGGGGGCTACCGGGCCTACATGCTTGGCGACTTGAAGAATGAGGTCGCCTTCAATGAATGACCGTGGTCGGGCTGACTCCCCATAAGCCTTGCTTAGTTGCTCGTGATACTTCTTTTTTCGGCATAAGGTATTAGGTATTCTTCCATCAAGACCCTCGAGGGCTACAATTCTAGTTTCTTCCTCCCCGACACCACTACATAAGGAGAGTCTGGCAGAGGCCGCTTGATTTTGGCTGGTACCACGCACTCATCCCCATAGATAAGGGAGAAGGGTGTGGCCTTCACTACTGTGTGTCTGAAAGTCTGGTTGGCCCAAAGTGCCGTACTTAGCTTCTCGGACTACGACCTACTCTTGTCATGGACCATTCGAAACAGAATGCCCAGTAAAGTTTTGTTTGAGGCTTCAGCTTGACAAGCCCTAGTGGTAGTAAGTAGTTAATGTAACATCATTAATGTAGTGCACCTCCATAACGGCTCGGGCCTCCTTGTTGATTCATGGCTTACCATTGTCTCGGATGATACACCATGGAATACCAAAACAATAAATGATGTGGTCATGTAGGAAGTTGGAAATGACCTCCTAAGAGGTATGGGTTTAACCCACTTTGTAAAGCGTTCAGTTGTGACCATAATCCATATGTGACCTCTGGATGGCAGGTGGATAAGGCCGATGAGGTCGAGAGCCCAACAGTAAAATGGTCAGGGGGCCAGGATCATGCAGAGGTTGGGCGTTGGCGTGTACATCTTGTCGACATGCCTTTGGTAAGGCTCACAGTGCCGGGCATGAGAGATGGAGTCAGATTCCATAGTTCGCTAATAGTACCCCAACCATAGTAATTTTGAATACAGCATCTGAGAGCCCCGATGCTCACCACAATCTCTGTTGTGCACTTCAATAACTATTTGTGCAGATTGGTTACCCTATAGGCACTGGAAGGATCACTCCAAAAAACCTTTACGAAATAACTTATCTTCTGTGACAGAATACCTGACCAATTTCCAATTGATAGATCAGGCTCACCTACGGTCAGGGGGAAGAATCTCATGGAATAAGTACTGGATGAACAGTCACCCTAAACGTTAATTATAAGAGCCTCTATGTTCTTTGGTGTATATAAGCATTCGGGACATTCCCGAGGGATATCTGAAGCTCTTTGGCCATAGACGGCCAAAAGATGCACATCCGCTGAAGGCGACGATAGAGAATTGGACTGTCAAGGCCATAAAATTTCTGATGGCCAAGGTGAAGATTCTGCTTTGCTTTTACAGGTTCCAAGAATCGGGCTAGAGTGCGTCAAGGACAATGTTTGTACAAAACATATCCCAACATTAAGAAGTCTATGAGGGTAGAGGCATAAGCAAAGGATGGTGTCTGAAGCTGGTCGATGATTAGCTGCCTCCAATTGTCTGAACTAGTCTCCTTTGGGACAAGGTCCAAGGCCATATAGGTTTCGGTCTTCTTGATGATGGTCAATGTCCACTGTTCACTGTTGACTTCTATTTTGGATATGATCATGGCGAAGCTATTTATATGTCTATTAAGGCACTTGTTATGATGTTCATATTGGACGTGGCCGAGTCTTCCTTCCAAATAATGTACCAAGGCACGATAAAGTGCCAAGGTTGGCTCCTTGAGTACGTACTCCCCATCAACTTGTTTCATTATCAAGTTTGAGTCCCCCTTTACACATAGTGACTTAGCCCCCATGCTGATGGCCAACATGAGCCCAATGACGAGCACCTCGTACTCAGTTTTGTTTTTTAGACGCCGGGAATACAAGGTTGAAGGATATGGAGGTAATAATATTGCCTGGGCTTTTAAGGACTACGCCGGCACCCCCCTGTCGAAGGAGCACTCTGTTAGGACCTTTGCTAGTGACTGAGCCATCGAACTCAAGTGTCCATAACTCCTTCATGTCTATGATCAGGACTGTCTCCTCCCCATGCAATTGGTCTGAGGTCAGCTCATAATGTTGGCGTGGAAAGAAGGCCAAGAGGTCAGCCAGAGTTTGGCTCCATAGAGCTATAGGGTTCTTCATTGCCAGGCCAAACACGGCCAGGAGCAACAATCAGTGGGTGAGTCACCGAGACAAGGCAGGGCAGGTGAGCACATACCGGAATGGATCAGCCTTGGTGACAAGTATGATCCGGTGTGCTGAGAAGTAATGTCAGAGTTTATGCGAGGCATATAACAAGGCTAGGTAGTGCTTCTTGAGCTCGAAGTAATTGTCTTCGGGTCCCCCGATCGTCCAGCTGAGGTAATTAACAGGCTCTACCCCATCCACATCCCGGGAAAATAAAGCCCCTATGGACCAGGGCTTTAAGGTTAAGTATAGTAAGAGTGGGATACCCTATGGAGGCACTAACATGGTCTGGGGTAACATGATGACTGACTTTAGATGGTCAAAAACTTGTTGTTGGGGCACACCCAACTACAGGCAACGCTCTTGCGCGTCAAGTGCTGAAATGGTGCAATAAGTTTGGCCAATGTGGGAATGAATCGATAGAGGTAAGAGACCTTCCTGAGGAAGCTCTTCAACTGCTTAGTATTTTGAAGAGGAGACATGTCTTGGATAGAGGCATATTTAGAAGGGTTGACGTCGATGCCCTGTCGACAGATCAGAAAGGCATGAAACTTGTCGGAGGACAGTCCAAAGGCATATTTTAATGGGTTCATCCTCGTGTTGTACTGTAGGCAACGATCAAAAATTGCACAGAGGTTGGTGAGGTGATCACTTTCCTTCTTGGACTTGTAATGAGATCTCCGATGTAGTCTTCCACTATCCAATGTATTATGTCAGATGGATGTCACTGCCATTTGATAGGCAGCACCCACATTCTTGAGGCCAAAAGGCATGACTTTCCAACAAATGTTGCCCATAGGAGTGCAGATGATTGTCTTGGCATAGTCGTTAGGATTCATTCGGATTCGGTTATAGCCCACGAAACCATTCATAAAAAATAAGGTTTTTTGCCGAGCGGCGGCCTCTGTGAGCATGTAAATGTTAGGTAACAGAAACACGTATTTAGGGCACGCTTTGTTCAAGTCCTGGAATTCAATACAAATACAGAGTTGGCCATACTTCTTCTGTATGGGAAAACGTTAGCCGGCTAGATGGGATAAGTGATAGGTTCATTAAAGCCAGCCTACAGAAGGCTTTCAATCTCTTATTTGATTTTCAACACAAGCTCAGGGCGAAAAGTCCATAGGTGCTGTTTGATAGGGATGGACCAGGTAGCAATATTGAGATGATGCATTTTAAGTACAGGGTTCGACCTGGGAATTTTGTTGTAGCTCCAAGCCTGTACATTGTGATACTCGCGAAGGAGCGCAACCAGTTCCTCTCTTAGACCAGGGGCGAGTTTTATGCATATGTACATCAATGTGGGTTCCTCCCCCGGTTCAATTAGGTTAATTTCTTTAGGGTCTTCGGCCTAAGGGCAAGGGTCATCTTCATAACAAAGCGGACTAGCACCAGGGGCGAGCTCGGGGTTTTGCAGGCAATGCTCAGCCACGCAACACCACTCAGACTCTACGGGCAGGTCAGGGTCGAGGGGGTCCAATAATGGACCACCTGAAGCCCCGCTGCACTGTCATAACTCATAGATCACTTTGTCATCTTTGATGATACGCCAAACGGTAGGTTAAGACTTCTGTTTCTTGCACTTGAGGGACGAAGGTAAGGAGCTAGCCATCGAAGGATGTGATATTGTTGAGTTTTGCGCCTGGTTCTTGCCACTCTTCTTGGTTTTGGACTTAGGATTATTTCCACAAAGTTCTTCCCAGTTTGGTAATCTGGTTTTGGACTTAGGCTTATTTCCACAAAGTTCTCACCATCCTCAGCAAGTTCGGTAAGGAAGGAGGTCTCAGCAAAGTAGGATTCAGCACATTTAAACAGAGCCTGGAGCTTTTGTGGCTTGGATAGGCATGGTTATCTTGCAACGTGCAAGACCAGCCATAAACTTTATCACTACAAGAAAAATGACTTTTAGCGACGGAAATTTCCATCGCTAAAAGTCTACAATCCGTCGGTAAAGAGTTTTAGCGATGGAACACCCGTCGCTAAAACTCCATTGCCTACAACCCGTCTCTAAAGGTTTTGCGATGGATTGTTACAATCCGTTGTCTAAAGTCCACCTTCAACGACTGACAAACAAACACAATTGCCGACGGAGATTTCAACGCTAATTCTGTTTTTCATATTTTAATTTATTTTCTTTTTTCGGTTAGTAATTTATTAAGTGAAATATTTAGCGACGAAATTCCCTCGCTAAACATCTGCCGTTTAAAACTTTAGCAACGGAAATTCCGTCGTAAAAACTCATCCTTTAACATAGTTAGACTTTTAGCGATTGAATACATTCCGTTGCTAAAAGTCAAACTAATTTAAAACAAAAATATTTACTTTTTTAATACATAAACCTGTAATCATAATCCAACAACAATCCAACAATCACAATCCAACAATAAAGTGTATACAAAATTCAAGAGGGCACAGGAGTGGGGTCCATTAATAGAGTAGGGGAGGGGAGTACAAGTCGGAAGGGGGGGGGGGTACGGGAGCGGGATACAAAGTGCTAGTAGGGAAAGGGCTGATCAGGGTTTGGCGAGTCTCGGGGCATGCCCAGCAGCAGTGCCCTGCATGTAAATGCACAAACGCATTAATCTCGATAACAATCGTATAGTGTTCACTAATTAAATGTACATAATGGTTGTCCTTGATTATGCATTGTGATCGTCCTATAAACCTCCGCAGCAATGCGACGGACCTCGTCGTCATGTAACGACGAGCGCTCCACGGTCGGTGTCTGCATTTGTGGAGATGCAGCGGGGGGTGGGGACGTTCCTATCAAGGCATTGCAGTCATACCCAAGAGGCCACGTACGCAGCCTAATTGAAACTGATTAATCCTAATTTATTGTTAATTTAAACTCTGATTAGCCCTTATTAAACTAATTAACCCTAATTTACTGTTAATTTTATCTCTAATCAGCCCTAATCACCGCTAATTAACCTAATCAAACCCTCATTGTCCTGATAAATCATAGACAAACCCTAAATAAACCCAATTAGGGTAATTAACTATAGTATGTTCTAATTAGGCTCATCTAGTCCTAAGTAGCCAGAATTAGCCTGAATTAATCCCTGAATAACAGTAATTAAGTCTAATGAAACGCAATTAACTGTAATCAACCCTAAATAGCTCGAATTACCTAATTGCTCTTAATTAATGCATTAACTCGGCATTCTTACCTTAATTAGCTATTATCTATTTAAGTTCGGTACAAAATTATTTGGTCATAATGAACTTAAGAAGAGAAAATCATAATTTCTAAATCCTTCAATATCTAACGATCCACCAAATCGGGATTCTCAAGTAAACCCGGTGCATTTGGTTGGTAAGTAATAGACTCAAAAATTTTCCTTAGCTCGCCATGTTGAACCATCTTGTCAAAGATCTTACCTTCTGGGACTTCAGATTAACACTTTTGGCCTGCAACTCTCCATGTTTGCAAAAGACAAGACTTTCTGAGACAAATTAAAGGTCTTTCTCAGCCTGTCGCAGACATTTCCTGCCCTCCATTGTTCCTAAGGTAATTAGGTGATATGTATACACAGTTTTCTTCTAACCAATCATGTATGCCCGACATATGGTTTGCCTTTCAACTGATGGATTGCAACCAACATCAAACAACACAAATCTAGACGCCCTAACCAAATTTATGCCCCACATAGCTTGCCTTTCAAACCTCATTTAGCCTAAATTTGCCCTCATTAGCATTAACCCTATTTAGCTTGAATTAGCCCTAATCGGCCTTGGTTAAAGCGTCGAGAGTTGTTTTGCTTGATATTGGTTGGAACCCATCAGTTAAAAGACAAGCCATACGTCGGGCATACAGTATTGGTTAGAAGAAAAACTGTGTATATATACCATCTAATTACCTCAGGAATAATAAAGGCAAGAAATGTCTGGGACAGGCTGAGAAAGACCTTTAATTTGTCTCAGAAAGTCTTCTCCATGGAGAGTTGCGAGCCAAAAGTATTATTTGAAGTCTCGAAAGATAAGATCTTAGACGAGATGGTTCAACATGACGCTAAGGGAAATTTTTGAATCCATAACTTACCAACCAAAAGCATCGGGTTTATATGAGAATCCTGATTTGGTGAATCGTTAGATATTGAAGGATTTAGGAATGATGATTTAATTTATCTGTTTAAGTTCACTATAACCAAATGATTTTGTACCGAACTTAGATAGATAATAGCTAATTAAGATGAAAATGTCGAGTTAATATGTTAACTAGGAGCAATTAGGCAATTTGAGCTATTTAGGGTTAATTACAGTTAATTGTGTTTAGTTGACTCAATAGTGTTATTCGGGATTAACTCAGGCTAAATCGGGCTATTTAGAGCTAGTTGATCCTAATTAGAACCTATTACAGTTAATTACCCTAATTGAGTTTATTTAGGTTCGTCTACAATTTATCAGGATAATTAAGGTTTAATTAGGTTCATCAGCGGTGATTAGGGCTGATTAGAGATTAAATAAACGGTAAATTAGGGTTATTTATGGCTAATTTGAGCTAAATAGCATTAATGCTAATGAGGGCTAATTCGAGCCTAAATAGGGTTAATTGGGTTTAATTTGACTTAAATATTGTTAATTAGGGTTTAAGTAAGAGCTAATTAAGGCTAATTAGAGTTAATTTGTTAAGTAGGGTTAATTAGGATTGAGTCACATTCGAATTCGTTGAGTTCATTCGTAGAGTTGATATTGTCCCACATGTGATTGAGTCCAGGGTTTAAGTATATAGTTAGGGTTAGATTGTACTTAGGATAATTATGGTTAATTAGGAATATATTAATAGGGCTTAATTAGAGTTTAGTTAGGGTAACCTAGGAATGTGTTAGGGGTTAATCGGGGTAATTGAGGGTTAATCGGGACTAATTTGGGTTAATCAGGGTTAATATGTTTACTTAGGATTAACTCGGGTTATTTAGGTTTAATAATAGTTAATTAGGTTTAATTAGGGTGAATCGGAGTTAGTTACAATTAATTGAGGTTAATTAGGGTTGATCGGGGTTCATCAAGGTTAATTAGGGTGAATCAGGATTAATTATAGTTAATTAGGGCTACCTAGGGATGTGTCAGGGGTTAATCGGGGTTAATCAAAATTATTTTTTTACTGTTACCCTTTATGGAGGGATTCAATTTTCACGTGACTCCCAATTACCAATCAAAGGGCCTAAGGCATCAATATCTAAAACTTCACATTACAACAATTGTGGAAATCAGAAAGAACACTTCGTCATCAGAATAAGTTGAAAAAATATATAATTTCAATTAACTATAATCAGAATAGTTCAACAAGTCACAGCAAATGCCAAGAATATAGCACTATGCAGGGCATTGGGGATTGATAAAATAGGGATACTACAGATTGATTAAGGGTTTAGTGTACTATGTAGAATGTACATAAACATAGGCATGTAAGTTTTGCATTTAATGGAATAAAGGACATTTCACAAAAAATTAAATCAGAATAATTCTAACATGTATTTAGGCTTTATTAGGCTAATTCGGATGTAATTCGAGTAATTTGGATGTACTTAGATTAATTAGACTTCGTTAGGGATAATTAGGGTTTATCCGGGCTAATTAGAATTTAATTAGGGTTTAGGGTTTAAGGTTAACTTGGTTCAAATAGGTTTAATCGGGGCTAATTACGGTTAAGTGGTTCAATTAGGATTAATCGGAGCTAATTAGGATTTATTGATTCAATTATGGTAAATCGAGATTAATTATGGTTAATTGGTTTAATTAGGTTGAATCAGGGTTAATTACAATTATTTGGTTCAATTAGGGTTAATCTGGTCTAATTGGGATTAATTCGTTCAATTATGGTCACTCGGGGTTAATTTGTTAGATTTGAGATAATTAGGGTTTGATTAGGGTTAATTTAGTTCGGTTAGGGTTACTTGGGAACAAATTGGGGGCAATTAGGGTTTAATTGTTACAAGTACATTACAACAAATTAAATACAATTACATTACAACAAATTAAATACAATTACAATATAACAAATTAAATTCTATTACTATATAACAAATCAAATGAAATTACATCACAACAGATTAAATACAATTACATTATAATAATAGATTCAATACGATAAATAATTTCTAGCATACTATAATTTATAACATATTACAACAGATTTAATAAGATAAATAATTTCTAGCATATTATAATTTCTAACCGAAAAAGTGAGCTCGGGTAGTGGTGGTGCGAGGCGGACGATGACAGTGGCACACGAAAGGCAGCAACAGTGGGGCGCGAAAGGCGACGGAGGGAGAGGAACTGCGGCGATGGTGGTGCGACTGCGAGGTGGCTGTGGAATGGTGGCACAATTGTGGGGTGGCTATGTCAGTGGTGGGGTAGCTGCGCGGCGGGGAGGTGGCAGTGGGGGCGATAGATGTGAGGGGAGAGGGAAGGGTGGTGTGGTGTGGTGAATAGCAGGGTCCTGTCGCCGGCATGGGGGGCTGGTGGGAAGGGACGGAGGCGAGGGCCTGTTGTCGGCGTGGTGGTGGGGAGGACGGAGGCGGGGGCTTGTCACCGGCATGGTGGTGGGGAGGGACGGAGGCAGGGACGTACGATAGAGGGGATAGTGGAGGAAGAGAGAGAGAAAGAGAGAGAAAGAGAGAGAGAGGAAAAGTCCGGCGAGGAGAAAAGGCAAGGGAAAATAGTAGGGTTGTGCAACTTTTAGCGACAGATTGATGTCGTTGCTAAAGGTCCGTAGCTAAAAGTAGTCTTTTATTCAATTTTTAGCGATTGACTTTGAGCGACGGAAATAACCAACACTATAATGCTTAAAAATTCTATAAAAATATTACATTCAGCAACAGACACACATTTGTCGCTAAATGCCTGTCACTAATTATTTTCTCCCAAGCCAAAAATCCGATCGAAACTAAAAAATTAGAAAAAAATATTTAGCAACGGAAGTTTTGCCAACAATGGACAGTCTAAGCTAAGGCCCACATCACAGTCCAATGTTATGGT
Source organism: Escallonia herrerae (assembly GCA_033070095.1). Lineage (NCBI taxonomy): Eukaryota > Viridiplantae > Streptophyta > Magnoliopsida > Escalloniales > Escalloniaceae > Escallonia > Escallonia herrerae. The sequence goes on along the minus strand of JAVXUP010000938.1, from coordinate 212,771 downwards.
CCAATTATGTCTCTCTCTCTCTCTAGAATTCAGTAGCTTTGGATTTAAGAATGAGAAAGTGATTTTGTTAGAATGAGAATTGTGGCCAAAATAAAGTGCAAAGTCCTTTACTCATAGGCAAAAGTATGCTTATGTCATCAGCTGACACGTGTTGTCCCCTGGTGACACACGGTGGCCTTTGATGGCACAAAGGAAACCGTGTATGGCACTCGACTTGCCGCTTGTAAGAAGAGTCCGCCAATAAATCCCAACAATTTACAGCAAGCAGTGCATCAACATTGCATAAAATAGTGCACAAAGAAGTAGATTTCAACACGAGGGCAAAACGGTCTCAAATATTCTCATTACTTCAACAACATCATTACAACTTACAGAAGGCTTTGTTTGCATCCACAGTGTGCAATCTAGCTAAGACAGGCAAGCCAAAACAAAGCAAGGGACTCTCGGGTATGGGTGTGCATGACTCCCATATAGTACCATTAGGAGGAAAAACCAAAGTGACAGTAGTAGACGTAACTATGTGCGAGGAGTCATAGTGCCCCTTTTTAGAGAAATACAACTCAAAATGCCTTGAAATTTTACAGGGAAACTTAAATATATACAAGGGTGGTCTCTACCAAAATTGAACAAAAACGCACACCTGGATCTTCAGATCTTCACGGTTGGCTTTTGGCGTGCGGGGGAACTGCAATTGGGCGCGCGGGCACTGTGCTTGACGGGCGCATGGGCGCGAGACTTGAAGAACTTGCGAGGGCGCATGGGTGCATGTTGGAAGGGCGCAGGGGTGCTGAGCTAGATGGGCGCGGGGGCACTGTGCTAGGCGGGTGTAAGGGGCAGCCCGTGACATTCTCCCCCACTAGAGCTGTTGATGCCCTCGTCAACTTCTGCATGTGGTAGGCTTCAATCTTGTCGGCGTAGGCTGATAAGTCTGCTGCTTGTTCCCAAGTGTTTTCTTCATCCATATGTCCCTGCCACTTGACTAGGTACTCCTGATGGCGCTTGTGGAAAGCTGTAATCACTCTATCATTCAAAATAGCTTCGGCAACTCGCTTTCTGGTCGCTTTGGGTTTGAGTCCTTGTCTCTTGATTTGGCCCCTGGAGGGGTCTGCTGTGTCTTCATAGAATGGCTTCAACATGCTGGCGTGAAAGACAGGATGGAGCTGGCGGCTCCACCAATGAGGCAGATCAACTTTGTAAGCCATCTTGCCTATCTTCTTCACTATAGTCAGGGGTCCCTCATATTTCTGCAAAAGACGAGAGTCTCTTCCCCTTAGAAATTTATGATCTTGTGGCAGTAGCTTAACCATAACTTTGTCGCCCACGTTAAACTCTTGAGATCTCCTGTTCTTGTCAGCGTGTTTCTTCATTCTTCTGGCTGCTTTCCAAGGTAGGAGTGAGTTAGATCTATATTCTGCCTCCATTCTTCGCTGAAGCTTATGGCCCTTGGGGATTTTCTAGCATTGGGGACGTTTACTGTGTGGGGTGGTAACGGTTGTTGTCCATTTACAATCTCAAAAGCACTCTTCCCTGTCGAAGAGCTTTTGCGTGAGTTGAAACACAGCTGGGCAACATCCAGTAGCTTGACCCAATTTTTCTGTGTTGCACTGACAAAATGGCGGAGGTACTCTTCTAACATGGAATTGAACCGCTCTGTCTGACCGTCTGATTCTGGATGATAACTTGAACTCATCGAAAGTTGGGATCCGAATAACTTAAAGAGTTCAGTCCAAAAGTTTTCAGTGAAGCGGGAGTCCCGATCACTGACAATGTCTTGAGGCATGCCCTAATACTTTACCACATACTTAAAGAAAAGTTGCGCTGTGTCTTCGGCTGAGCAATACTTGGGTGTTGCGATAAAGCTTGCATACTTGCTAAACCGATCAACGACAACAAGAATTGTGCCTAAGTTTTCAACCTTCGGCAGACCAGTGATGAAATCCAATGACACACTCTCCCACGGTCTCTTGGGGACCGACAGCGGTTGTAGTAACCCTGTTTTCTTCTTACGCTCCACCTTGTCCTGCTGACAAGTAGGGCATGTTTTCACATACTCTTGCACTTCATCCCCCATTTGGGGCCAGTAGTAACCTTGTTGAAGGAGAGCTAATGTTCTTTCTCCTCCAGCATGGCCTGCCCAAAGGGTGTCATGACATTCTCGAATCAATGTTCATCTCAGATCATCGACTCGGGGAACGTATACCCGTCTTCTTTTGGTCATCAGCAAACCATCTTCTTGCCAAAACTGTCGAGTTTTATCGCTCTCGATCAGTTTCAACAGTTGTTGGGCAACTGGGTCCCTGGTAAGGGCCTTCTTGATCTTCTTTCCGATGTTGATGGCAACTCGGCTGTCTGCTCTAACAATAGCATTCATGGCCTTCAATGCTACCTGATCTAGTTCGGCTCTCCTGCTGAGGGCGTCTGCTACGCTGTTGGTTGAGCCTGCCCTGAACTCGAGCATGAAGTTGAATTCTGCCAAAAGTTCCTGCCACCTGGCCTATTTTGAGGTGAGCTTAGATTGACTCAAGAAGTGGCTCACTGCAGTGTTGTCTGTCCGCACTATGAAGCTGGAACCAAGCAGGTAGTGCCTCCAAATTCTGAGACAGTGTACTACCGTGAGCAACTCTTTCTCATGAGTGGTGTAGCGACGTTCTGCTTCGTTGAGCTTCCTACTCTCATATGCCACCGGGTGGCATTCTTGCATTAGAACCCCTCCCAGTGCAAAGTTAGAAACATTTGTATGAACTTTAAAGGGCTTCGACATATCAGGGAGAGCAAGTACCGGATCTTCAGACATAGCCTGCTTCATAGTCGAGAAGGCCGATTGACACTCCTTGGACCATTCCCAAACATTGCTTTTCTTCAAAAGTTCAGTTAGGGGATGGGCCATTCTCGAATAATCTTGGACAAACTTCCTATAATAGTTGGTCAATCCATGGAAAGATCTCAGTTCTGAAACATTAGTTGGCGGCTGCTAATCCTGTATCACTTGAACTTTAGCTGAGTCCATCCTTATCTGACCCTGTTCTATCACATGGCCCAAGAATTTAATCTTGATCTGGGCAAAAGTGCATTTCGACAGCTTCACGTATAGCTCGTGCTCCCTCAGTCGGGCAAGCACCTTCCTCAAGTGCTTCAGAAGCTAATCCAAGCTGGAACTGTAGATCACAATATCATCGAGATACACCACTACAAAATCGTCAATGTAGTCCCGCAAAACCTGATTCATCAAGGTGCAAAATGTGGCCGGGGCGTTGGTCAAGCTGAACGGCATGACCAGGAACTCATATGCACCGTATCTGGTGACACAAGTTGTCTTGGCCTCGTCACCTTTGGCAATTCGGACCTGCCAATACCCAGACTTCAAGTCCAACTTGGTAAACACTCTCGCCCTACTAAGCTGATCAAAACAGTCGGCGACTAAAGGAATAGGATACTTGTTCCGAATAGTCACCTTGTTTAGCGCCCGGTAGTCCACACACATCAGCAAGGAACCATCTTGTTTCTTCTAGAAGAGGACTGGTGCACCGTAAGGTGACTTCACTGGAGTGATCAAACTCGCGTCTAGCAACTCCGTTAATTATTTTCTGAGTTTAGCAAGTTCTGGTTGTGACATTCGATACGGAGCTCGGGCTGGTGGCTTCGTGCCTGGCACGAGCTCTATCTCATGGTCAATTACCCTTCTAGGTGGCAATTTCTTCGGCAATTCATCAGGCATCACATCCTCAAAGTCATTTAATATCACTTTAACTTCTTTGGGTAATGGTCCCGATACTTCTTCAATTTTGTCCCACCGTAACATGGCAAGGTAGGTTGTTTCGTCCCGTTTTAATCCCTTTTTCAACTAGAGGGCCGAGATAGAACGCTCTCCCGCCCTAGGAGATATAGTTGGGATGACACACAGTTTATTCCCAAGCATGGCCAGCGAGTTGGTGCATGACATAACTGTGGTCTTCGTGTCACGCAGAAACTCCAACCCAAGGATCAGTTTAAAGTCATCCATGATGACTACTGAAAAGTTGGTCCTTCCTTCGTATGGGCCAATCTTGATCAAAATAGATCTCGCTATCCCCGCTACTGGCTGTGCTGCAGAGTTGATAGCCTTCACCCGTCCGCACCCTTTTTCTAGAGTTAGACCCAATCTTTCCATTTCAGTGCTAGAAATGTAATTATGGGTAGCTCCTGTGTCCACCATGGCCCTGATGGCCTTCCCGTTAACCTTGATGTCCACATACATCAAGCCTTTCCCTGGTACATCGCTCTTTTTCTTTGGCGGCATGTCTTTAGGCTTTTCCTCAGTTAAGCTCTCTTCAGGGTTCCCAACCTGCATTGTCACAGCATTACACCGCTGAGGAAAGGCCCCGACGACATCTTCCTCTTCATAATCTTGTACGTCTGTTTGCTCCTCTGTTGGTGGATGCCTTGATTGAGAGCCAGATTTTGCCCCACGTTGCACCTGCCCAATGTTGTCAAAGAAGGCATTCATCATCTGTCGCTGCGGACAGTTAGCGATCACGTGCGGTCCTTGGCACAAGAAGCAACCCCTGAAAGGAGGTTTCTTCACTTCTCCGCTGGTGCTAGCGTTGGTCTTGGCTTTGAACCCAACTCCACTCTTCTGTTGGGTAGAAGATTTTGACGCCCAACTGCTTTTACTGCCCCAACTTTGGTTTGGTGCTTGATCCCCTGGCTTCTTGCCACCAATACTTCTGCTTGGATTTCCTCTCTGAGGGGGTCTCTGTGGCTTGGAGTTGTAATCTGAAAGGCTCTCAGTAGCGATGATGGCTTCGTTAAGGTTGTTCACCTAACGTCTATTAAGCTAGGTCCGAGCCCATGGTTTTAACTCTTTCATGAAGAAGAAGAGACTGTCGACTGCAGACATGTCGCTGATGTCCAACATCAAGGCAGAAAATGCCTGGCAATACTCCCGGACCGAACTGGTGTGCTTGCATTCCAACAATGCTTTCCTCGTGTTGAATGCGGTGTTCTCTGAAAAAAACTGGCTCTTTAGCTCTCGTTTGAGTATATCCCATGTGTTTATGACGCAAGACCCATCTTCGATCTCTACGTACTTCTTCCGCCACCATAACTTGGCATCTCTAACCAAGTAAATGGTAGCCATCGACACCTTCGTCGCTTCCGAGTCTACTCTGATGGCTTGAAAGTATTGTTCTATATCGAAAAGGAAGTTTTCTACTTCCTTGGCGTCACGGGCTCCCCCGTAACTCTTGGGCTCTGGCACTCGGGGCCTTGATGCGTGCTCCGCACCCCTTGTGGGTGTGTTAACCACTACGCGACTAAGAAGTTCCACTCAATCCTGGAGCTCTTGAAATTTAGACTCCCAGTCTTTACCTTCAACATGTCGTGCATGGTGTTCCACTCGATCCTGAAGCTCCTGAAACCTGCCCTCCCACTCCATGTTCTTAGCATATCGGGCATTATCAGTGGCTTCAAGATTCACTTCCAACGCGTCAAGGCAAAGGAAGAATTGTTTTAGGATGCCTGGAGCATCCGGGTCGCTCTTGATCATGTCCTGTATCTGTGCTTCCAAAGCATCGATTCTCTCTTTCGTGTTGGCCATAGTTTTTCTCAACAAACTATCCCATAATATTTTCTTAGATGAAGCCACGGTCCCTTGGGCAACTGCAGCTCTGATACTACCTGACACACGATGGCCCTTGATGGCACAAAGGAAACCTTGTGTGGCAATCGACTTGCCGCTTGTAAGAAGAGTCCGTCAACAAATCCCAACAATCTACAGCAAGCAGTGCATCAACATTGCATAAAACAGTGCACAAAGAAGTAGATTTCAACACGAGGGCAAAACGGTCTCAAACATTCTCATTACTTCAACAACATCATTACAACTTACAGAAGGCTTTGTTTGCATCCACAGTGTGTAATCTAGCTAAGACAGGCAAGCTAAAACAAAGCAAGGGACTCTCGGGTATGGGTGTGCATGACTCCCATATAGTACTATTAGGAGGAAAAACCAAAGTGACAGTAGTAGACGTAACTATGTGCGAGGAGTCATAGTTCCCCTTTTTAGAGAAATACAACTTGAAATGACTTAAAATTTTATAGGGAAACTTAAATATAAACAAGGGTGGTCTCCACCAAAATTGAGCAAAAACGCACGCATGGATCTTCAGATCTTCACGGTTGGCTTTTGGCCTGAGGGGCACTGCAATTGGGTGCGCGGGCGCATGGGCGCTAGACTTGAAGAACTTACGAGGGCGCATGGGCGCATGTTGGAAGGGCACGGGGGCGCTGAGCTGGATGGGCGCGGGGGCGCTATGCTAGGCGGGTGCAAGGGGCAGCCTGTGACACCTGGGAATGACACATCACCAAAGGTCCACTTATGTCGGTGCTCCTTTGGACTGTCAATATCCATATTCGTGTTGCCTGGCCCATACAGCGTCACTCTGCCTGTTTGAAAGGATTGATCACACAGTGTTGGCATGATTAGAGAACACCCTTGCCCTAGCTACCGGTCTAAAGCCCTTATTGAATTCCACAGTGACTCGTCAAGAGACGCAAAGAGAACCTGACAATGGTGGGGGAGGCTCCTTACGCCTGACTGTCAGGCAGACTAGGTATGATGCCGTCCAAAGACTTTTTCTCGTCTTGGAGTGAAATGGGGGTCATTGTCCTGGGGGTGCCGAAAATCACCGATAATGTGTGTGTGACGTGGTCACAGTTCAAGTGTGGCAAGTCTCATGCAAGCTGCCTTAGGCGGAGGTAGTGTTTTTTAGAGCGAGCCTATCTCGCTGCGAAGGGTCCTCATGCTGAAGAACTGTGAGCAAAGCCCCCTCGTAATGCTGCACACTCCAGAGAGTGGGTTGAAGCATGTTTCATGTTCAAGGCGGGGTCGCTTTGTGTGGTGAATAGATGGACCAACGCCAGGGGCGCGGTAGTGTGCCAGAGAGCCGGGTAGCGAGACTGTCTTAGTAGCGCGGCACGTGAGCACGGCGATGTGTGGGGTGCCCAGGAGCACATGTCAGGGGATAGTTGGATGGGCATGGCAAATAGTGTCACGGAATACAACTTGGGGCCAAAGGCACATGACATAAAGGTGGTTTACGGGCGTGGCCACATCTGTCGCGGAATAAAGCATGGTGCCAAAGGCACATAAGATGAAAGCGGCGCACGGGCACAACGACATTTGTCACGGAAGTGGCGACGTGCTGACAGCACGTGACGCATGAACTGTGCACGGGTACAAAGATGTCTATCGAGGAAATGGGCATCGTGCCGAGGGCACGTGACGCGTGTGACCCGTGAACGGCGCATGGGCGCGGTGATGCCTGTTGCGGAAGTGGGCATCGTGTTGAAGGCATGTGATGCATGAATGGCACACGGGGGCGACGACGTCTTTTGCATTGATGGTTGTCCCGAAGACGAATGAAGATGATCGGTCGTCGCAGAGTCGGTCCACGGGCGAGGGTCACGGTCGTCGCGGAGACGACACATAGGAGAGGGTGACATATGTTGCTTGAAGGGAGAGATGGGGGTTAAAAGGGGAAGAGCAAGGCCCAGGCTGACCCCCCTAAGGGGAAGGCCGAGGCCGACCACCCTTGATGAAGACTGAGGCACGCCGACGTGGCTTACTTAGCGAAAAAAAAGGGGCTCGACGACGAGGCGTGACGAGTGCGCTTCCATAAGTCGCTCAAAATTAAAATTTTCAACAGGGAAGAAACACAAGATAGGAAAATAAGAACAAAAAGCACGTGAATTGAGTATGCGTCGCTTTGACCATTTCGGGAGCGTCTAAAATTGACTGTAGATACTACGGTTAAGTGTCGCGCAAAACAGGAACTACCGTGGGCCCATGGGTGCGTCCAAGATAGGTTGGGAACAAAAGTTACTCTAGGACCTTGAAGAATGCATACAAGCTCTCTACTCTTTTCGGGTGGTGGTATTTCAATTCGTCATTTGTCAATGGTCATACATCTTTCGCTATCTTTCCATTGGGAAGTTTGCACCTCAATCTATCACTCGTTAATTTGCTTCTTTACCCATAATGGGGAGCATGCATGTGAAGACATGTACTAATAACCATAATAGTATTGTTTTTCTTATTTTAATAGTTTGAGTTTAAAAATATCTAATAACCTCACATAACCGTACGTAGGTCGAACACCTTCTCTTGGATAGAAAGAGACACAGGTTTAATTTGACCTTGCGTGTGACCAATTAAGGCGCCTTAAGAGTTTATTAAAAAAAATGAAGACAGTGAATGGTGAAAAAATTATTTTATCAAAGTCGTACTTTTGAGAAACATTTAATAGACGTATCAATAGAGAAAGCAGGAAGTACAAACTTCTATGTGCTGAAACAAATAGCCAGACATATTTAGTTACCTAAAGCTTATGTTTCAGTGTTTCACTAAAAACTGTAACTTTGAAGACAAATATATGCTCTCAAGATAAAAGCAATTTGCAGATGCTAGGAAAATGTGTACATCCGTATTTGTCATAGCAGTTCCAAACCTCCACTCCATTTTGATTCAGTGATCTCTCTCTCTCTCTCTCTCTCTGTGTGTGTGCGTGCCCGCATCTCTCTTCCTTCCTAGGGTGACTGCAAAATCATTGGGTAACAACTGCAAAAGGGAAACTGTGATATATACGTTGGTCTCCCGGCCTAAACACGTCCTCCATTTGAAGCAATGCCCTAATTAGCCAATTCATTTATATCCAGCATGCCACTGCTTGTATGTTCAACTGGGAGAAAGAGACTCAACACGTACTAGTCCCTCAATTCGTGCGTAACCAATAATTTTTTTCTAAGCCTATTAGGGTAGAGTTTTGGCTGCAACCTGCGGGTGATAAGAAGAGCCTACAACTTTTCATATAGTGACAAATGATGGTCGATCAAACGTGTAGACAAGAATTTTCTCTAAAGATAACTGCAAATTGCCTTTGGCATTGTTTAGTGACAATTAAATTAACATGAAGGGTTTTAAGATATTCATACTAGGGGATTACACCCAGTCTTCCCAACCTCACTCTTTCTAAACTCCCAATCCTTGATGTAAACTTTAGAAGTAACCGAGACACATCACAAGCAATGATTGATTAAATTATTGTGGAGAGTAGCTTCTCAGTCCAAAACTCGAAGTTCTCAAGCCCACGGAAAGTTATTAGCATTTAAAGTGACCTGTTGTCCAATGGACCCATTGACCCAACCTCTTGTCATATGGTAAAACGACCCAAATACTATTTGAAAAAAAGATTTCATTTTCATTAGCGACCAAACATTAAACTTCCAACGGTAGACATAGTGTATAATACTAGACTTTTAGGGTGGCGTATGGTATGGAAAGGTTTATTAAATGGAAAACAATGTTGAGAGACGATGATCTCACCCCAATATTGAATAAGTCCACTTCAAGTTGACTCTATTTATGTAACACATGATAAAATGAGTTGATTCAATTTAAGAGTGAGATTGTTAATTTGCTTATATGTTTAAGAAGCCTTTTTAAAAGCATAATGGACACTATTTTGAAAATTTTATGCCTTTTATTAGCTTTAAGTACTTTGGGATTACAAGGACCTCTAGCGAACAACATTTTTTGAAAGTTTGTCTTGTCTAGTGGTCTTTTCTATGAAGACCCTTTGAAAATATTCTTCGATCCTCTGTAACTCATCCAACCAATGTATGGGGATCTCAAGCAAATTATCAGGAAAAAACAGGCAATTTTGTTTTAAGTTTTCTTTTTTTCTCTCACAACATTAAAATTCTTGTATCCCTTAAAACCTATCGCCACAAAGCTAGACCGTGACCTTGCAAAGGAAAGAAAGAACAACTTAGAGTTAAACCATCGCAAGTCAAAGGTTTTTTTTTTTTAATAATAAGTAAAAGGATAGGTTTTTAATCATTCAAAATGCCATAAGTGACAATAACAAAAATTCCAGCTACATATGTTATGGGAATAAAAGCTATCTCGATCCATCGAGTTGGAGGTTCAACTACAAGGGTGCATTTGGTCAATACGTAGTGGTATAATGGTAAAAGGCCTAAATTTGTTGCTATATAAAGCCATTTTACTTTATAGCAACGACAATTACGAACTTTTGGTGCTTCTTTAAGCATAAGCTCCAGGTGATGTTAACCCCAATGGTACATTTAGCTAGTGACACATGTCTGTTTTTTATTCATCGTTGAGTAAGCCTTTTGTAATGCTTTTACTGCGTCTTGCACATCATTGAGGACTAGACTTTAGCCTCTTGGATATGGCCCGGACATATAGTCGTATATGGTAATTACCATTGAGGTGTAGTCAACTCCTTTCACAACTGTATAAACCGCCTCCTTCTCTCCCTATATTAGGGCTGCCATGAGGTCCAGGTAAGACCGAGCTCTAAAACCTTAGAAACAACTTTTACGCTCTACACACACACTCTCTCTCTCTCTCTCTCTCTCTCTCTCTCTCTATTCAGAATGTTATTTTTGACTTAAACCCCGTCGGAGCTCCCTCCGATAGTATGCGGCAAGCCACTGTTTGTTGATATTGTGCTTCGCAGGTCTACCCGTGTAGTCGTCCGGTCACGATCAAGCTTTATCAGCAACAGTAGGGAATCCTAATCGAGTAGAGGTACATCATCATGAAAATTCACTTTAGTTGTTTTAGTAGGAAGAAAAAAAATCAATTTATTTGGACCTACTTCAAATTGATTTTGGCAAAAGCTGAAGGCAATGACATTAGTATCTCGATTACTATAATGGTCAGGAAGACAAATTCCACTTAAATAAGAGAAAAGCATCCATGATTCCGAATTTTATTACTACACTCGTAGTGACCTTCAAAATGCGTTGCCTAAAAATGCTCTTTTGTTGAAGAGATCTCAGATATCTATTAACCACAGAATCCCCATCCTTCCACTCATCTTGTCTCATATGCCATGCCGTGATTTGTTTGCTCTCTGTCTCAAACATTGGCATGTAGAGCCAAGCAAAGGTCAGATGAATGGGTAATCGAGAAAGGTATATGTGACCAATTAAGTTCTTACCGATAATTGCTGGATTTGAGTACCGCATGCCACACAAATTGGGAGTGAAAATATCAGGATTTCTCTGGGAACCCTTTAGTAGGATGTGAAAAGCCAATTCCTTTTTCAATTTTAAAAGTGAATCATCATGATCATTGGCTAAATATCTGACATTGTGTTACTTTTGGGATATTCTTCCCTTCTTAATGAAAGGATCATTCAGTAATCCTGGCTTAATTCTTTTGGAGCAATAAATCGAGCCAAATTAACGACGACTCCGACACGTAATACCTTGTTTAGAGCCTCGACAAACAACAAGTACGTACCTCGACAAGCTAGTTAGATTCAATATCCAGTAAAATAACAAGCCAAGCTTGATCCTTCAAATTCAAAAGCTCTATAAACACATAAATTAAACTTGCACAATCAGATCGCGAGGTTAATAACGCCCCGAGTCATTTGCCGCCTTCTTTTGCATTCTTAAATAATGACTGCAATCCTACTTTATGCGGTACAATACTAAGAGTGATGAAAAATATGAGATTGGAGTTGGATACCCTAATGAGTGCATATTTATACCTTGTTTCTAGAGAAAGGGACACGCACGACTTTCTTTAAATGAATTTTGATCCTTGGGCGTGGTAAGAATTGAGGAGCAGCGCACTTGGGAATGTTGAGATGAAGTGCATTCTACGTTATATGCATTTCAGCATCAGCATTATTACTACCTCTTTCGTGAAAGTCGTATAAAAAGTCCACCTATTGTAGACCTTCAGCAATGATTATCAATCCTTCTTCAATGGACTACATAGGCTGTGAACCTAAGCATGGGGTCCTACACAGTCAACACATTTATGGCATGGAATGATCTAGTAGTCACGCGCAAAGTTTTTTATTTAACGTTAAAACATTGAATTAACTATATGAAATAATTGATTACAAGTGAGGATAGTCTTTAGGGTGGAGCTCATATAGACTCAGGGCACTCGTAAGCGCCTAATAGAAGCGGACCCAGAAAGTCTAATCAAGAAAATTAAAAAGTTATAAAAAAAAATTCAGACTTACATAAATTTTTTTTAGAAAGTTCAAGTTCACATAAAACATGACAAATAAAAAATATATTATAATATACATCACTATTGAATCCATTAAATGTTAAATAGAGTGTTCAATTTCACTACTTATCATATAGTGATTTATTTAACTTGATAAGATTAGTTAACAATAAATTATTAATCTTGCATGAAAGAAACTTAACTCTTTATGTATAGATGTACTAATGTTAATTACCAATTGAATGAGTACAATAATAACGTGTAAGTTAACATATTTGAAGAATTTAAGCTAAAAAAAAGAAAAGAACTAATCTTGATCTACTTGTGTTTCTTTTTTTGATATAAAATTTTAGAATTAAAATTTGGAAGAATGAAGATGGAGCAAGGGAGTGAGAAAGACAAATATATGACGGCCTGGTGGGCACAAAGAGTAAAAATATAACCAAATGAAATCTAATTTATTAATGTTACAATATAGTGATATTATCTATAATCTAAAAAGTAAAAACAAAATTGGGGGGTGCCATGCCCCTACCAGTCATGTGAGTGGTCCGCCTCTACGCTCCACTCACTTTTTCAGCACCCTCGTCAAAAATTATTTTAGGGTCGTAAATTGTTCCGACTAATTGATTTAATCTAATGACAAGAAAAATAACACCAGCATATATTCAAGCAAATCACTTACCTTGTCAAGTTAGGCATGCAATACTATAAGGAGAGGTCGAGTTCACAATTTTAGTTACTAAACTAGTTTTGATCCCGTGCATTGCACACGGGAGCAGAGGCACTTTGAGAACTTAGAATCATGAAAATAATATAAAAATCACATTGAGCGAAATAAATATGGACTTTTTCAAAAAGGCGCTAGCATAAAAAACTAAATTAGGCATACTACTGTAAGTATATAAAATCACCTAAGGTATCGAAATGATGAAAAATAATAAAGAGAACCAACCAAATGTATAAAATCAAATATAATATGAAAATATTTGAAATGTCAAAGAAATTCTAAAATAGGACCAATGCCCCGACAGTTTGATGAGACTATTAGCAATCGGTAACAGAAACCACTTTCGTTTTTTGAAGCGTATAGTATTAAATATAAGAAATTATTATATATGATTGACTATCCAGCTTGAAGATAAATTTTCACCAAAATAACATCTTTCTTTTTTTTGGCATATTAGGATGAATCAATCCCTCTCCTTGCATATACTCAATAAAAGGTGAAATACAATAACGAAAATATGAAGGAGTGAAGCAAAAGAAGCCTATATGTACATAGATATCAATAAAAATAAGGATGAGAGATTTTTATGCTACCTCAGATATTGGTAATCTATTCTGGCAAATGGTGATTATCATAGGCGATTGGAGAGTTTTTTGTTTTGTTTTTTTAGTGTCAACTTTTAGATTGTTATTTTAAAAATATGTAATCAGTCAGGTTTAAAAGCTGAGAGATTTAATCTGATTGGAATCTAATCTAATTATATATTAAAAAGAAAAAATAACGAATTAAAAGGAACCAAAAAATGATTAATATAAAAAATATATGATATTAATGGAAACATGTAGTAAATTAGCTACAATATCCACCAATAATGATAGAAAACAGAGTTTCAGATAAAGAAAGGGAGAGATTTAAGGAGAAAATTATGACAAAATTAAAGTAATGAGAAAAATTAAAGTCAAGGTAAGGAGATAATTTAGGGAACAAAATCATAAATAGAGAAGTTACATATAAATAGAGATGTGAACGTGTAAGAGTTTATGAGAGAGATTGAAAAATAATGAAGGCTTAAAACATGTGCCCAAAAAGGGTAACATTAATTAGTGATAAATTAAATATTTTCTTATCCACGTGACAGAAGAAGAGAGTATCTCACGTAGGACGTGATGTATATATATATATATATATATATATATATATAGAGAGAGAGAGAGAGAGAGAGAGAGGGAAAATCGAATATAAAGCTAGCCTCACGTAACTTGAGTGAGGCTAGAGACTAAAACGACGTAGTTTTGGTAAAACATATATAGTCTTTTTTTTTTCCTTCTTCTCTCAGTCCATTCCCCCCTGTTTTCCTTCCTTCTGCGTCTCTCTGTCGGGCCCTAGCAACCCACCGCCCTAACCCTCCCGCACCGGTCACGATCACACCCACCGTCAACCATCACCGCCCCAACCTTCTTGCACCGGCCACCGTCACCCATCACCCCCCAACCTTCCCGCGCCGGCCGCCATCTAACTAATTTATTTCCCTCATTCTCCCTTCTCCCCGTTTTTCTTCTCTCCCCACAGGCCCTAGCAAGCCAATGCCACCAACACACACCGCCATCTGTGCCGTAGACCACCAATTTTTCCTTCGCCGGCCACCACTAAAGGCCATGCCTGCTGCAAACGGAGGCTAGCCTTCGAGCTTTACGTCCATCACCCACCAATGCCATCCCTGTCGCCGTCCAACCTTCTTGCGTTGGCCGCCGTCACCCATCTTCGGGTGGTGCAACACGTGAGGTTTCAGCCTAAACTTGGAAGGTATTGCGACTGCCGTAGAGGATGGTGTATTCATAGCAGATGTAGAGTCTGTCGTATTTGTGGAAGTCCATCAAAGGTTGGTTCCTAATAGTTTTGTCTGCACGTGTTGTTGGATGTCCTTCGTCAAAGGTTGGTGTCACTGAGTTTTATTTCTTCAGCAGAGAGAGCCTTGGTCAATGTTCATTGGGGTTCTTAATCAAATTTCATTGGCAGAAGGGAAGCTATAAGGATTATTTGGTTTTGCTTTGCTAGAAGAATACACTCTGATTGAGACCCAACCCAGGAATATATTTGAAATAAATTTCAGCTACTTGGCTGAATTGAAGTTTAGTCACTAGCAGGAAAGTAATCCTTCAGCCAGTGATTTCTCTCTCAACACAGAGTATGAAAACTGGCAATTACGTTACTAATAGTGGAAGGATACCAATGGCTTCACACAATTTTGAGTTGATTGAAGAAATTGACGAGACCGAAGCTTTGATTGATTATGATATTTTGGATACTCATGGTGGGTTAGGTGAAACAAGAGTAGATGATGTTTGTGATCTTTTGCGATGTGATAATGAGGTTAGAACTCCTAGAGAGAATGAGGCTTATGAGATTTTTGATAGTCAACAGATAGATGGAAAAACATTTGATACACCGGAAGCGGCGTATGAATTTTACAACCAGTATGCTCTTTTAAATGGTTTTGGTACTTGCAAACACAATGCGCATAAGATTAGGGCCATAATAATTTTTAGGAGGTAATTTGTGTGCAATAAGGAAGGCTTCAAGAAACTGAATGATAAGAGATCGAATGTGAACGAAAAAGGTGTAGGGATTTGAGAACCGGTTATGAAGCGATGGTGCAGGTTACTTTGTCAAAGAAGCTTGGAGTGTGGGTTGTCGACGAGTTTCAAGATGTTCACAACCATCCTCTCACTACTACTCCATCAAAAGTAATTAAGCATCGTCATCATAGTAAGTACCATCGCATAAAAATATGTAAGTCTCTAGTGTCTAATCTTAACCATTAGGGCTTGAAAGCTTCTCAGATTACTAGGGTTGTGAATGTGATGAAGCCCAACGAAGAAGCTGACATAACTCCAAGACAATGTTCGAGCATTATACACACTGAAAGAAAAAATAATGTGGAGAAATAATGTTATGGGATTATTAAACATTTCCAAGAGAAGGCCACGTTGGATGACATTTATTATTTTGCTGTGGATTTAGTTAGAGATGGTTCTCTCAGAAGTGTTTTTTGGGCTGACGGAAAGCCGAGAGCATCGTATGAACAATTTGATGATGTTGTATTTGACGTGTCTTACATGACTAACAAGTTTAGGATGCCATTTGCTCCATTTGTCGGAGTAAACCACCACCGATAGTCTATATTGTTTAGAACTGCATTATTGGAGGATGAGACAAAGGCAACATTTATGTGGTTGTTTGAGCTTTTTTTGCGTTGTATGTTTGAGAGGCCCCTGACTGCAATCATCACTGACCAAGATGGAGCAATGAGAAAAGTAATTGTAAAAGTGTTTCCAAATACGCGGCATCGTTTTTGTGCATGATACATCAAGAAGCACGTCATCTATAACATTTGCGATCCCGTTACGATGACTTTCATGAAGCTCATAGCAACTGGACAAAAAGTCAGACTATTGAAGATTTTGAGGCAAGATTGGTGGATTTGCTCTTAAATTCATGGTCTTAAAATCTTCATCTTCCTCGGCATACCTTCGATTGCAAACTGCTTTGTCATATTTCACAACAAACTCATTCAATATAGTATTAGAATTCACATACCTGTTAAAAAATGAATGTATGCTTTCACTTCACCCACTTGTGGTCATGCCAGCAAAAAAAGTATCTTTGAGAAAAGGCTTTGCCTAATGTGCACGTAAGTTATACATATTTTGAATCCACCAATTTTCTTTTAATTCATACTTGTCATTCAAACAACGTCTAAAATATGAGATCAATAAATCATAAGCGCATATAATACAAAGATTGTCGCCTATCCTTCTGTATCACTTTGTAGGGGTTTAGAACATGGAATGAAGATTCTAGCATTCCTTTCTTGCCAATTACATAAGCAGACATAGCTAGAACCGGCTTGGCAAGCTTGTCACCAAATAATGTGGACTTGAAGTGCCTGATATTATTTGTAACACAGACCAGGTGATCGTTGCCTTAGACTGCAACACTCGAAGCAGGTTTATGTACCTTACACGGTGATGATGATGATGAAGCAGGTTGATGTACCTTGCAACACTTGAAGCAAGTTTACCTCCTTCGACATACCCAACGAGTAGCAAAAGATATCACTATTCAGCTACTTGGCCTTTTCTTACTATGGACAAAAATTAGAGAAACCTAAATCAACAAAAGTTCTTTAGGTTGCAAAGGTAATACACAGTTTTATATAACCACAATCCAAAGAACGAATTTCTCACCTTGTATTTATTCGGAAAAACTGCTAAATCTTGTGAATCAATGCTTGTTTTCGGTAATTTCTTTCAACTTTTATCTTCTATTGAATTTCTGGAATGATCCAATCAAGGGCAAGGGCTTCAGAAGATCCAATTCAAAATCAAGCGTACTTGATATATCAGCATTTGAGCGACATAATGCAATTCTTAGGAATTTTGAATGCTCTGAGCAAACGACATCCTATGACAAGCTTTCTGCTCTGACATTACTGGCACCGTTGAATGAAGATCAAACTGAATTATATCGTACAAGCTTCAATTTTGCAAATAGCGTGCATCACACTTTTGCCATTTATATTGCATGTACTCTTTCCTCTATCTATTCTGTTTGTTCTCTATTTACCTGCAGTGCATCATGCATAACTTTTTGCATAATGCCTGTGGGAATACAAGTGTGTAGTAGTCACCTTTTGCAGCAATTGCTGCTGTTAATAGTCAAAGATTTGCCAAAGAAACATGGATGGGCAACAGTAGCCTGCTATTCCTAACATGTACCTCAAGTTGGGATGTTTTCAGACCAAGGGTGGCAACTATATGATTCCATTTCTTGCAATTATTAAAAGAATTTTCCTTGGATGATTCACTCTCGAGCTCCATGAGCTTCCAGACAACCATTGCTTCATACTTCCAGACAACCATTCCTAAATATAGTGCTCTATTTCTTTCTTGTTGGAGTAATGGCATATCATAGCGGTCAGCAAGAAAAATGTAGGAGTTCCTTGAGTTCAGCGTAAGCTAAGCACTTGCAGGTTAGTCTCATTTGATTTTTCTAGGATGTCTGTTATCAGTTCTGTACTTCTTGTGAAAAGGGGTTTGCTCCCTCTTGCAGATTGTTTCTTCTAGCATAATTCACTTTGCATAACCATATACAAAACAAAGGCTTGTAGGAAAAAGAAAAAAAGTTGCTTGCTCACCTCAATGACACTGGAGTTTCAGAGCGAGCTTCCTACAAGAAAGAAATAGAGCACTATATTTAGTTACATCCGAGCTATGCCTCAGTCACATATACGAAAATGACCACTAAATAAAAGAGGAAATAGGAAATGATTTGAAGAGCAGCCGATCAATAACTCCTCATAACAAGAAAAACTCACTCACAGTTCTAAATTCAGTCAGACTAGCAGAAGGAGGCAGAAATTGACCCTGTTCTACTTGCCCATACGCTTTTCCAGCAATATAGTCGTCTCTCTCAGGCATTTCATCGAACAACTTGCATCCCGAAGCGGCAATGCCACCAACGCACCACAGCACCGACGGTAGACCCACTAGCCGTCATCCCCGCCGTCGACCATTGGAGCATCACCGATCGAACCCATCTCCCACCCGTGGCACCATCAATTAGTTGCGACAGGGATGGCATTGGTGGGTGATGGACGTAAAGCTCGAAGGCTAGCCTCCGTTTGCGGCAGGCATGGCCGTTAGCGGTGGCCGGCGAAGGAAAAATTGGTGGTCTACGGCAGAGATGGCGGTATGTGTTGGTGGCGTTGGCTTGCTAGGGCCTGTGGGGAGAGAAGAAAAACGGGGAGAAGGGAAAACGAGGGAAATAAATTGGTTAGATGGTGGCCGGCGCGGAAAGGTTGGGGCGGGCGGTGATGGGTGATGGTGGCCGGCGCAAGAAGGTTGGGGCGGTGATGGTTGACGGTGGGTGTGACGGTGGCCGGTGCGGGAAGGTTGGGGCGGTCGATTGCTAGGGCCCGACATAGAGACACAGATGAAAGGAAAACGGGGGGAAGGGACTGAGAGAAGAAGGGAAAAAGAAAAAAGAAAAAAAAAGACTATATATGTTTTACCAAAACAACGTCGTTTTAATCGCTAGCCTCAAGCAAGTTGCGTGAGACTATCCTTATATTCGTTTTCCCTATATATATATATATATATATATATATATATATATGTGTGTGTGTGTGTATATATATATATATATATGTGTGTGTGTGTGTAGGATGAAAATGTGTCACTAGTTCAAGCTTTTTGACCATAATAAGTAAAGTGTGAATTTACAATATCTGTCCACGTGTATGATTTCGGCTAGGAAGTGCCAGGTTGTTTGCCTTCTTGATCTAGTAACTGAAAAAGAAAAGTTTCGAATTGTCTTGCTCGAGGAATACCTAGAAACCATACAGATCCCAAAATATGCAATAATAGGTCTATGTTGTTCCATTTATGATTGTGAATATTATCAAATTCATTTAGAGTGTTCTTGGTTGGATAAAGAATTTAAAAATACTAGAAAGTTTAGAAACATTTCACTTTAAAATCATTACATTTTGAAATCTCAGAATTTTAAAGTTTAGTTTTGACAGCTTTTGCAGATCGGTATTTGTTAGCTTATGATTGGATAATCTACGCTTACATCTTGTTTTGATGATAATAACATTTTGATTATATTCTAATGTGTGCTTTGAGTTGATTTTTAGTAAGTTTATACATACACTCTCGTAAAGACATATTTGAGAAGTTAGACATATGGATTAAAGGCAAAGAAGTTTAAAGTTATAGTTGACATGCTGTAGGAGCTTCATCAAGTCCAATGTAAAAGAGCACCAAAGAATGCATAGGCTAAGTTACTTTTGATTATGATTGATCTTTACTATTATGTAACTAGTCTTGATTTGATGACTATGATTGATGACTATGACCTAAAATGACCTTAAAATACCGTGTGCATTGCATATGTGTTCATAGTCATTCACACAAGTGTAGTTTTTGAATATGAGTGAACTTTGGAGCTTACTCAGATTTTCTCAAATATGTTTTTGGTGCTTAACTTTTCATATTTTGATAAAACTTTTCATTAGCTTTTCAACATAAAAAATGGCACCTCAATTCGATTTTTCTAGAGAAAGTTATGCCCTACATTGCAATACAGTGGACTGCATTGGTGAAAATTCAGTTTCAATGGCTATTTTCGGGGACAAAATACCAACGACTAGTTTAGAGGGTATGCAGTCGACTGCATTGGGAATACAGTGCAATGACAATTTTGCTCACTCTATGCCTATAACGGATATATTTCATTTTCTCCCTACATAAATGATTTATGGCTTCATCATACACTATGGAAACCACATTATAAGTCTCCATTTATTAGAGAAACATCAAGACTCATTGATTAAAATTTTCTCTCTTTATCTTTATAATTTTACGTCATTAAAGGAAGCATCTTTATGAGCAATTCTTTGATTTAGAGTGAGTATCTTTCAAGTCATCAATTATCTTATCGCTCTATTGTGCCAGAGCTTTATTTATACTCATTTCTTTTCAAGAGGATTTCTTTGTACACAATTGATCTTTATAAAAGGATTGTGATCAAGGCTTGGGTTTGTCAAGTCTTGGGTGAGCTTTGTGAATTCAAGGCTTGTGCTTGGTGTTGGGATATCACCAAGTATTGTAAGGATTTTGATTTTGACAAGGAAAAAGATTGTTGCTAATGGATTCTAGTGCTCTTGCATGGAACTTCTTTGAAGAGGTAGATGTAGGCTTGAAGGTAGTTCAAGCCAAACCATTTAAATTTCCTTATCAAGAATCTCTAACTCAATCTCTTTACTTATTGCTCTTAAATTGTTTGAGATTGTTTAGTTAGCATCATTATTGAAGTATTACTTGGTTTGATTAAAAATTGTGATTGTGCTTAGTTTAATTCCCCATTAATTTTCAAATACCCTATTCATCCCCCTCTCCCCCCCCCCACCCCCTCCTCTCGAGTTGTTTTATTGGTTTCAATATTGTATAACAATGAGTTGTTATAAATAAAATTATAGACAAATTAGTGAAACAAAAAAATAAAAAATAGGTGGTTGGAATTAAAAAGGAAAGGAAGAGAGGTGAAAAAGTAGAAAGACATGCGGTACATAAAAAAGGCTTGAATTATGGAAGGTAGTTTTCATGTGGATTTGACAAAAACCTAGTCTAGAGTAGTTATTTCAACCGAAGGTTTTTGCCGCCCAAATACCTCCTTCAAAGTCTTTCTATAATTTTAAAACTTTTTTTGCTAGTTACCAAATAGTGAATTTATGTCAAAGTACTTTCAAATCCTTAGCCATATTAAAATTCCTAGTTAAAGGACCTCATTCAAACACACTTTTATGGGTGTGCCAAATAAACTAGCGAAGGAAAACACTTGTTTGTTTTTCCTTTTTTGTTTCTGTTTTGGTATGTCTCTGTGTTTGCACCAGCCAAAATTGCAACATATTGGTCTTAGTGAGTTTGATACATCTCAAGGTATGAAGCATGCTACATCATTAATGGATAAGCAATCAACCTAAAAATGATTCTCCACTTAAGACCGATTTGTCTAAGCACGAGTGGGGCAAGATGGTGACTGCCAACTCAACCATCAAATAGATTGAAGACAAAAATGGCTCGTGGCAATTGTGAGCATGGAAAAATACATGACACCTTCATGTAGGGCCAAAAGTTTTTATAACATTATGTGTCATCATGATATGAGTGGAAAAAAACATGACAAAGGCTAGATGAAAACTTAATCAAGAAGGTGAAACGAGGTCTTCTCTTGTCCCAACAAATGGCAGAGTTAGATTCAAGAGAGACCAGCGTGAGCAGAATGATAAAACACGCTCGCTTTGATATGCGGCAGCTCCATACAAGATTGTCTTGGAACTTTGCATAAACAGAACAACAAATCATCCATGCCTAAAGCAAATGGCAAGTCTAGATTGGATCAACTAGAGGCCAAATGATTACGGCTCAGCCATAAAAGCAATAAATATTGTCTCAATCAGTGCTCTCTAGGGCTAATCATATACTATCACATAGTTTACGTTATCATGCTTTCATTTACCCAAAGTAAACAGGTTTATCTTAGGTCATGGTAGAACTCTTAGACAAACTGTTTGTGTCATAAGATTCCAAAGTGTATTAAATCTTTGAGTCAGGTGTCATTTCCATTGAATCGCTTAAATGCAAATACTAAGAAGGTAAACCGCCTTTATTATTATATTATTTTTGCTTGGTTTGATTAGGAGTGCGATAGAGATAACGTAAATAACACTGAAAAGTCATAAAGAATTAGGCAAAAAGAACACTGAGGATATTGTCAAATACTCATAGATCGTTCGAAAGAAGCCATATCAGAACCTTCTTCCCAAATGCTAGATCCTTTAATATATTTAGGAATTGTAATTTTAGACAGGTTCCCGCCGACGCACCTCACAAACTCACACAACATTTGGGCGCCACACACGTGCGTAAGCGTTTCAAGTCAAACACTTTCTTGAATATTGTTCTTTATATAGAAAAAAAATAAATGGCTTTCAAATGACCAAGATAAAATATAAGATGCATGTCACAATATGTTTATAAAATACTCAGTATCTTGGTAATGTAATTAAGATGGCGATAGTAGTCAATAAAATCTGTAATTGCGAGGATCTTTATGCATTTAATTTGAATAAAGATTTAAAAAAAAGGTATACGAAAATTGGCAAATGGTCCCCCTCGTGTATTTCAGGTTTGGGGGTCGAACCCCTTGGATATTAAGTTTGGATCCCCATCATCTATCAATAATTACACTCGGTTAAACTTTTTCATGAAACTCCAAAAACATGTGAAATAGAAAAAGAAAAAAAAACCCTATAAAATCCTAACTGAACAAGCTCCGTTCTTCTTTTTACTCTCCCTCACGCTGCCATCGAATGCCCCTTCTTTTCCTCCAACCTTTTCCATGTCCCCAATCAACAAATAGCGCACCCTTCATTCCCCCTGCCACTGTCATTGCAACCAATGCCCCCATCCTTTCCTCCATCACCTTGCTGATCTGGGTTTGAGATGTGGTGATTTGTTGTGGTGGATGGGTGAGGTGATTGGCACTACAATGAAAATGACTTCTAGCAACGAAAAATTCCGTCACTAAACGTCTTTTATCTTTCACCAAAAAATTTTAGTGATGCACACCTTGTCACTAAAAGTAAGTCATCGAAAATCTCGCCTATAAAAGTTTGGCAACGGAATTTGCGACAATCGCCAAAAGTTGTCGGTAAAAGTTTGGCGACGGAATTTGAGACCGTCGCCAAAAGTCCAACTTTAGCTATGGAAATTCCGTCACCAAAGATAATTTACGTATTTTAATATAATCTCTTTTTTTTTTGGAAATTAATATTTGGAAAAAATTTTAATGATGGAAAGGTCAATCTCTAAAGGTTTTAGCGACGGACCTTTAGCAACGTAACGTAAAGGTCTCTTAGTAAAATAATTGACTTTTTAGCAACATAGAGTCTGTCGCTGAAGGTCCGTCGATAAAACTTTTAGCGACATAACTTTCCATCTCTGAGACCCTTCTACAGCATTGTCATTAAGACTTTTAGAAACCGAAGAAAACTCCTCGCTAAAAGTAATTTTTATTTTTTTAATACCCAATTTGTGTCCTATAACTCAATTCCAATCACACATAAATCGCCCACAAACAATTACCAATCCACAATAGGGTTAAATAATTACAGATCCATCAACAATTATTTAAACCAAAAGCATAAAATATATATTCTAATTTAACACAATAGGGTCAGATTCTATACTAATTTAACATAAAATATATACAATATCCAGAGCCGTGAACCAAATATCAACAGGGGGCGGGGACAAGAGTGGGAGGGGGATAAAATTAGAGGAGGGGAGGGGAGCACAATTCCATAAGTGGAGGGGAGGGGAAGAAGGGAAGGGCTCAGTCCTTGTCAAGACCGACATCCGGACTCCGCTCGTCATCGTCCATGGGGGTGTCATCCGGATCCGGCTCCCACTGGAAAGCAATAATGTCCTACATTAAAAGCATGAACACATTCTCATTAGTAATTATATATTGTGTTTAAACCTAAGATTGACTTCATAATTCTAATTGTTTTGTACATCATCCTCCCCGATCATCCTGACTACCTCTTGAGCAATGCGACGAGCATCCTCTAGCTATAGATGTCACTCCACGGTTAGTGTCTGTGTCTACGGAGGGTCAGTAGGGGGTGGAGATGCTCCTATCATAGCATGTGCAGTCATGCTGGGCAGGCCACATAAAGCCATTTCCTTCTATCGATGACCCCTGGTGTATCCAGCCACCTCTTCAAACCCCTGGTACGAGTACTCATACTCGTACTCGTACTAGTGGATGCTGATGCTCGACCGAACTATTGCCCAGACATCCTAATCAATTTATACGAGGTCTGCAAAATAATGATTTGACATTGAATACATTAAGGCAATATAGAATTAAGACATTATCAAAATTTTAACTATAGATAATTTAATTTGTAATATACATCTATCTGCTGAGCAACCTGTGAAATGAACTCCCCCTCCGGATGTGCATCATCTTTATCCACTTTCCTGATGTGCGTCATCAAGAATGTCAAAGCACACACATCATCCTTCTCCAGCTCGGGGTGCTTAGCCGCATTCTTATGTCGGATCGTGAGGCACCGACCCTCCTGTGTGCGTACGATCCTGATCCTTGCTGTTAGCCTTCCCACTCCTACTTTTTGCCTTCCAAGATGGATCAGTAATGAACCTATCAACCATCTCACGCCATACAGATGGTGAGATCCAATGAGAAGGATAACCCTTCTACTCCTCCATCGGTGCACCCTCTGGCAGCAGCTTCCCGATTTGCTCCCATGTATCGTGTGGCCATCACAGATAATTTTTGGCTATATACCCAAAAATATCCATCCTCCCCAATGCCTACTACTTAGGCAACTCAAAACTCGAACCCCTCCTGCAATGCATGAAATTACACGATCAGTACAATTAATTCCGTTGGACAGTACTAATTAAACAAATATTAGCTGACTCATAATTTTATCGGCCACTCCTCCCACAGGGCCTCCCTCCTCCCGACATCTCAATCCTTCCAATACAACAGTGGCTCAAAAAAGCAGCCCTTCAAAAGAATGCTGATCTTCGTATTCAACAGCCGCTACAGGATCTTGATAAGGAATAACATTAATATCATTAAATAAGTGAATAGTAATAATTATTAGAATCATTAAAGTGTCAAGTACATAATGCAATTTTTTACTTCCTGGCCATCCTCAGTGAAAGTAACTCATTGTTTATGTTAGGAATTGATGCACACCCGCGTGTGGGTCCATGGCCTCGCGAGATCTTACAAAGTATCAAGTGGGTCCACGGCCATAAGAAGGAGAACCATCGCGCGGCTGAGAGGGCTCAGCCCGGGGCTGGGGCTTGGCCTACTGGATATTTATGCTATGTGCCTTGTTATTAGTAGGCAATGCTGAGGGCCCAGCCACTAGCGTGGAAGTAGCTCAGTGTCCACCGGACCACGAATGACCCGTAACTTATCCGTAACAGATAGCAGAACTTAGGGTGAATATTATGTTAGTATATGGATTCTTTACTATGAAATAGATGAATAGTAAGTTAACATATTACTATGGAGTAATCAAGTACATGTCATATTGGGAAGATGACTTCCTTATAGAGTAAACTTAAGCGAAATATTCAAGTTACTTATTACAAGTCATAAACATTACAACATTACAAGTCAATCATCTCCATTTTGAGAATCATCATTATCTTTATCTTCAGACTCATAATCCCCTTCTTCTTGAGACTCATCGTCTTCTTCATTTTTTTAATTCATCCTCTTAATAAAGTAGACTCATCTTCATCATTTTGAACACTTTCTACATCTTCCTCTTCATCATCTACGACTTCTTCTCCTATATGAAGTATTTGTGGAAGAGGAAGATTGTTCTCCTCATTGTTCAGTTTAACAGTTACCAAGACATGTGCCTGGTTGGCTTGATAGGTGTCTAGCTCACTATCATATGCAATTGGTATTTTTTTGGACATGATAATAGTAAACAATGAGATTTAGGGTGGTTGAACTCCTTCAATGCCTCTCCATCAGCGAGATGTGTCATCATATTGGCATCGTTGCTACGAATATCATAGTGAGCTCTCATAGGTTCAGCCGTATTGGAGTAGTAGTGCATCTTCTGAAGCCTTGGCATAACTGGAAAATATCACAATACTTCCATACAATGTTTTTCTTTTTTCCCTTGTCTGGTTTATAATTCAGATGATCACATACTTGACACTTTGTCAAATCTTTATTCTCTTTTAATAATAATTATAACAATTATTATACACTACATTCCCCACAGATAAAAGAAGCGAAGCAAAGCAAAGCAAAGCAAGGAAAACTTGATAGGGTTCACCTATCATGCAGCTGACCCAGTGCTCAAGAATAAGATCCATTTTAGTACATAAAAGTATTGCTTATTCCATCTTTCCTTATGCCCCTGATGATATGCTTTACTTGTGGTATGTATGATTGGGCATTCCTTACACATGTATCTCTTTCTCCCTTCATGATTTCTTCCTTATTCTCAGTATCTTTCTTTCTCTTAAATGCCAAACTACTAATTGATCCCAACTTCTAATAGTTATCAATTTCATCATCATTCCTTCATAGAGGTACAATTCTTGTTTTGGTCCTAATTTATTATCGCATTGTCATTTTCATGGTGTCTCTCATCTCCCTTTGTGCAATGTCATCTTCATGATATGTCATTTTCCTCAGTACAAACTACTTAATCTAGTGATTTGTTACATATGTGTAGCATTATTAATAGAATTGATACAACTGAAATAGATGGTATGATGTGTTGTGGTTTCTTCTGGGTATGTTTATCAAGTTTATGTGCTTGCTAATACTCCTATTTCGCTGACTGCAACTTATTAATAGAAAGTGATTAAATTTTACCTATGAAGTACCCATGATTTGTCACGTTAGTGCAAAAATATTGTCGTGTTTGTGATCGTTCATTTGGATGTGACTTTTGGTCAATTTGGTAGTCAACCCTGGTCATTTTTTGGTAAAAAAATAGCGAGAAGTACATCCCAAACTTTTACTATAGTAACTTTAAGGTGTGTTGCTTGGACTCTATTTTTGTGGGGAAGTATTTCTACTTAAGTGGTTGGGGAGTTTGAGTGAAGTGTAGTTTGTTAGGCAGTTGCTAATTTTATCTGTTGGATATTGTTTAATTAGATTTCTTTTCAGATGGTATATAGAAATGGAGTTCGTCTAGGTCTGTCTTGCGCATATCATTTTTTCTCAACAGTAAGCTACAAAGTGACACTCTTGGAGAGGCCATCACCCAGATTATTAACCAGGTAAAGGAAAAAAAAAATCAAAACTTCATAGAGACAATTGAGCTCCAAATTGGACACAGTGAACTAGCATATGATGCAATCCAATATGAGTATCTACCTTGGGAGATATTGTGCAGGCTCTGGATCGAGGTTCTTGATTTACATCTTTTTCATTTTGATGAAATTTGTAATTTTGTTTTCGGAGTTGTATGATGTGATCTATTTTATTTGGTGAATATCTAATTTTGATAGTTGAGTATTGAGTGCCATGTTGGTATATGACTTATATTTTATTTATGTTTGCTTGATTAAAGAAGAATGCTAGCATAAAGAAATTGTCGATATATTTGGTGATCAGGATTAATGTCGATGGAAATGGACTTGAATATTAATAAACTAATAATAATTAAAAAAAAGGCTGCTTCCTTCTTTTTTTCTTTTTAGCTTTTACCTACAGACATTTAGCTACGGAATTCTGTCGCTCAATGTACTTCAAAATAGATGCGGCTTTTCGCGACAAAAATAGGTTGGTAAAAAGTTTTCTTTTTTACTAACGGTTGTTTAGCAATAGATTTTTCATTGCTAAAATTAATTAGCATATAAACTTTTAACTTTTAGCTAAATTCCGTCGCTTAAAACGTCCAATGATAGCAACGGACTTTTAGTGATGAATAATCCTTCACTAATTATCTTTTAATCCTTTTTGCATAAATTCACAAAAAAAAGAAATTACGGAAAATATCTTTTGTAACGGAATATTCTGTCAGTAAAGGAATTTAATTCTGTCGGTAAACACTACAAGGAAAATGACATTTAATAACAAATAGTTCCATCGCTAAAAGTTTGGCAACGGAATTTTCATATCTGTCACTAAAAGTCCAACTTTTAGTGACATACCATAAATGTCTTTAGCGATGGAAATTCCGTTGCTAAAGATAATTTTTGTATTTTAATTTAATTTTTTTCTAAAAAAATAATATTTTGGAAAGCTCTTAGCCACAGAAGAGTCCGTCGCTAAAGATTTTGCCGATGGACCTTTAGCGACAGAAAAATAATGGACTTTTTAGAGACGGATTGTTCGTCACTAGAGGTCCATCGGCAAAACCTTTATCTGTCACTCAAAAATTTTCACAACACTGTCCTTGTAAACTTTTAGCGATACAAAATAATACGTCGCTACAAGTATTTTTAATTTTTTTTTGTTTTTCTGGGAGGAGAGGGAAAGAGGGCAAGGGCTCAGTCCTCGTCAAGACCGGCATCCAGACCCTGCTCGTCATCATCCAGGGCGGTGTCATCCGGATCTGGCTTGGACTGAGAAGTAATAATGTCCTTTATTAAAAGCATGCACCCATTCTCGTTAGTAATTGTATATTGTCTTAAACCTAAGATTGACTTTATAATTCTAAATGTTTTGTACCAGATCTTCCGTGATTATGAACACGTCTCGAGCACTACGACGAACATCCGCTGGGTGTAGAATTCGCTCCGCTATCGGTGTTTGTGTTTGTGGAGGGCCAGTAGGGGGTAAGGATGCTCACATCACGATACGTTCAGTCACGCTGCGCAGGCTGCTTACATGCCATTTCCTTCTATCAATGACCTTCATTTAACCAGCGATCGCTTTAATCCCCCGGTGTTCTTGTATTCGTACTCATTGATGCTGATGGCTTACCAGACTGCAGCCCAGGCATCTTAACGAGGCCTGAAAGACAGTGATTTGACATCGAAGAGATTAAAACAATAAACATTGCAGACATTCAAATTTTAAGCATAGACAAGTTAATTTGTAACTTACATCAATCTGTCGAGTAACTTGTGAAATGAACTCCCCTGTCGGATGTACATCATCTTTATCTACTTTGCTAATGTGCATCATCAAGTATGTCAAAGAACATACCTTAACCTTCTTTATCTTCGGGTGCTCAGCTGCATTCTTATGTCAGATGACGTTGTGAGGTACTGACCCTCCCGTTTTCGTAGGATCCTGATCCTTCTTGTTAGCCATCCCACTTCTACTCTTCACTTTCCAAGATGGATCCGTCATCCACCTATCAATTATCTGCCCCCATACAGATGCTGAGATCCAATGAAGGAAATAACCATTTAACTCCTCCATCGGGGCTCACTCTTGTGGCATCTTCCTCGCTCGCTCTCGTGCGTCATGTAGCCATCGCGGGTAATTTTTGGCTTTACACGTAAAAAGAAAGCCATCTGCTGCTCTGGCATTAGTCGTGCACCCAATGCCTGCTGCTCAGGCAAGTCAAACTCAAACACCTCATGCAATGCATCAAATTACACAACCAGTACGATTAATTTCATGAAATATAGAAATTAAACAAATATTAGCTAACTCATAATTGTACCAGCCACTCCTCCAGTAGGGCCTCCCTCCCTCCGGCATCTCAGTCCTTCGAGTATAATAGTGGCTAAAAAAGTGGCCCTTCACAAGAATGCCAATCTTCGTATTCATTGGACGTTCCAGGATCCTAATAAAGAATAACATTAGTACTAGAAATGTCAAATGGGCCGGGCGGCCCGCGGGCTGTCCCGACCTGCCCCGAAAAATGCCTGGCATGGCCCGGCCCTCTTCCAAACAGTGCAGGCCTGAAAATAAAGGGCCTTGGACCTGGGCTTGGACCAGGCCAAGGTTTCACCAAAAATGGCCCAAGCCAAGCCCGGCCCTAAATTGGCCCAAAATTGGGCCCGATTTTGGCCCTAAATTGGGCCCTTTCTGGCCCTAAATTAGGCCCTTTTGTTGGTTGGCCCACCTTTTTTTTCAAATTTTGTTTTCCCTTACTTTTTCCCCCAACGGTTATATTCCCCAATAAAACATGTAAGAGTGAAAGAAGGAAAGGATGAAGCGAGAAAAGTGAGAGAGAGATAGAGAGAAGGGGAGAAAAAAATCTCACCAAACACGCAGTAGGAATGTGTGCTTTCCTTTCGTATTTTCTGATATTATATTATATTATATATCTTCAAAGACAATGGATGCTTGGGAATTATAGATCTTGTTAAGAGAACTTTGACAAGAAAGTGTGCTCCAATTTCTCTTCATTTTTCCTGATCTGGGTTTGGTGAGAATAAGATGTGCTCAGTACTCCTCTGATTTCTTTCTTCTTATTTTCTCGCGTGTTTTTTACATTCACCGGACGAGGGCATAGCTACATCAAGCCGAGAGAGAGACCACGGTCAGACCAAATTTTAAAAAAAAAATAACCTTTTTTTTATAACGGATACTAACTTTGTTATAATAATGAAAATGTCACTATATTGGAACATTGTTAAATAGAGTTAACGGATACTAACTTTGTAATCGTCATTTTCTATTTACCAAACTTCCGAAGAATGCTACTTATAAATTATAATGTTAGTAGGCCAAAAAAGGCTTGTCAATATTATACCAAATTAACATGTATCAATCTCAACCAATTAATTTGATGTATTCTTGTTGGCCATCGATGCAAATAAATACTAAGGAGTTGGGAACAAAAAAAAAAAATTGGGCCCGGCCTAAGCCTGGCCCTAAATATTGGGTCTAGGGCTAGGGCTTGGGCCCATATATCCAGATTTCAGGCTCGGTCGGGCCGGGCCGGGCCCTTTTTTAGTCACCAGGTCTGGCCCCGGCCCGTTTTGTTGGAGGCCCATTGGGCTTGGGCTGGGCCGGCCCAAGCCCGATCCATTTGACACCTCTAATTAATACCATTAAATAAGTGAACAACACAATTATCGGAATCATTAGAGTGTCAAAGTGCATTATGTGATTTTTTATTTTTAGGCCACCCTCGGCGAGAATAACTCCCTATTTTTACTGGGGATCAATATGCATCCTGCGTGTGGGTCCATGGCCTCGATAAGATTCTCTAGTTAAATTGGTTCAAGTATAAATTAAATACTTTTATTTGCACAATTGTATCAACTTTTATTTGCACGCAGATTAAGAATTTGAGTGATATATTATGTGTTTTTCATTCTTTCCTTTAGAGAGAGGAGGGGAAGAAAGTATTCAAGAGAGAGAAAATGGGTTAGTGGAGTGTTAAATATGGAGGGAGAAATGAATAAAAAAGTATAGGAAAATGCGTCAGGAGAGAGAAAATGAATTGATGGAGATTTAAATGTGGAGAGAGAAATAGAATAAAAAAAGTGTAAAGGATAAATATGTAAAAGTACTTACATAATCTTATTTGATTTGAAAATGAACAATTTTTGTGGGGCAGCCCAACAAGGAAAGTTGATCAAATTATGTTGGACAAAGGGAGAATAAGGTGGACAATACTGAAATGCTAATATCAAGTATACCTGATGTCATCAAACCCACTGAAGAAGGAAACCAGTGTGTGACTGGGAGGTGGGGCTGGGGCTGGGGCCGGGCCTGCTGGATGCTCATGCTCATACCATCTGCCTCGTCATCAGCCATTAGCGAAGACAAAGCTCAGCGTCCACCGCGACCATGAATGGCATATAACCTATCAATGACTGATAGCAGAAACTTACGGTGAATATTATGTTAGTGTATAAATTCTCTACAATGAACCAGATGAACATGTAAGTTAACATATTTCTATGGAACAATCAAGTACATGTCATATTGAGATGATGACTTTGTTATATAATAAAATTAAGTGAAAATTCAAGTTACATATTACAAGTCGAAACTTTACAACATTAGAAGTCGATCATCTCCATTTTGAGAATCATCATCGTCTTTATCTTCAGACTCATTATCCTCTTCTTCTTGAGGCTCATCGTTCTCTTCATCTTGTAATTCGTCCTCTTCATCAGCAAACTCATTCTTGTCATCTTCAACACTTTCTACATCTTCCTCTGAATCATCTATGACTTTTTCTCCTGGATGAAGTATTGGCTGAAGGGGATGATCGTCCTCCTCATTTTTCACTTCAATAGGTACCAAGACAGGTGCTTGGTCGGCTTGATAGGTATCTATTTCACTGTCATATGCTATTGGCAATTCTTTGGACTTGATAACAGTAAACCAATAAGATTTAGGATTTGCGACATCTTCCGCATAGAATAGTTGTGAAGCTTGACTAGCAAACACAAACGGATCATCCGATGCAAGTCTTGACTTAATATTGACATCTACAATCCCTTGTAAGCTAACACGCATTCCTCTAGTGCATGTAATATCAAACCATGTACAGTTGAACAATACTAAGTGGTTTTGTCTACTGAGATATGTTTGCTCAATAAACTCATCCAGCTTTCCATAAAAATCCCTGTAATTCTCATCATAACAGTGGCCATTGACCAAGACTCCATAATTTTGGGTTTGTTTAATTCGGTCATCATATTTCATGTTAAACCAAAACCCCTTAACGATATAGACTCCATGACAAGTTGCTTTGCTAGGGCCTTTAGCTAGTGCTTTCAAGTGGAAGTCTATTGTTTTGTCAACCGATTGAATCTATTATAGAAGACGGTGAAAATTAAGGATATATCAGCATACTAATAATCACATAACTATAACACGTATTATAGTTTGGTTTGAGACTTACACATCTTTTGAACTCACTTAAGAAATTATGATTTCCAATGAGCTTCATGTCCAGTGAGATCAGTGATTAGAGATTCCGCGTCGAACTCACTGAAAACCGACATAGTTAACCCAACCCTCTCATATTTTCAAGTATTCAAAATATTGAAAGACATTAATTTACTCAACGAAAGATGAAACTTCTTGATAATTTAGAAGGGCATATATTGTTGCAGTGCCATACTTTCCTCCATTAGCCACTGAGTATAGGGTCATCCGAACGGACTACCTGACTGTTCGAATATTGATAAATGCACTTTTAAATTTGTGCTTGATCCGGGCTCATTTTGGCCTAGTTGGTTTAACCTTATATCGACATTGGGCCCAAAATATATATTAGCTACAAAAGTTGACAAGCTCTTCCATTATGTAAGCCTCAGCAATTGATCCCTCATAACGACTTATTACGAACATTTTTCTTCAGATGTAACATGAACCTAGAAGTTTATGGAATAGAGTTAAGTGAAATATCAATGATAATAGGGCTTGCATTATATGCAAACAAACAACAGAGAGTTAAATGATTACTTTTCAAATGAATACATTCATCGATATTGCATACATCCACCCATCTTAGCTTTATACACCAAGTGAATAGGAAAATGCTCTATTGAATCAAAGAAGGGCAGTGGAAGGATTCTCGAGCTTGCAAATTATCACCACAATGTTCTTATCAAGCACCTCGATATTACTTACCCGGAATGTCGAAGAACAAATATCTCGAAAGAAATGAGATAATTCCAACAAAGTCTCGCATACAACCTTTGGTAACAATCTCCAGAAGGCAATATGAATGAATCTTTTCAAAAGTACGTGGCAGTCGTGACTTTTCACCCCTTGGATACATTGCATCAACAAGATATGTTGGACACATGCCCATCCGGAAGCTTCAAATTCTTAACTCACTGATAAACCTTGTTTACTTGTTTCTTGTCTAGACAATACGGTGCTTTCAGAAGTATTGTCCTCCTACTGACTTGAACAAGTTGTAGTTCACGCCGTACACCCAACTGTTGTAGATCCTTTCTTGCTTTAAGGTGATCTTTCAATTTTTCCCTTTACATTCATCATTGTGTTGAACACATTATTGAAAACATTATTCTCAATGTACATCACATCCATGTTGTTTTGAATAATGAGTGTACTTCAGTAGTCTAACTCCCAGAAAATGCATTGTTTTCTCCAATTGTGCTATTTCCTTCAACTGTGCTCTTTCACATATCAAGTGCCTTCAGGTGTCAAAGCACTTCAGCACCAGGTGTATAGTCCAATCTGACAACCTCATGCTCTATTGTTCACTTCAAATTTATCCTTCTGCCTATGGAACTAATGGTCAGGTGCCAATGGCTTACATTGACATCCGAACTGCGAGGCCTTTTTGCCGTGCTTTAACGTATAATCAGGGTTCATGCCGATACAAGCAAGGTATGCTAACTTTTCATGTGTGCTCCAGCCACATGTCATTCCCAATGCAGAAAAATTGTGTATAGTCCACATTAAAGTAGCCATCATCTGAAAGTTCTGTTTAAGAGATACATCATTAATTTTAACTCCACGATCCCGTAACTGCTTAAGCTATGAATCAACGGCCTTAAATACACATCTTTGTTCTTAGCGGGGCTCTTCCACTCTGGAATAAGCAACGACGAAAATATTTATGGCTTCTTCATGCATATTCTAGGTGGAAGGTTATATGGAACAATAATAAGAGGCCACGTGGAGTATGCCGAGCTAGACTATTCGAAAGGATTGAACCCATCGGTTGCCAATCCGAGTCTAACATTCTGAACTTCTTGAGCAAATGTTAGATGCATGTGGTCAATTTATTTCCACGCCTCTCCATCAGCGGGTGTGTTATTACATCGACATCGTTGCTACGACTCTCATAATGAATGCTCATATGTTCAGCCTTATTAGAGGAGTAGTACGTCCTCTAAAGCCTTGGTGGAGCCGAAAAATTATTGCAATAATTTTCTTTTTCCCTCTATCCGGTTTATACCTCGGATGCTCACATATCGAACACTTTGTTAAGTCCTTATTCACTTCCAAAACAGTACACAGTCATTATTACATGCATCTATTCTCTTATAACCTAATCAAAGTTCCATCATCATCTTGTTGACATCATAATATGACGATTGCAGCTTCTCAGTCTCGGCAAAATTTCTTTGATAGAAGTAATGACCTGGTTAAATCCTTTCTCACTCAACTCGTGATCTGATTTCAACTGTAATAACCTACTAACCTTAGAAAACCGTGTGTGCTTCCTAATTTCATCGCACAACGGCTCTTCGACGTCTCTTAACAAATTATAAAATTGATGATGCCCTAGTTGGATTGTTGGGCATTGTCATCATCACACACTACAAGAATAGGGGCTTTAGCGACCGCCACAAAGGGAGTTGCTAAATTAGGTCTTTAGCGACCCTTTTTGCGATCGCTATCATTAGCGGTCACTAAGTCCACGTAAATTCTGGCGGGGTCAACAAAATTATTGGCTTAAGATCGTCTCTAAATTAAGCGATCACTATTCAGCGACCGTTAAGCAAATGCTAAGTTTAGCGATCACTTTAGCAGTCACAAAATTAACGGTGGCGTATAGCAACTGTTACACCGATTGCTAAATATAGCAAGAAAATTTTTTTACTTTGCCTTAATTTGGACTCCTCTCCTCTCTAAACTCATTTCTTTTTTGCTTCACCCTCACCAGTCACCATACATCTGTCGCCTCCCCCTCTA
Source organism: Escallonia herrerae (assembly GCA_033070095.1). Lineage (NCBI taxonomy): Eukaryota > Viridiplantae > Streptophyta > Magnoliopsida > Escalloniales > Escalloniaceae > Escallonia > Escallonia herrerae. The sequence goes on along the minus strand of JAVXUP010000938.1, from coordinate 177,300 downwards.
TCCCCCTTCCCTACCATGCCAATCACGAACGTAGCCTTCCCTGACCGCCTCTTTTCCATTGCCTTTCTTGCCCTTTGGGCTAAAGATGACACTAGAGCGAAGTAAGCCACGTAGCCTATGGTGACGCGAAGCCCATGGCGTAGCCAATCCCATGCCGCCGAGCAGCTCATGCTACCTTTCGCCCCAACTCACCTAATTCTTCCTCCTTTTCTACCTCTTGGATCTCTATCACTTGGATCTGCAATTTTTCACCTCTCTTGGATCTGTAGTTGTTTGTATCTCTTGCATCTCTACTCTTGTTTTAATTTTTCTAAGAGCCAATTTATGTTTTTGTAATATCCCAAACTTTGGGAGAGGGTTAAAATAACCATCGCTGCTCCGAAAAATAGACGGACATTAAATTTGAGCAATGCTCGGGCATTAGTAGAGTATCAAAGCTTAAAAGAACTTGGGGACAAAAAATATAATTTTTGAAATGTTCTAGGGCATGTAATTTTGGAAAACTTTGAGAGCATAATTGTAAATTATGATTTTAGTGATGAAAAAAAAATAAAATGAGCGACAATATATGTTTTAGGGTCATCTAATTAAACTAATGGAGGTTGGAATAAAATTTGGGTTATTATGCGATTATGAAAATTTGTGGGGGTTAAGTTGTATTTTTAAAAGTTTGGGGGTCTTTTGTGAATATGTAAAGTATGGGGTCAATTGTGTAATATAAAAATAATCTAGAAACCTTGTTTTTTTTTTTTGTGGAGTTTTGACACCTCCTCCTTGTTACAATGACTAAGCTAGTTAAACGTTAAAATATGGGATATGTGGATAATGGATGTCTCGGGTGGAAGACAATGAAGAAAGAAAAACAAAAAGGGAAATCTTTCCCTTTCGGGAAAGAAAGAAGAATCAAGACAGAAACAGGAAATAGGGAAGAAGAAGAAACAGAGAAGAGAAAGAAAACAGGGGGAAGAAGAAGCTCAGGGAGAAGAAAAGAAAGGAAAGAGGAAAGGAGAGAGATTTGGGAAAAAGTTTGCAAGGGTAATTCTTCTACCTTCGTATGTATTTATAGGGAGTGCTTCGGGTGCTTAGTGTGTGTGCGTATAATTGTGAGTGTGTACCGAGGGTGTGTATATACATATAGTTGTGTAAATAGGTGTAATATCTTAGGTTGCTGCGTGGGTTTCTGAAGTTAGTGAATGAAATTGTGAAGTTTTAAGGAAATTTCGAGGGGTAAGGGGTGAGTTGTGTGTTTCAGTGTGTGTGTGAAACTGTCGGTGTTCTTATGTGTGTTTATATTTCGGGTAAAGTGGTGAAGTGTGATTGAGTGTTTATTTGTGTTAGTGTGTGTTGGTTAATCTTATGTAGGTATTTTTCTAGGGTGTTGGAGATGATTTAGTGGGTCTATATGTGAGAACTGGGCAGCCGTGATCTTTGGCAGTGAAGAGGAGAAAGGTAGAAGACAGTGCGTGTGGATTAGGTGTCTTAGTGTGTATGTTAATTGGAATAGTAGATGTAATTGTCACTAAAGGGAGAAACTATTTAGGTAGATTTTAATCTGATTTTTAATAAATAGTTGGGGGAAAAATTAGACAAAGTATGCAACTGTAACCCCCAATAGTTTTATGAGATTTAAACTCTAAAATTTTTCAGGAATTTTTGGTGCTCGCATAAAGCGTTAAATTAGAGTATCGATCAGAAAAAGTTTTGAATTTTTTTAGCATAGCAAACCAAACAATTTTCATCTAAAAATTTTATGAAAATCTTATTCTACTAATATGTTTAATATTCTAAAATTTCAGGTCATTCTGAGGCCGATAGGTATTTTTTCAAAACTAGCCTTTCAGCGCTCGGTTAGGACACTGGTTCGGAATTTTTGTGAAAAATTCTTTAAAATACTTTTTTGGCTAGAAATGATATCAGGATGCTTAAAATAAAATTTTAAGATGTTTTAGGATTTTTCTAGTGCCGGAAACCCCCAGTGGCATTTTGGTAATTTGCCACCCTAGGGGGTATTTTGGTAATTTTACCCATAAAGGGTTATTTTGAGTAAATTTATCTATGGTAAGTATATTTTAGTTATTTTGCTTACGGAAAGGTCATTTTGATGATTTAAGTGTAACGGGGGATATTTTGGTAATTTACCACCCTGAGGGGCATTTTTGTAATTTTACATTTAAAAGGTATTTTGTGTAAATTGAAGTACAATAAGGTTATTTGGGTGATTCTACTTACGGAAAGACCGTTTGGGTGATTTAAGTTCGAGTAGGGCATTTTGGTAATTTTACATCTAATGGTATTTTGGTAATTTTACGTACGCGGTGAGGGAGGTTCATTTTAAGAGTATGTGTGAATCCGTATTAAGTTATAATATTGTGCTATAGACTACGTTCTGATGAGTTGATCATTCTGTTTGGGTTAAAGCTAAAGACTTTTCGGTTATGATAATTTAGCTGCAGATCAGGTAAGGGATCTATCTGAACCCTGGGTGAGGATTTTCGTCCAAAACCTTGTTTTGATAACTCGTACTCATAAGTACTGATTTGATACATTTATGACTAATGCCAAACTCTGAATTGTGTACTGATATCAATTTTGCATGCTGAGCAAATTTGATAATTGTTTGTATCCATTCTTCCGAACTGTTGCGCCTAAATCCGATAACTATTTGCAATCATTTTGCTGTTTATTTGTGATTTTCTTTTGAAATTTTGAATGATGACTTATACATTATGTTATGATTATTAAAATCTGATCTGACTCTGGTGAATTGAGCTTATGTTAAAGCTTATTGATATTGTTGATTTTTCTGTGTTCACATGGGAATCTATTCTGTTCTGAGGCGAGCGTTATAAGGCTGGACTGAATCCTGCATGGAATGCAGGCTAGTACCTAAATGGACTAGTAATTATTCTAGTACATCATGCATGTGTACACTTCTATGCTTTGCTGAAATGGCATCGCGACTGCCTAGGATCAACGTTGATTTTTGATTTTATCTGCTCTATATACTGCCATGACTGTTACGAAAATTTCTAGAAAGTATTATATGAAATGATTTGTGCTTCTGTTGGAATCCTTTGGAAAACCTTCATTGTTCTCTAGAAATGATATGTTATTGATTGATTTGGAATCCGTCGTGTTTGTTCTGGTTTATTTTGATATATATTTCTGATGAGTTTTGATCCTTTTGAAAATCATTGAGTCTTTGACCGTTTGAAGCATTCTGGAAATTTTCGTTGATTGGATTCTTTGGATTCGTCTGGTGATTCTTTGTTAGTCCTTGTTCGACCTTACTGAGCTCTCAAAAGCTCACCTTTCGTTTAATTCCCTTCTGCAGGTGATGATTAATAGTAGATTGTTCGGGAATGAGTTAGAGACTGAGTGAGATTCCGATGAGCCCATCACCACGGTATAGTAAGACCCCTGCGTGGTCGGTACTACTATTTGATCTTAGGAAATTTGAATTGCAAAGAACCTAAGTTGTAATAGTTTAAGCTAAGCAGTCGTGATCCAGTGTTTGAGAAATCTGAGTTAATGCTGAATTAGATGAATTGAAATATGTGTTAGTGAACATGTCTGATAGGTTTGATGTGATCCAGTAGGTTAATGACCCAGGTGTTCGGGGCGGCGGAGCTCCGGATTTTGGGGGCGTTACTGTTGTGGTATTTATACTGAGAAAATTCAATATTTGCTACCATTCAATGACAAATAATATCAGTAGAGTATTATCTCTTGCATATTTACTCGTGTTCTAACATTTTTAAGAGCCGAATCTTGATTTGCTATTTATGCTGAGAAAAACCCAAAAGCTGTACCACCATTCAGTGACAAATGGTAGCAGCATAATATATGAGCAATTTCTGGATGTATTCCATATGTAGGCAAAGCATATCTATATATTATACACAAAGGAATTGAAACAACCATTTCTTCTTGGCTTCTTACATTTGTTTGGAGAAAGTGTATCTTGAGAATCGATAGTTGTAAATGCTGATTGGAAACTTAGTGTTTATTTGCAAATCGTATGCTACTTGAATAACAAGCTACTACGTCGTATAGTAACTAGTCTCATACTCTCATTCATCAATACTTGGAGTGAACCTAACTTGTATATTTTCTTCTATTTTGGACTTGTTTACATGGCTGCATATCAGTTGACATCTGCATTTTTATCACAGGATTTATGTTTGACTATATGTGACAGATATTGAAGTCTTTTCTCTAATTCGTGTGGTGATATGATTCTATTGATATCGAGCTTCTACTAAACTGCATTTAGGACTATATTTATGACTTGTGCTGATGCCTTATGTGAGCTGATTTTTTGTTGCTTGTTGAGGTCGCTATGGCGTATACAATTGGGCATGTGGCGGTGTCGGCAGTGAATGTTTCAAAGGTTGCGATTTTATTTACTTACGTCTTTGAGAGTCATGAGCTGTGAGCATGCCTTTAGTGTTTTGGTTTCGAGGTTCATCTTGGGTGAGACCTTTCCCGCTGCAGTTTACTTGTCCTTGCTGATGTTTGAGTTTTGGAATCACCTCTCATATGATCCATCTTGTTTTTGACTTTTTGTGTGTAGCTAACTTTACAGTATCACATTATTCGTTTATCAGTTTCTTTCTTAGTTTAAATGCTTTAGCAACAATACTCTCATTTTCTTTACAGATTTCACAAGTCTCTTCCTTAGTTGTATGAATATGGTTTTTGCACTTTTTGATATTCCTGATATTACGAGAAAGTAGGTTGAGTACTTTATGTAACTATATCACTTTTTGCAATGTTTGGGCCAATTTTTTGTGGGTCTTGTTAATTTCTGGTTTAAGAATGGATTTCTTTACGATTGCTTGAGTAATTTTTGGAGTTTGTGGATGATTTTTAATAGGGTTATGATGTTTTTAGCTATGGTTCTCCCAGGTGGTTCATGTGTGGACTAGAGATGCATTGGTTATAATTTTTAAGCTACCGCAGTTCGTAATGCTTAGATATGTTATCTTGCATAAACAGTTGCGTGCAATTTATTTTAGTTGATTGTAGTTTGCTTCAAACTCGACAAACTTTGTCAAGACCATTTTTCTTAACTTAACCAGTTGTGGTGTTATTTCTACTTGAAATTGTTAATTTTTAGGTTTATATAAGTTGACAGTTACAAGAACTATGGAGTGTCTTGTTAAGCAAAATGATATGTTTCTTCTGCGAATAGAATGTCAGAGCCAAATGCAATTATGTTTTTTTGAACCGAATACATAGGCTGATATGCGGGGTTGTAGATTTATGCGTGGATATTGCTGGAAGTTACTTTTTTTTCAAGTACATTTGCTGTTTCGTTGACTTTGCTGATTAACTTCTTTTGTTTCATGCAGCGTAGACTTGTGCCTAGTGTTGGTGATTCTCAGGGTAGTGAGAACGGTGTTGGACCTAGCGTGTTTCTTGCTTTCCTTGTCCTTCTTAGCCTGGGTGAGATTCCGAATGGCTTCCCTCTTATCTTTTTTAATTGGTTTGTAAATTAAGCAGAACTGATCTTTCTTGTTCTCCATATCCAAAAAGCTGGGAATTCTTTAGCAATTTTAGCCTTAGCCTTTTTCGGGATAAGTAGTAAAATTTTCTCAACATGGGGAGCAGTGTCGTACTGCTGTAGGAGGAAAAGGTGAGGAAGTTTTCACAGTGACAAATGCCCACATACTTGAGATGCAAAACCGGGTAATCCATCCTGATTGAATCCACGACAGAATATCCAAAGACTCATGTGGCACATGAACACTATTCTTCTCGACCTGTCTGATCTAAGGCAACTCCAAATCTCCCATTATGGTGAAAACAACGTCATTCAACATAAACTTGACCTTTTGGTGCAATGTAGAGGGGATTGATCCCACCAAATGTGTCTGAGGTCTTCCTAACAGTAGGTTAAAGGCAGCCGGAATATCCAATACTTGAAACTCGACATCAAAGCTTACAGTTCCCACAAGCATTGGAAGCTTCATTATACCAATCACCTTCTTTTCGCTGTTATCATAGGCTCGGCGGCTTGGTTAGAAGGGTAGAATTTTGATGGGTCTGTGCCGAGGGCTTGAACTGTACGTAGGGGACAAAGACTTAGAGCATAATCATTGTCTATGAGGATTAGTGAAACTTTCTTATCGAACGCTTGCATAGTAATATCAAGCGGGTCATTATGGCTCGATCCTAATTTTGGTAGGTCAGACTTGGAAAAAGTGAGGACATTTTCGCAATGTATAGCCCCTAGCACTTAGGATAGGTACTCAGGTTGGGTCTGGATTGGCATCTGGGCTTTGCTGAGCAGTTTGATAACGGTTAGCAATAAGAGTATGAGGCTGATAGTAATTCTCATATGAAAATGTTTGCTTTGGTCTTATTTAACAGCCTAAGGAGCTCATTGTCCAGGGGTCTTAAGAGAATAGTGGGTCAGATATTATTGGCTGGGATGGGGTCTGATACACTAGGCCCTGGTTCGGTGGGATACATTGGTACTGGCGCAGAACATAAACTCGATTTCTTCAACATACTCTTCTTCAACCGTGAAGGTCTCTCATTCTATCAACTCTTCCGAAGTAATAACATCGCAAAATTACGGTAAAGGATCATAAGCGGACACTGACTTCCAAACTGGTTGGCTACAATAATAAGGATGGTCAGATCCATAACTGGCTGGCTATTATCAATGCAGTTAATCCTATGAGGAGGCAAGGGTTCTTTTCTGACATTTGGCCTGACGAGAGGGGAAACTTTGCCCTTATTAGTGAGGTCTTATATGGCGTGTTAGAGGGTGATGCATCTCTCTGTAGGGTGATCCTTTCCTTAATGGTAATCATAAAAGGTATGCACGTCATATCCTTTGGGTATCACCACTGGAGTTGGTGTAGGCAACAGCTTAGAAATCATTGCCCTCCTCCATAACTATTCAAAGACCTTAGGAAACGGTGCATTCAACTATGTGAATTTCCTCTTAGGCCCTGTAGTAGGTTCATGTCACTGGCAGAGGCGTTTGCATAGTGATGACAATATTGGCTGCTGCTTGCTTAGGCTGTACATTAGAACTCCTGGGGCTGGCTTGGTATACCCATAGGGTTTTGACACACGGGAGATAGTTCCCTTTTTGATTGCATCTTCTATTTGTATGAGGGATCCCATGGGAGCCTTGAACAATGTGTGATAGTGGCCAAAGATATAATCGTAATATATTGGAAGCAGATTGTTCTTTGCGATGTTCACTGGCTCTTCCTCTGTCAGACGGTCATTATTTGGGCTGCCATATTCTTCCACCTCATGATAAAAGCTGAAACAGACTCTCTTGGCTCGTGCTTCATGGTCCCCAAATCTCTTTGCATGATATTTAGATCAGAATTATACTGGTACTACTTTACGAAGTCTCTCATAACATCTTCCCACGCGGGGACTCGAGCTTCATCCAAAGTAAGGAACCATTGGGAAGCAGCTCCGGTAAGGGTACTGTGGAACAACTATATCAATTGATTTTGATTTATCCTGTATGGGGCCAATGCTCACATGTACATCTTCACGTGAATTTTGGGATCCATGGTCCCATCAAACTTATCCATTTCGGCATCTTGAACTTGAGGGATAGCCCATGCCCTGGATTCATGGTTAAGGAACTAAGGTCTAATAACTCATTAGCTCTTCTCATCCTAGTAATCTAGGACTCAAATGCGGCTAAATTATCCTTCCATTGTTGTACAATAGGCGGTTTCATTTCTCTTTCCTCAGACTCATATATTCAATAAAACTCTGGACCATTCTCTTTATCATCCTTTTTCCCCTCTTCTTTCAAACCTTTTCTTACCTCTCCGCTTGGGGTTATCTAATTCATCAGCAGTCTGGGATTGTTGCTCTGTCAGGGTAGTGAAACCATTCTGAAAATCCTTCTGAAGTTCACTGATGATACAAATCAACTTAGAGATCTGTGGGAATATTCAGCCATGGGATTTCGTGAGAGCTTTCTGACGAGTCTTGATACCAACCACACTTATCCTTAACTGTATAGAGAAAGTTGTCAAAAATTTAATAATACATTCCACATATAAATCGAGTTGGCTGGCTCATATCCTAATAGGGTTGAAGGGCATTTTTCTGGTCTTTGGGGGTCTTTTTCTAATTTTGGGCAAGGAGGGCGGACCAAGTGTCAAGTTATCCGGATGAATAACCGGCTGTTGGACAGTACGACTAGGTTCTTCTCTGGGAATATTTTCTAAAAATTTTCTGAAAGATAAAGTTTCTGACTAACCGTCCAGTCATCAGGGAGACTAATTGGTCAATTGGCCAGTGGGTAGATAGTTTATTTTTGGGCATTTTTCTTGAAATTTTTTAGAGGATAAGGTTTCTAACTAATTGTCCGGTAATCTTGGCGGGTAATCGGCCGATTGGTCAGTTGTAGATGGTTTATTTTGGAAATTTTTTGGAGGATAAGGTTTCTATCTAACCGTCCGGTCATCCTGACGGGTAATCGGCCGGTTGGTCAGTGGATTGAATCAGGGTATGAACTAGGCAGTCTCAAAATTTTCAAGCCATTTCACACACTGACTAACCGTCTGGTTGGGAGCATGGATAACCGGTAGGTTAGTCAGAGTCTCCCATTTTTTGCAAATTATCAGTTTAGCTATAAAATGTTGGTGGTTTCCCTACCAGCATGGCATAGGCCAACATAGGTATTCTTTCAACAAAGGGCAGATTACTGAATGGTCTGGGTGTGAATTTTTCTCCTTTTAACACCGGTGTAAAGGTCACTCTATTGGCTCGACTGTATCATATATATCCCACCCGTAACTAGGAAGTTAATGGGCAATCACCATTACGTATACAAGTCATTTAATATACCAAGAAATCGGGAGGAATATTTAGTATGAGGAACATGGAGTTGAGAGCTTAATCGAGAGATCGCCTAGCTCAGGAGGACCAAGGATCTCGAATGTGTCGCTTTCGAATGGGTGGGTCAAGGTGACACGTACGTAGGTGTGAGGTATGGAAATTAAAATGCAAGTACTATAATTATTTCACATTAAGCATACCACAGAAAAATACAACAGGGCAAAAAAAAAAAACTTTCAAGTTTAATCGTCTTAGTGTTTTTGGGCCCCAACAGAGTCGCCATTGTGGTGCACCACCCAGAGAAAAACCCGCAAAAAGGGATTTTTAATGAAGTCGCCATTTTATTTAATAAGGAAAATAAGAAATGACCTGTAAGTGGCTCTAAAGTGTCCAAAAGGACTACTAATCTTTCGAAACTAGGAGAGGGGTCCAGGGACTAAGTAAGGCAACGGGAAGGTGTTAGACACCCGCCACGCACTTTCGGTCTTTACCTCGTTTTTAATAATATTTGGCCTAAAAAACACGTAGCATACAAAATACAACAAGCTAATTTTTATTATTTTGGCTTGAACTCAACAATAGGGATTAAGTGACCTACGTATCCGATATGATTAATCGGAATCAAAACCACCATAGTTCGACATTGGTCCTATGAGAAGTAGTCTACAATTCAAACCAAAAGTTAGACAAAGAAAATAAAAAGAACTTCTTTTTGGTGTTTTGAGATGAAATGCAACTACAGGAAATGGGAAACAATCTATATAATTCCCACCCTAGGAAAATCTAGTAAAAGTTACCTCGCGATGTAGCTTGCCTTGACGACTCAGGGATGTTGTTTGTGGGTTCCACAATGTTAAGAAAAAAAGGATATTTTTAGAGTAGTTTGGATGGCTAAGATTCTCCAAAGGTTGATGCCACTTCATAAAGAAATGACATGCAAGCTCTAAAGAATACAAGCTTTCGCACACACTAGAGATCGACCCTTAAAAGTGAAGGCCAAGATCCTTTTTTATAGTGCTAGGGTCGCAGAATCTGATAAAATTGATAATGTCAATCTGCATGGCTGCATATAGGTCTGAACAAGGGATAAAATCGCAGATAAGTCTGAACAAGGGATAAGTCTCAACTAACCGGCCCGTTAGGCAAAAACTGGCCGGTTCAGCCCATTAATTAAAAATAATTTTTTTTGACTTTTGAGGGATTATCTGACCCTAATTTTGATAATTATCTTAGAAATCACAAATGAGATGTACAAGATTCGGGATAAGTCACTTCTTAACTAAAACATAGTTTGATTTGATGTTTCTATCAAGGATAAATCATGAATTATTTTTCCAAGTCATCTAGACAAATTATATCAATTAGAACAATCTAGACCATTGACCGAACTTGACCTGAATGGACTGGACTGACATGGAATTGAATGGACTGGACAATCTAACTAAACTTGATTAATTAATTAAATCACATTACAAAGCCTGAACTCAATAATGTACTTTAATAAATAATAAAGTGCATTATCTAATCAACAAAAAATGCCTTAAAAAATGGGTGTCTACAATAAAATTTTTTCTTAGAGCCATCTAAACAATCTATTTGTCGTTAACCATTTGGCCCATCCTGAAGTCACGTGAGATCTACATACTGACTACCGCTTTAAAAATGATTACACTTACCTTGCAGAGCCCCCTTCTAACACGAAAATCAAAATGGCTTATTTGGAAATGGGCCCACAAAAGCTCTGGGTCTAGATGGGTATCAACCTGGAGTTCTTAAAAAATATTGGGACATTTTTTGGACTAATACAAGTGATCGCATCAATGCGAAGCAAAAATTCTGGTTTACCTCAATAAAACCCAGATTTTGCTCATCCCCAAAATTCGTCATGTGGAAACAGTACACCAATTTCGTCCCATAAGTTTGTGTAATACGAGTTATAAATTAGTGTCTAGAATCCTTGTCAACTGATTGCATCCGATTATTTAGACTGTTTTTCAGCCAAATCAAACCAGTTTCTTACGTAGGAGACTTTCTACAGATAACGTTAGCATAACAAATAAACTGCTTCATAACATTAAAAAGAAAAAGGTAGAGGTGGACTCATATGGTTAAACTAGACTTAGAGAAGCCCCATGACGACATAAACTGGCAGTTCCTCTTCAATATGTTCCAAAAAATATGTCTCCCTATGCTACTGTCAATCTCATTATGAACTGCATTTCATCTGTTCAATACGCGATCCTTTGGCATGGAAATCCTTCGGATTACTTTGCCCCCGCTCGTGGCCTTGGGCAAGGCGACCTCCTTTCTCCTATCTCTTCATTCTCTATCTAAATGAGCTTTCTGTCCATCCAAATCATGCTGAAGAGTTGCCAGTGAGTCACCCCATTAAAGTGGCACACTCAGGGTTAGGAATTTCGCACCTAATGTCCGCAGATGATATCCTTCTCTTTGGCCGCGCTACTAAAGTTAACTATACAAATCTTCTTAACGCTTATAATGCTTTTAGCATTCGGTCGGGCCACATGATCAATCTGGCTAAATGTAAAATTATGTTTACTAAAAACATGTCGAGAGATATTCGGGCCTTTTTTAGACAGAGTTCTGGCCTGCCGACTATGGACAATTTTGATAATTATTTGGGCATTTCACTTGCTCAAGGATATGTAACTAAGGACGATTTCTCGTATCTTGTTGATCAAACAAAAAATGAACTGGCTTCTTGGAAAATTAATGCCATATCCTTTGCCAGACGCATTACTTTAATGAAATCGGTTCTGAACTCCATTTGCATTTACTCGCTGCAAGTGCATACCCTGCCTAACACAATTGCCAAATAGATTCACAAACATAGCAGAAATTTTCTCTGGGGTCACATTAACACTAGTAAAAAATGGCATGGCTTAAATTGGCATGTCACTCGACCGAAAGACGTTGGAGGCTTAAACCTCCGTACGATTTCCGCCACAAATGTTGCCATGTTATGAATATAGTTTGGCGTCTGTGGAAAAGTCACAACCAGCTTTGGGTTAAAGGGCTTAAACAAAGTTATTACCCTCAAGAAAATTTATGAAATACGATGGCAAATACTGCGGGGTCCATATTGTGGAAAGAAATTAATCCAGGCCTGCGATGAGATAGCTGCTAACTTAGAATAGCGTGTAGGAAATGGTGCGAATATATCTTTGTGGCATGATAGATGGCTTCCACCTAGAGCTATCCAAAGCTCCTATGTAGGACCCCTTCAGGAACACTTAGATCAATTACATGTAAGGGATGTCATTGAAAATCGTGACTAGGATACCGACACGCTTCGGTCTCTCCTCCCAGCTGAAATAGTCTAGCAGATCCTTGCAATCCTGTTACTATTATACCATGACCCCTCCGGTACACTTATATGGCCTTTTCACGAAGGCACTAACACGGTTCAGTCGGCATACAATATACTCACCCCTACTGAAGAAAATTTACAAGTACATTGGACATGGATATGGAAACTGATGTATCCTCCCATAATCCAGAGCTTCATTTAAAAATGTCTACACAAAGCAATTCTGGTCCGACATAACTCCATTGGCTCACTGAACACTATTGTCCCCATGATTGTGGCCCTCCGGAAACTATGGATCACTGCCTTTGAAAGTGCCTAGAGTGTATGACATTTGGGAGATTTGGGACGTAGCCACCCAGAGATCAAGCAGATTTGCAACCTAGACTTGCCTTTCCGAACTTGATGCCAATCACGCTACAAGTTGTATCAGTGTCTACACGACACCTGCACCTTAACCTATCTCTTTTATATTTCCAATTAGCCGTCATATGAAACCACGGCAATAAACTAACTCCCATCCAAACAATCTCCACCCCCCTACCCCAGGACTCACGACATCATCAGGAAGGCAAAAGCCCAAGCCCAAGCCCAAGCTCATGATTATTTGTTTCTTATCAACTACACGAGACACGCCTGGCCAACAAAAAGTGTCAAGCAAAGACTCCCCCACTTGAGAACTGGATCAAGCTGAATACGGACGGCAGTGCAGAGCCGCAAACTAGAAGGGCGGTAGCAGTAGCATTTTTGTAGGATAGCAATGAAAAATGGATTACAGGATGCTCTTGAAGGCTGACATCACTAGATGGTCATACAGCTAAGTGGTGGGCGGTTCGAGACGGACTACTACTCCCCTGGAACACAAACAACCGACAAGTTTTATTCAAGATCGACATCATAAGTATAATACACTTAAAACTTATACACCACCCACACTGCGAATTGAAATCTTGGTTTCTACCTGTAGGGCACTCTTTAGACGGAGCTGGCAGGCCCAGGTTTTCCATGCTTTCAAGAAAACAAACTTTTGCGCAAATCAAATGTCAAAACAGGTGGGTCATCAGCAACATGGATTTCTTATATGGAATCTTGAGCGGATCTTTTATTCTACGTTCATGAAAAATGATTTTTGTGTGAGAGTCACCGCACGATGTGTGATTCAATTGAATGTTTAAATAAATGAAATTATTTTCTGTTTGTCAAAAAAAAAAAGAGATCTCTCCCAACTACAGTTATCAAGCAATACGGCGTGTGACGGATAAAAGCATAAATACACCCTTTATGGTAAGTCTTGCATGTGCTAGTTTCCATCATATATACTTGCTTAGAGCTATATATTTTGAGTAAGGAAATCTGGTAATATAAGCACGTTCATAAGAGCCACCCTTCGAAAGAGAATTTTGGCATTTGCAAACGTGGATATATATGAGCACATGAACAATTTTAGAAGCACGAGTCTGCATGCACCAAGCATTTAACTCGTTTTCTTGTTATTATTACACGAAGTATTTGCTAGTCCTATAAAAGTAGCATGCTTTACTACCTCCTTTGTCCAAATCCGTCCCATGGGCACATTACACACCATCACCCCTTCTCAGTTCTCGACTGTTTCCTTTCTTTGTTTTTTGGTTAGTGAATGTATTCTAGTTGATGTTAGGTCATAAAAAATTGGAGTGGTTGAGTATGTTGAGATTGTATGGATCATTTTCTGCTAGTTTAATATTTTAGAGCAACTAATAACTCATCATGCTATCATAGCCAAACCCTCATTTCTGGTATGAATCCCCACAGTCGTATCATCCTTAAATAACTTCTTTCCATTGTAGTTGTAGCGTATAAGATGGTGTAGATAGATTGAGTTACTTGCACTAAGAACCGTAGATTCGATTATTAGTTACAGAAAAGGAATTCCTTTTTTTTAATTTCCACCTCTCGTGGGAGACGACATCAAATTGTTCAAAAAAATTTACTTATAATTAACATCTAATAGACGTAAAATTGTTTGGAGTCTCACACAATTAAGACAGTGAAATGGAAGGATATCACCACAAGTAATCATGCATGGGATAAACAGAAAAATTTGGAAGCAAACGGTCGTACATGGTTCTTCATATTGCTATACGAATTTCAGAAATTTTTGTGCCACTTCCAACGATCATGTAATTGTAAAATCTATTTAAGATCTCTTCAATCAAGTGGACGAAAAAAATACATGAAGGTACATGTGAGTAAATGACATTGATACTAGAAGTGCTATTATTAGCTAAAAAAATTCTCTTATGTGAACTAAAAGACCAGAAAAGAAGATTAAAAGAAAACTTGGGGCAAGACATCACACGTGAGCCTCGACCAGTGAGCAGTTCTCCTTACGTCCCAGGGCCGCTCTCTTATGTTGTATTGGAATTTCGGCGGTCAAATTTATCCTGGGCGGTTGGATTCGTTGTGGTCCGTCCGATGTGACTCTGATGGCCCCATGCCACACCCAGTGAACTCTCAAAACTGCTGTCTTTCCAATTATGTAACTGTGCATACCTCACACCCCTTAACCCACCTCCGTTTACAATGATGCGTACGCATCTCTTCTGCGCGCATGTATACCCTTCGTCCCCTTATAAAAGACCAAGCCCAGTACAAGTGCTAAAGTGAGAAGAAAGAGCACCAAATTACCATATTACAAATGAGGCTCTCAATCAAACCTCTACAGCCATGCACACCTACATCACAAGCGCCATTCCAATGCTGCACTAATATCATGGAATGCTTTCCTACTAAGGCTCCCAAAACATGGGAACGTCTATTTCTCCGATCAGCCAAAAAGAGCTCGTCAACCATGCGCTCCTATTTCACGCCGACTATGCCGGAGAAGATCAGCAAGAGGTGGATGGACTACCAAGGTGCGAGAAACTGGGAGGGACTGCTCGATCCGCTCGACGATAATTTACGCGGAGAGATCATACGATATGGTCAGTTTGTGGAGTCTGCTTACCAGGCATTTGATTTCGATCCATCCTCGCCTTTGTATGCTTCGTGCCGGTACCCCAAAAGCACGCTGCTCGACCGGTCTGGTCACCCCGAGACCGGTTACCGTCTGACGAAGCATTTGCGTGCCACGCCGACTATTCAGCTGCCCCGTTGGATGGAGAAGGCGCCAAGTTGGATGGCTACCCGGGCCAGCTGGATCGGTTACGTTGCAGTGTGCAACGACAAGGAAGAGATTGCAAGGTTAGGCCGCCGCGACGTGGTGATTGCCTTTCGAGGCACTGCTACTGTCCTGGAGTGGATCGAAAATCTTAGAGCCACCCTGACTGACATACCTGGCTCCTGTCCCGGGTCCAGTTCCAAGATCGAAAACCCGATGGTGGAGAGTGGGTTTTTGAGTTTATACACCTCCAAAACCGAGGCGTCCCCAAGTCTACAAGATTTGGTGAGAGAAGAAATCTCGAGGATTCTTCGAATGTACGGTGACGAATCCCTGAGTTTCACCATCACTGGACATTCCCTAGGGGCTGCACTCGCTACACTTGCTGCTTATGATATTAAAACAACATTCAAACGAGCTCCCCTCGTCACCGTGATCTCATTTGGTGGGCCTAGAGTGGGTAACCGGAGCTTCCAGAGGCATGTCGAAAAACAAGGAACCAAAATTCTACGCATAGTAAATTCTGACGATCTCATTACAAAATTACCTGGGTTTGTGATAGATGACAATGACCTACCCAACAATGGCGCCGTCCGCATGAAAACTCTTCCTAGTTGGATCCAGAGGCGTGTGGAAGAAACACAGTGGGCATATGCCGAAGTTGGACGTGAGTTTCGGCTCAGTAGCCGTGACTCGCCTTACCTGACCGGCATCAACATAGCGACGTGCCATGATTTGAAGACATATCTCCACTTGGTGAATGGGTTTGTGAGTTCTAAATGCCCGTTCAGAGCTACTACAAGGCGGATACTAAAGAAGAAAACCATGGTCTAGAGAAAGGTGCTTAGCCAAATTAACCACTCATTTGAGCTCCCACAAAACTTTACTCTCGTAACTAAGTTTGTGGTCCTGTGCACGAGCCTCTCACCGTTGCAGTGAGTAAGAGTGCAAACTTGTCTGATCAGTTCTGATCAAGATGGAACAACCTCACTAACTCAAGCCTTTTAGAAACGAAACAAAAAAAAAAAAAAGAAAAATTACTGAACTAATTAAGCTTCATACCGAGACATGCAAAAATGTATATAGACAGAATTCTCCGCCAATTGCGGGGGGGTTGGCAGTGTCCTCCTTTGTATAGAAATGAGAGTGGAACGCTGGTTTTCTTTTAGCGGCAGACTATTGTGCGCCAATCGTGATAAAATGATTGTTGCCTGCTCTTTTAGGGTTACAGAACTGGCGTGCATTGCCGCACGTTATCTTTTCATCTTTTTGGATCGTGTTAAAAGCTGAAGCTTGTTGTGATATGACAAATGGTTACTGTTACGTTGTTTTACGTTACTACCCTCCCTAGTGGAGTAATATTACTCTAGATTATATGACGCCATGGATCCGCCGCGTATCACCGACCCGCTGGTCGAGGGACTTTCGTAGGTCCACTGTAAATTACCAACATGCCCTCTGTTATATTTACCAACATGCCCTTTGTGTTTTGACTTTAAAATGGGTTCTCAAGTTACTGTGTTACCATGTCATTTTCCTACTTCTTGACTGTGCTTTCCTGCTGCAGATGAACACTCATTTTAGGCAACATTCGTCTTCTCCATATTTTTTTTTGTGTACAATGATTACTAACCGCAGGGGATTGCATCCGATGCATGGCATCCACGGAAAAGCAAGTTCTTTGTTACTCTCATCAGCCTTGGCAACTTTTGTTACCCGCTCTACACTACAAGAAAAACATTGTTTAGCGTCGAATTTTTAGCGACAGATTGCTGACGGACAGCAATCCCACTAAAACGTACTTTTAGCGACGTAAAAGACCGTCTTTAAAGATATGTTGGTAAATGTTTTTACTAACGGAAAGTCTCCGTTGGTAAACATTTTTAGCGACGGATATTTACGATGGACTTTGACCGACGTAATATCTGTCGCTAAAAAGTTTTCCCAATTTTCTTTTTTCAATCAAATGTTTTAAATATTTTTTAAAAATGTTTTAACGACGAGGTTTTTGGCTACAGAACGCTTTCCGTCGCCCCAAGTCATTTCAAAATTTTTGAAAATGACTTTTAGCAAAGGATTTTTTAGCGATGGTAGTTTACGTCGCTAAAAGGTCTTACTAATAACCCTTATTTCTTCTTTTTTTTCTCCCCGTTGCTTCCTCTTTTCTCTCTCCTTTCTCTCTCTATTTTTTTGGCACCATCCCCCGGTCCACTGCCATCGTCTGTCTTCCGTCCACCGCCACCATCCCTATCCCCGCCATCGTCATCATCCCCGCCATCGTTATCTGTCCACCGCCACCGTCCTCATCGCCACTTCATCCCTGCCATCGTCCCCATCCCCGCCATCGTCCTCTGTCCACCACCACCGTCCTCGTCGTCGCCTGTCCATCCCTGCCATTGTCGTCATCGCCAGCATCTCCGGCCACAATACCACTGCCTAAAAGAGAAGCCACCACTACCATGGCCTGCCACTACAGCACCACCGCTCCTGTCGCTTACAGATCGGCCATGCACTATCGCCGCCCACCACCTTTGCTCCACATATACGTATTTAATTTTTTTGTCATATAATCACATGTTATTGTTATATTGTATTATATTATACGTATTATATTGTTATATTGTACGTATTATATTGATATTGTTTTATTGTACCCATTATTTTGTTATTTTTATAATTATAATCACATGTTATTGCTACATTGTATTATAATTGTTGTAGTTGTTGTTCATAATCTGTACTTGTATTCATTTTGATTTTGTCATGATATTCATGTTATAAATATTGTGGTCGATGGCGACATTGGTCTGTGGTGGTGGTGTTCGGTTTGGGGTTTGGTGTTTTGCGGCAGTGATGGGTTCAATTGCGGTCGTGTTACTACTGGATACCATATGCGCACAATGCCCTAATTGAGAATCATTCAATTGAGACTGCCTAGTTCATAATCTATTTTCTTTTTTCTCCAAGAAAAAAGAAATGTAATTCTACGAATCATTCAAGTAAAAATTCTGTACGTATTGGTACAAACTCACTACAACACCGCTTTATCAATTTTTTCTTTGAGTTTGTAAAAACAAAAGGATAGACTTAATTCGATCTCAATATAATGCACTAAATTTGTCTTAGAAATTTTCAAGAAAATCAAATACAGAAAATTCAATGAAAGGATAAATACATTGTTGAAGCAGAGGTAAAACCGCCGTAGTGCTGCTTCGCCTTTTAAACTCAACAAATTAAATTTCGGTGGTTATGTTAGTGTCTTAAATCTATATTATATGTGTGATTCTGGGGGTTTAGTGTATCAATGCTCCCTGACTTCTGCTTGGGCCGTTAGAGACTCAAAGGGTCTAGCATTTCGCTATGAAGAAAAACTTACTTTGTGATTGATTCAGCACTGAACACTCAATATTGCCAAATATCCTAGAGAAGCTAATTGATTGGCCTTATAAATTGTAAGTCGTCTTTTTTTATTTATTTATTTCATCTACTTCGTGACCCGAAGTTCAGATAGGTCAATAGTTGGATCGTTAATGGTTAAAGAAAGACGGAAGACAAGATATTAAATGTATCTCACACTAATTTGGTTGGATCAAAGGCAAGGCAATGGTTAAGAATGAGCCTCATCAAAGACTATAATACTTAGAAAAATTTTGTCGCTCAAGATCCCAATATCAAAAGTAGTATGATCTACTCGACTAGTCCTTTTGAAATCAGCAAACAGCTTTCACTCTACCATGTGCACATAATCAAGTTATTTAACATGTAAGTTTTTAAGAGGATTCTCTCTATGAATTTTGTAAAATAAAGCCGCCGCCTACGGCGCGGGTGGGTTTTTAACTTCGACGTTGAGAACCTTGTGTCCTCTTATGTGTCCCTTTTCTCTCATTCTTTTCTCTAGTAGATAGATTTAGGTGTTTCACCCCTTCTTTTTTCCTTGATATTCATGTCTCTCTTTATGAGAGTTGTTTCATCGTCATGGAAATGAAGGCGACCTCTCTCAATGATGTTTAGTATTTTTGCTTAGTTTCTTGATCAAGTCTCTTTGCAAGAGAGTGGTTAATAACCTTTGGTAGCTAAGGTGTGCTGTGCTTTTGCCTACCTCTTCTGTGGCCGGAGTTTGTTGTCAGAAGTTTGCTGGTGACTTGAATTAAACATAATTTTTTTGCTAAATTACTCTAGCTTTTATATTGGAGAGAAATATGATGTGATTATCCTTCTTAATTTGGTTCTTTTGATCCGGCCTTTTTGGAGACTGTTGGTCTTTTAATGATATTGTATGAATGATTTATTTTTGGGTTGTCTGTGTGTGAGGGAGGAGGGGAAGGGGTATCCAGTGTCTTGCTCCTTGTTCTCCTACCATTTATCTTATGATGTTATATCTATACTTTCGTAATGCAAGATTGGTAAGATCTATTCCTGTCTTAAATAGTTAAGTAGGTATACTCTTTCCGCATACATTGTTTTACCTTTGGGTGAGTACAATTTGTTTTGCTTTCGTAGTGTAGTATGCACCTTAAAATTTTTGTTCAACCGAATTTTTTTACTGTGAAAACATAAACGATGTACCCTAATCACATTTTTACGTATATTCTTTAGTAACCTTACGAGTTTTGACCACTCCAAAAGTGGTTCAGCAAAGATCTCTCTTCCTCACATCACATGAAATCTTTTTGTGCAATTATTGTGCAGTTACGAATCCCTTTTGCATATATGGAAATTTACAAAAACAGATGCATGAAAAACTAGACGTGATTCTGTGGGTACAAGCACTTGTTATTGCACTCTAAATCTGTGCAATTCTTAGGTATACCGATAAACTATTTATAACAGAAAAGTTGCCCCTTGTTTATTATGCCTACATAAAAAGTTTCAAGGCCCAGAACAAAAAGCTATATATATCACAGCATCATTTTCATGAAATCGGAAAGTTACGGATATCAACTCTACCTGTACTTTCGCAGTCGGGAAAGCCTCAGCCGCCCTTTTTGCACTGCAATGCCTTTTTAGATACGAGAAAAAACATGCACGGGTAATATAGTCCCGTTGAACCGGTTTTTTTTTTCCTAGTGAACTACGACCTATAGCATCTCACAATTACGACTGTATGAGGATTTCACGCAAGTATTACTCCATATTTGAACAACTTCTTGTCAAAAAATAACGCCTACTGCGTACAGTCGTGCAGTTTGAAAAATTCAGTTGTGCTACTGTGAATTTATCATTGCTATACCTCCAATAAATTCGTCCGTATGGATTGTGTGGCTATATATTCCCTTTTTTACTTTGTTTTTTATCAGCACCAATCATTTGAGACTTGGCTGTCAACAAACCCTGTTGGATTCTGTGAGAATGACACTTGCTTTGGAAGAAAGGAGCAAGGCATTAAACGGTCCACGTCGGTCCGAAAACATTTAGTAGGAGTGCTCACATTTCTAACTTGCACTGTGTGATTAGCCTATCCTAAGCAACCCCTCGGTCTATTTTTCTGGACGGCAGGGACAGGTGTGGGGGGTTGGTTCTTTTATCTATCTCTTATTTTTTTGTGGTAAAACAATCAATTATAATTGCTAACTGGAGCTATTGTGGAAAACTATGATATTAATAAGCTCTAAAGATTTTTCAGTGCAGTGACGAAGGATAGAAGATTCCATGTAAGATGCGTTACGCCCTGCAGGACTTCAGATGCAAGAGAGGTGAGGGGTTGGATCCCATAGTCTTTTTGCATTGATATATGGTTCATTAGCAATGGACTTTTTAAACGTTTATTTATGTCAAGGTTTGAACTCAATTAAGAGTAGCACAGGTATCAGCCACGGGCAGGAGGAGGTGAATTGGAAGCGAAGTATGGCCGGTGCCTTTGTCAGACCCTTTTGTTGTACTAAACTGATTTTTCTTGCTTGGGCACTGGAAAAGTGAGGCCTTTTTCAAATCTAACTTGGTTTTGTTTCAGAAATATGTTGACAGTCTACCAACTTTCCCCATGATTTTCAAGAGAGATCATGTTCAGACTTAGCAACGTGGACTAATCATTCCCTAATGTAGGCCACTGCTCACAATCTGGTTAGATAGAATGGACACCTTTGACCAGGGTGAATAGTCCTCCTAATAAACGGGATGAAAATTGTCCATTCCATTTTCTCACTGAAAGGCTCTTGGGTGATTCGTTGTTGAAGCCCGAAAGTCAGATTCTCTAATTAATGGACATCTCCCATCTCTTTATATGTCTGCAACCGTTAGAAGTACTCTTACTTTATACTTGATATTGATATTGATATATTCATAGTGCTCTGTCTCTTTCATATTGGTTGTCAAATCTATTGTTGAGGATTCGGTTTCCTGAGACTTCTTTTGAAGAGGAAAGATTGTCATTTTATTTATGAGAGCCCGTCCAGTTGAACAATAAATGACGCCCACCACGTAACACTTAATGAGTTTAGAAATATACCTTACAAAGTATCTAAAAATTACGACGAAAGATCCTTATTTTTATGACCCTCCAACACGCTTGATTTTTTTCGCAGGTACGAAAACGGCTATTAGGGTATAATTTTTTGTCTACGAATTAAATCCTAAAATTTGGTGATATTCTAGAGAGAGAGCAACAGCAAGAGGGATTGTTTTGTGATTTTTTTTTCTGACTTGAAATATCTCTAACCTTTATATAGTGATGGTATTAGAGACTGACTTTGCTTCAAATACTTAGGAGATAAAAACTGTATTTATCTAAAAAAATTATGTGATAAAGACTGTATTTATCTCAAATACTTAGGAGATAAATACACTCTAATTAACTGTAATAATCTAGACTAACAAATACATATGGATCCATCCACCCAATTTATTAAAACATCCAAATTTGCAAATCTGAGACCCAAAAGTCTTGCACTTTTGCTCATAAAGTGGTCCTAAGATTATGAATGTTATGATGTCTACTCTCCTCCCTTGTGCTTGTCTCTCACGAGCAGTCCCAATTTGTTGCTGGTCGGAATATTCATAATAATATTGCTTAGTTCATGTCGCGCGGAAACGTGATGTTAAAAGATTGACATGCAAAATGCCTATGAGTGCTTGAAGAGATTATGTTCGTGTAACTAAAGTAATATTGCTCTCAGAGAACTTTTGTTCGTTGATCAAGGCTTGTTATGCAATTGCTGGTACACCAAATTTTTTCAGAGGGCCATCACATGACTACTTTTATCCGTCGTGGATCTCATTATTTTGGTAGAGGAAGTTCTAAGTCGTAGTTTGAAGAAAAAAGTTGAGAATGGCTGCATTATTCCTCATAGAGTTTCAAAAACTCCAATGACTTTGAGTCATCTACTTTTCATGGACAACATCCTCATTTTTTTAATGGTCATTAACTTTGGAAGCAATCAAATCCTCACTTTCAGAATATGAAACAGCTGATAAAAGCTGTTGTGCGACAGCGGCAAAGTGTAGCCATGACACTGCCAATTTAATTTCTACTTTGATAGGTTTTGACTGCTCTCATGCCAGAGGCAATTTAAGATCCACTTGGACATGGTTTTAACAAGAAGTTTCCACTCATTTACGTTGGTGCTCCGACTTTTAAAGGCCGAGCCAAAAATCGACTATTACTTGGAGCTCGATCTAAAGTTAGAATAAGAATTAATATACAAAACTATTACCCTTAGGAGGTAAAGTTACTTTTTCGAAAAGTGTTTTCAGCTCTATCCCAATTGTAATGTCTGTGCTTCCCATTGCAAAGTCTACTCTCAAGATTAGAGAAATCTGTCGCTCATTTTCTTTGGAACTCTCATGATGACACTAAACGAGGTTGGATTAGTTGGAAGAGGAATGTGTTAGAATGTAATTCTTGAAAAATCTAGATGTCTATTAGTACATGCATCAGACTTATGGCATTCATGCATCAGGTTTAGGTTCATTATCCATTTTATGTTCATGTACTTAACATTGATAACTATGTATCTAGAAGTGTCCTAAGAGTCCTATATAAGCAGAACCTTGGAAGAGATTTTAGAGTAGAATTCTTTGTATAACTTTCTTTCCAACAAATCAATATAAGACCAGAATTCTTCCCATATCAGACCCTACCTTCTGTTATCGTCTAACAGTGGTATCAGAGCCACTTTAGATCTGTAATGGCCATGCCTATGATGTCACATATGCTATTCCAATATTCTCCAAGTCGGGCTCCCATTTTTTATGGTGAACATTATGATTATTGAAGTAGTCAAATGCAAACTTTCTTTCTTTCTCAAGAGATTTGAGAAGTAGTTAAAGATGGCTATCAAGAACAAGAACAAGCTTCATTGTCAGGGAATCAATTGAAGCAATACAAGGAGATTATCTGTTCACTTCGCTATATACAGCAAGGAGTAATCACGAGCATATTTTCGAGAATCTTTGGCATAAAAAAAAAAGCAAAGGAGGCATGGGAGGTTCTACAACAAGAACTCCAAGGAGCAGGCGAGGTCATCTCTATAAAGCTGTAACGCCCTAGCAATTAACTGTTGATCAAACCTGCAGAAGAAAATCAAACGAAGGGTGAGCTTTCGAGAGCCCAGTAAGGTCGTACAAGGACC
The DNA here is from genome assembly GCA_033070095.1 of Escallonia herrerae. NCBI lineage: Eukaryota > Viridiplantae > Streptophyta > Magnoliopsida > Escalloniales > Escalloniaceae > Escallonia > Escallonia herrerae. The sequence goes on along the minus strand of JAVXUP010000938.1, from coordinate 153,428 downwards.
AACAAAAAATTACAAAATGATTCTAAGAATTCAACTGACAAAGATTTCCAAAATACTTCAAACGGTCAAAAACTCAATGATTTTCAAAAAGGACCAAAATTAATCAGAAATAAATACCAAGATAAACAAATACAATCACGATGGGTTCCAAAACGATCAATAAAAGATCATTTCTAAAGTCATCATTTCAAATAATACGATAAAGACTTGCCGAGAGATTTTAACCCAAGCACAAATCATTTCAAAATAATACGTTGAAGACTTGTCAAGTGATTTCAACCCAAGCACAAATCATGGTACATGTGATGCAAATAAATTCAAAATTCAATGTTGATCCTGGGCAGTTACAATGTCATTCAGGCAAAGTTGGTAGTATACACATGCATGATGTACCATAATCATAGCCTGCGTTTCATGCATGATTCAAATCAGCCTTATACCGCCTCCCCACATAACGGATGTTCAGGTCAACACAGAAAAATCAACAATATCAATGAACATTAACATAAGCTCAAATCACAGAAATCAATTCGGGTTCCAATAACAGTAACATACTGAAGTAAGTCATTATTCAGAATTTCAGAAGAAAAATCACAAATAAACAGGAAAAACGATTGTGAATAATTATCGAATTTAGGCACAACAATTCGGAAGAACGGATATAAACAATTATCAAATTTGCTTAGCACGCAATAACATGCGAGCATCACAAGATTTTCAAGTAATCGATTCAAGTTCAATATTAGGGTATTCTCACTTCAAGAAAAATGCTTATTAGTGATCGAATTTAGCGATGGATTGAATTCCGTCGCTAAAACCCACCTTTTCTGACGGAATTAGGCGATGGAATTAGGTTCCGTCGCAATTATGACTCTAAAAACAATGGAGGGAAGGAAAAATGGGCGACGGAAGTTATGATTTAGCGACGGAATTTGGTGACGAATTTCACCGACCGAATTATTTCCATCGGTAAAGGTATTATTTTAATTTTTAATAGTAAAAAATTATTTCTACTAATTACTAAAAGTAGAAGAATATACATATAATAAACATAAAAAAAAACAAAAAAATAAACATAATCACTCTCACGTCTGAAGGTTTGTGTGATGCCCCGAACCTAAGTTTACGAGGTTATTATTACTTAGTGACGATTGTTGTAAGTAAGACGAATTTAGACCTTCAGTTAAGATCTTGCGAGCGATATTAATTGAATCTTTAGCCATGGTCGTTATGAGTTATGTTAATTGAAAATTTTTGGGGGCTATTGTTGAAGCGATACTATTGGATCTTTAGTATCAATTGTTGTGAGAAATATTATTTGTTGCAATTAGCAAAACATTTTAATAATGACATAAGTTATGAATAATAAAGTTTTGAACAATAGATAAATTTATGGAAGTAAGTGGGTTGGTTTAGAAAATTTATAACAGGTGAGGTCGCTGTGATAATGTGTTTTGGTCTCGCGTTAGATATTGATACATAATAAAGAGCATAAAGAAAAAAAGGGAAACAAAATTGATAATCGATAATGCAAACAAAAAAAAAAGAAAACTGGAGAGAAAGAAACTGGAGAGAAAATGAAGAGAAGAAGACAGAGAGAGAAAATGCAAACAATAATAAAGTTTTGAACAATAGATAAATTTATGGAAGTAAGTGGGTTGCTTTAGAAAATTTATAACAGGTGAGGTCGCTGTGATAATGTGTTTTGGTCTCGCGTTAAATATTGATACATAATAAAGAGCATAAAGAAAAAAAGGGAAACAAAATTGATAATCGATAATGCAAACAAAAAAAAAAGAAAACTGGAGAGAAAGAAACTGGAGAGAAAATGAAGAGAAGAAGACAGAGAGAGAGGCGCCGACCCTAGTTGGTCTGCACTACTGGCGCTGCTTCCGGCCACACACGTAGCCGCTGGCGAGCAACTTCAGCCGCCCCCTTCACCGAGCACCACCGCACAACACCACCGCAACCACAGTGCCATAGCCATGGCACCGTCGCCACCGCCAAGCCGTGATGCGATCGATGTCTCCGGCAGTCCCACCGCCGCCCAATGCTTCTTTTCGGATCACAGCAGCCGCCGGTGAGCAACTCCAGCTGCCTCTTCATCGAGCGCATCCCCCAATGCCACCACAACGGCCCGCCGAAACCACTGTGTCGTTGCCACCATCGCACGGCACCCATCACCGATCAACCAAGATCCCGATCGACGCCGAAGGATGACCCTCGGCCAGCCGTCAGCTTTCTTCCTCCGTTCACCGAGCCTTGTCCACCACGATCTCGAATCAGCGTCCCCACTTCGATGGCGAACCAAAATGGCAATCGCCGACCTTCATCTACCACCGCTGACGATTAACTCAGGCAGGACCTACACTGAACACCCCTGCACAACATCTCCACGACCACCGTGGCATGATCAAGGCACTGCTGCCATCACCGTAAATGGCACCTGTCGCCACCGCCCCTCGCTACTGTTGCCTTATCCTTGAACGTACTGATGCCAACCACCTGAAATCACCACCACTATGGCGCACTTTGATGGAACAGCACGGTACCATCATCGGTCAACCATAACTCCGATTGAGATAAAAAGATGTCCATTGGTTTTGTGAAATTGTTTGTGAAGGGGGGTCTGGTGGTGTTGTGATTTTTAACGACATTGTGTACATTGACTGTGGTTGGGTTTTATGTGTGCAATGGTGGGTGTACGGTGTCTGTGTTTGGGGAGTTGTTCTGATCTTGGTGCGTTGTGGAGCAGAGGTACCAGGAAGGTGCTTGAGATGGCTGAAACGGTATCATGGCAATGCTTGCAGTGTTTGGAATGGGCTAGATTGTGATGGTGTCTGTTTGTGGGTATGTGTTGTGATGGAGGGGGTGTGACTGTGTGAATATACAACCGGTGTGTTAGGTTTTGGTGGTATGGAAAATGAACATATTTCGATTGTAGGATTGCGATATTGTTGTGGTTGTAATGGTGGCTTAATTATGGTGCTTGTGCTGGCTGGACTGGATGTAACTGTGGTGGTGTTTGCGGTGGCTGTAGCATTTAATACTATTGGTTTGATGAGTTAGGACTAAAGAAATTGGTGGCACTCTATATAAAATTAGGAAATGGGTTGGTGGTGTGCTTGCGTGATGGTGACTACGCAGTGATGGTTTAGCGACAATGCTTGTGGTGGCTAGAATGGATTGAGGTAAACAGTGAATGTATGACTTTTGGCGGGTGTGCATTAATTGGGTGTTGAGCGGCTATGTGTGTATACTAGGTGTCGTGGTTTACGTATGTGTGATTTTTAATGGTGGTGCTTAGGGTGACTGTGGTTGGTTTGTGTGCGTGCGGTGGCGGGTATTTCAGTATGTGAGCCTGGACAGGTGTATAGGTGTGATTGTTGTTGGACGTGTATGGAGATATTGTGTGTACATGGTGCGAGTGTACCGTATGCTTGCGAAGGTGTACCCTATGTATGTATGTGTTTTTGGATAGGAAATTGCTTAGGCTATGAGAATATAAAAAAGGAAATTGTTAGCGTTAGCCCTAGCGATTAACTGAGTACTATTTAGCACAAAGTTACTTGGTGGTTATTAAGACGGGTGAATTAATGGATGTTCGGCAACGACGATTAAATGCCAAGAATGACAGGGTGAACTGGGCACGATATTGGACGTGCATGTAGGTCGGGCAGTTGACTGCGGCATTGAATTTGCTTGAAGACATGTTCAACGGGAATGTTGTGTCGTGATTGACGATGCTTTGGGATGTAGTAAAGCTGGGAACATGAAGATAAAAAGAAGAGCATTAAAAGTGCTTTGAACCAGGTGTGGTAGCATGATCGTCGTTTTGCGGTGGGGAATGCGTAGCGCCAAGTAAGTGACCCTTGATTCAACTAGTGTTTTTATATAATAAGTATATGTTTACCTGCTGTTAAAAAGTGAAGTTAGCATTGAGTGTTTTAATTATGTTTAATTGTTCTGGCTTGAATTGCTAAAAAGCTTTAGTAGTTTATTTGTCATGAAAAAAACCGGACCAGCATGCATTAATTTTTGTTTAGAAATTGAATGGACCTCAGATTTGAAATGTTTGGTACAAGTGAAATGTTTTGAAATTTGACGTTATTGTGAATATTGAACAACTTGAAAATTATTGAAAGGAATGTGTGGATAGTTTGATGAGGGGTTATGTTTACGACGAACGAAAAGGTAGTTTTTGGTTTACTCTATTGCTGTGCCCTATATCCACGGGGGAAAGTTGGATTTCGGGCCCTGGTCAATAGGGCTTGTACGTTGATGCACAGTACTGTTGCTCGTGGTTCGCCCTTGCGTCCACATAATTTTATCCCGGATGGAAGAGGGATTTCGGGCCCTAGTCAGTGGGGCCTGTACGCTGACCGCAGCATATTGTTTGAGCTAATGTTGGGATTGAGCTGGTTGTCGTGAGTTTTGTGCTAATGATTTTACACTTCAGTTTTTAGTTTCATGTGCTTTAATTCGTTTTGCCAGATGATTACCAACTTCATGATTTTAGACTTTTTAATGCAACTATAATATAAAGTGAGTTATTTTATGCATGTTATGGTTCACCTAGTTGAATCATTGGTTACTTATTGAGCACGTGAAAGCTCATCCCTTATCATTTCTGGTTTGAAAGTAAGGTGATGGTGACGAGCATAGGAAGGAACAATTGGGCACTGAGCTCCGGAGACTGTATTGGTTGAGTCGCTAAAGATTTAGATTGTTGGGTTAGTTTGGTTGTTAACAAATCAGTGTTATGATGAGTGTTAGCATAAATGTTGTATTCAAGTATGAAAATATAATTTAAGTTGTAGAAGTTTTAATTTTCGTTGCGGCATATGTTGGTTTTAGCGAGTAAGGCCTGGTACCTCGGTTGGAGTCCATTGGGCCTACGGCCGGTCACGTGCCTAGCTCGCGGGCCTGCCCCTGGGTTTGGGTCGTGACAGTTTGTGCGAAGGAAATATCGGCCAAAATATAATCAAATTCGTCTCACCCCCATCGCACCACCATCCCTCTCACCCCCGTCGTCCTTGTGGAGCAACCCTTCGCGAGCGCCACCGTCACTCCCACTCTAAAGGTTTGTACGAAGCCCCCTTACAGCTAATCAAATTTTTCTGTAAGGCTGAACCATCTTCTCACTAACTGTTATGGCTTTGAGTTTTGGTATAATCAAATTAGGGTTCTTATTTCAATACGTTTGGGTCTTCAATCTTCCGATTTTCCTCTGAGTCTCATCTTCTTGCTAGGTAATTTCTTCCTCTCATTCTCGCGTCTCAACACTTTCTCTAGTTTTAATTCTAGATCTTGTGATAATCCCTTTTGATGTTTTGAAAAAAAAAACATGTTATTAATGCAAGAAATGTTAACAACAAGTTAACAATGCAAATTTATGCTGCAAGTATTAATAGCTTTCATGTGAGATGAAATAACAGATATGTTCGAATCTTGTATGTGTATGTTCGACTTTTCTTCTAACACTTTCAGTAATAATTATTAGCAGCACTTTTTTAACGTCACTAAATAAAAGTCACTAAAAACATTTAAAGACAATTGATTGTCGCTATATAAGGGGTAGGAGGAAGATTCCTCCAACCGGGTAGTAGCCAAATTTTTTCCTTTTCCTGCCCATGTAATATCCTCTAGAAATTGGCTTCTATTGCATTATCTTGTGATATTTTCCTGCCCATGTGTGAACGTGGATTTCCACATGCTCAAATGCTTGATCATATCTCAGTTTGTTGTGAAAAAGTGAATTAGTGATAAAAATATTGGCCGTCTCGCGACAAATCATGAAGAGGACAAGCATTTGAGGTGTGGAAGTTGACTTGCGTAAACTTTTTCATGTCACTTTCAAGAACAGTCCTGAGTGATATTCCCAGATTTACTTTTCCCATTTCGGATAAAAATTGGCTACAAGTGGAAAGTTAAAAATACTTACAAGCCCTGCTCCATCTTTGTAGGCTTTAAATGCTTCATCGTAGTAATGAATTCCGATTTCCGCTGCATTATTGACTTGCAAAAGTTTTAATTTGCAGAAATTACACGAAATTATGTTTTGCTTACTAGTCGAGAAACAGAAATGCATCTAAAGTATTCAATTCAAAACTTTGCTTTCCTTCTCACCAGAATCTCAAGTTTTTTTAAGTTGGTTTCTATAAATGTTGCCAATGATGCAATGCTGGTGGGATCTTTTACATCAAGCTAATGAAAACCACATTTGAGAGCCCTGAGACCTTCAAATGTTCAGTAGCTTCAAATCCTTTCTTCTCATCCCTCGCAGTTAAAATGACTAGAATCCCTTTAGATGCTAGTTGGTGACATATTTCAAGTACAATTCCTTTATTGGCCCTTGTAACAACAGCATACCTGTAAAACAATGAAAATGTCGTAGTTAGATGAAGCACCTAAAAGAAGTGATATCTTAAGGATGGAGCAAGTGATTTGAGGTTGATACCTTTCTTCTTTTGGATTGTTGGTGGGTTTTTCCATTTCTGATGAAGGAGAAGCAGGCTGTATCAATGCAAGAAATGTTAATAGCAGGTTATCAATGCAAATTTCTGCTGCTAATATTAATAGCTTTCAGGTGAGATGAAATAACATGTACTAGTTATTGTTGGCATGTGGGGAAAACAAGTACCAGTTACTGAATTACTATGCACTAGGGAAGTAAACAGAATTAGCAGACACATGTAATGGTTTTTTTTTGACATGTTGTAGCCTCCAAATCCCTCCGGATTAATTCAGATATAGATATGTTCGAGTCTTGTATGTCTGTATGTGGGTGCGTGACATGAATCATGAGGAGGTTCGACGTCAACTTAGGGAAAAACATGTACCATTAGTAACTAACTTGCTGTTGGTATATTGATTCCTTTATTGGGAATTTTCTGGTAAATAAGCAGAAGAAGCAAAATCTTGCGATTTGAAAACTGAAGTTTTGTTTAATTTGATGTTTTGAGATGGATATAGGAATTGTTTTCATTTTTCATAGCTGGTATGCTTCAGGCAGCATAGTGCTTGTGAAGAGGTGAAGTCATAATGGCTCTGTTTAGGTGTCACTGTGGCACAAGAAGCTTGCTGTGAAGAACAGTATTAGCTGCTCAAATTAATTCTTTTGTTGTTTCTTGGTTATGGCATGCCCAAGAAAAAATAAACTTGAATTACTGTTGCCTAGAAGTGCACATAGTTGCACCATTGATGAGTTCACCTAAGGGGAAGATGCAAAGAATGCTGAGATCTAAGTGTTATTTGCAAGGGCATCTTCGCCTCAAGTGAATCCATCAGACTAGCCACGCTGTATGGAGTACTTTTCCAAATTAGAAAAATGTTATCTTCTGATTTTTTTTCCTGTGGTATGCTATTGGACAGAGCTTGACACCCCTTGCATTGTATATTTTTTCTAATCTCTAACTTGCACTCTAGGACTAACCTCGTGAGTTTTGAGAATGTCGGTTGATCGTAGTTGGATGGAAAAAAGATTGGATGATTGTAGGGGGCTAAGTGATGAGTTTCGAGACGGAGTGAGAGTATTTATTGAATATGCTTTTAAGAATGAAGCATTTGTAGACAATCAAAGGATAAAGTGCCCGTGTAAAGACTGTAACTTATTGCGTTGGAGAGAGGCTGATGAGGTAAAAAAATTGCATCTTTTTCGCTAAGGATTTATGCATAACTACACAATATGGACTCAACATGGGGAGTCGATTGATTTGTCATCATCCGTGATTGGACAAGATAATGCTTCACAGTACCGTAATATAGTAATAGATGCTGGGCGTGCAGAGTTTGACATGGATGGTGACCGTGACGATCCTGACGTTAATCTTCTAGAATAGCCTAACTTGAAAGCTCAAAAGTTTTATGAGCTATTAAGGGACACCGACGAGCAGCTATGGGATGGCGTAAAGAAGCACACCAGGTTGTCTGTCGTGACACGGCTGTTACACTTGAAGTCGGAACATGGGGTAAGCGATAAAGGATTTGATGGTTTTTTAACGCTTATTAAAGAGTTATTACCAGATAGTGAGAAGTTGCCAGGTTCGTACTATGATACATTGAAAATGGTGATGAAACTTGGGTTGGGTTATGAGAAGATAGATGCGTGTAACAATGATTGCGTGTTACTTTGGAAGGAAAATAAGGATAAGTTGAAGTATCCAATTTGTGATCATTCGAAGTACAAACCAAGAAAAGGGAGTAAGAAGAATGTGGCTTGGAAGACATTGAGATACTTTCCGATAACACAGAGGCTTCCGAGACTATATTACTCAACAAAGACAACCGAATATATGACATACTATAACACTCGTTCCAAAGAAGATGGTGTGATGAGACACCCCTCTGACGGAGAGGCATGGAAGCACTTTGATATGAAAACACCCAGACTTTGTCCAAGAAGTTTGAAATGTTAGATTAGAGTTGGCGACTGATGGTTTCAATCCATTTGGTCACTCCAGCACCCCCTACTCCACATGGCCCGTTATTGTTATTCCCTATAATCTCCCTCCTAACATGTGCTTGAAACAACCTTATATGTTTATGTCACTTCTTATTCCTGGTCCAAAAAGCCCAGGGAGGAACATAGATGTGTATTTGAGGCCATTGATTGACGAGCTCAAAATGCTTTGGGATACTGGTGTTTCCACTTTCGATGTGTTTAAAAGATAGAATTTTCAAATGCGGGCTGCAGTGATGTGGACTGTCAATGACTTTCCTGCATACGAAATATTTGCAGGGTAGAGTACACATGGTAAGCTAGCATGCCCTTGTTGTATTTTGTCTGATGAATCTCTAACTCGACTTGCATTTTGCATGAGTTACAGGATGCATATGCTATGAGATTTGATGAAATTAGTTCTCAGGAGCCCAACTCTTCCTTGCTAGATTATGGTGCAGTAGAATTGTGGTGACAAACTCCTGGGGTTGGTGACAAGAAAGGACGTATACGTGGTATTCGTGAAATCGCATGAAATGCCAGGGCATCGATGCGTATTTCACTGGACTAGCCTCCAGCCTCTAAAAATTGGAAAGATGAAATTGCTAAGATTGTGCAGCTTGGGGTGCAAAAGATGAAAGAGATTGAAATTGCTAAGCTTGTAGAGATTGAGGTAGAAAAACGGATGAAAGAGAAGGACCTGCAACAGGTATCAAACCTCATGCTTCATTCATGTTTAAGGCCATCTGGTAGAGTATTGTTTGGATTAGTTTTGCAAGGAAATGACAAGAATATCATTAGAGGTTGGTATAAGTTGAACAACTGTCTTGCAACAGGAATATCATTAGCCGATGCTTAAAGCATGAAAACCAAGCTTTGAGTCCACGTTTGGTATAGGCAGGTGAGTTGGAGTCCAAGTTTAAGCTTTGAGTCCAACTAACCGCGCCTTAGTGGTTTGACCCCCAAGGAGTTTTTAAACTTTTGCTGGTACTGTGTCTTAGTGGTTTGAGCTACTGGCAGTATGTCTTAGTGGTTACTGGCAGTATGTCTTAGTGGTTTGACCCCTAGGGCAAGACTTGAAATTTCTACTTGATACAAATTTTAGGTGCTAACAGCGAGGGAGGTTATTGTGAAGGTCAAATTTCACATGTTGATTTCATGGTTGCACTGGCTGGGGCCTAAAATGATTTCATGGTCATTGTGAAGGTCCTTTTCATAGTGGTGTTTGGGGGTGTAGTTCTTCCTGTTCAAGATAGATGAAAGTACAGTTTACTGGGTTATTCCCTATTTGCAACTTGTTATTTGCTGGGTTATTCCCTATTTGCTACAAATAACAAGCTTGTTATTCCTGATTTGCTTCCTATTCTTTAGTAGCTTGTTATTTGTTGGTTATTCCCTATTTGCTGTTTAGGTACTCATGCAAAAAAATGTTGTTAGCTTTCAAGCATGCTTAACCATTTTGTATAGAACTTGCCATTGTTAATTAATTTAGATGGTCCCAACTAGGAGTAGCTTCTGATGTCTAATTTGGTTTAGCGAGTAGCTATCACTCTACTGTAGCTACCATGTTGGATTCATGGTTAGGCTTGATTATGCAAGTACATTGATACATCATTTAACATGCCTTTCATTGCTTTGTTACTGGCCGAAGTTATCGCGACTGATGCTACTGAGGATGGCAATGATGAAACATTCGACGAGCTTGGTGGATGATTGCCTTATGTGACCAAATTTGACATTACATTTTTTGGGATATTTGTTCATTTTGGTAACCAAGCAAACTGGTTGATTTAGATGCATTAACTCAATTATTAACTTTTAGTGGTATTCAACAAATGTTGAATTTTTGTTATCTTCAGTTCATTATCGGATGTTGGATTATTATTGTCACAAGTTGTTGCATTAATTAAGAATAGTATAATTTATTAAGCAAATTTAATAATTTTATTTTCAAAATTTTTAGCTTTTAAATATGATTTTTGTGACAGAATTAGTGACGGAAAAAATTATTTAGCACCTATAAATATGATTTTTGCGACGGAATTAGTGATGGAAAAATTCCCCTTTTTTGCGACGGAAAAAATACTAGTTCCAATATATGGTTTTTGCGACGGAAAAAATTATTTAGCTCCTAAATATGATTTTGCAACGGAATTAGCGACGGAAAATTTGTCTTCTACAAAATTTGGCGATAGAATTTCTGTCGCTAATTGTAATTTTTTTAAAAAATACATAAAAATATATTTATCTTTCATTTATTTATTTTTAAAAAAGTTAATTTTCTGAAAACTGAAAAATATTCCGTTGCTAATGATAAAGGCATCACTGATGGAACACCAATTCCGTCGGTAAAACCTTTAGCAACGAGGGTTTATGCGACGGAACTTTAGCGACGGAATTTCAGTCGCTAAAGACTTTACCGATGAAATTGTCATCTTTAGCGACATATTTTTTCCATCGCTAATTGTTATTTTTCTTGTAGTTTGGGCAATAACACGTTGATATCAATACATAATTCAGAGTTCGACATTAGCCATAAGTAGATAAAATGAGTACTAATGAGTATGAGTTATCAAAATAAGGGTTCAGACGAATGTCCTTACCCAGGGTTTAAATAAAATTCCTTACCTAGATCTGCAGCCAACTTATCCTAACCGAAAAGTCTTTAGCTTTACCTTAAATGGAATAATCGAATTATTAGTACACAACCTATAGTATAATATTATAACTTAATACGAACTCACACATACTTCCAAAACAAACCTCCCTCACCGAGTATGTAAAAATTACCATACTGCCCTTAGGTGTAAAATTACCAAAATGCCCATCTGGGACGTAAATCACCAAAATGATCTTCTAGTAAGCAACATCCCTAAAATAACCTTATCGTACGTAATTTTACCCAAAAATACATTTCTTAGATCAAATTACCAAACCTCCCCCGGGTGACAAATTACAAAAATACCCGCTCTTTCACTTAAATCACAAAAACAGCCTTCCCGCTAGTAAAATTACTCAAACAATCTCATTGTATGTAAATTTACCTCAAAATACCTTTTGTAGGTAAAATTATCAAAATACCTCGAAAAATCTCAGGCACCCGAAAAATACATTTTATCGGGATTTTTGGCACCCAAAAAATACATTTTATTGGGATTTTTGGCACCCCAAAAATCTCAAAAATATCTTAAAATACTATTTTAAGTATCCTGATATTATTTCTCGACTAGAAAGCATTTTAAAAAAAAATTACCCGAAAATTCCGAACCGGTGTCTAGACTGAGCGCTAAAAGACCAGTTTTGGAAAAAATACCTATCAACTTTAGAATGGCCCAAATTTTTAGAATGTGAAACATATAAATGAAATAAGATTTACCTAAAAATTTCATATTAAAATAGCTTGGTTTGTTATACTAAATAATTCGATAAATTTCTTTAATTGGTACCCAAAATTATCGCCCTTCGCGGACATAAAAAAAATTTAAAAAATTTCAGTGTGTACATCTAGTAAAAAAAATTGGAGGTCACTATTTTGGACTTTGTCTAGTTTTGTCCCTAATTATTTATAAAAATTCGTCCAAAAATTGCTCAATTAACCTCCTTTTTAGCAACAAAATAGTTACTATTCACGGATTAAAGCACATACGTACTATCTCACCTTTTTTACACACATTATCTTCTTCCCCCCACTTTCTACCGAAGTACCTCTGAACACACGATTGCTTTACCCACTGCTACCCATAATCCCACACACTTACACTAACAACCTTTTTATACACCTATAACTCACACAATCACACACAATTTCACATAACCACACAACCGAAGACACACACACACACACACACACATACTGTCATACATTCCGCACACACGTCCTCTCAGGCACACTGAAAGCACCCTCAACCCTCATCAAATTCAAGAACTGTTGGCTGAGAAGTTTGGTGTAGAGGCTCATAGAATGCAGCTCTATAGAGCCAAAAAGAAGGCACTAGAAAAAATTGAGGGGTCTCATGCTGAGTCATACAAGAAGTTATGGATGTATGGGCATGAAGTGATGAAGATTAATCCAGGTAGTTTTTTTGAGCTTGAAACTCAGAGAGTTAGCCCTAACTTGGATTTGCCTCACTTCCATAGGCTCTTCTTTTCATTTGCAGCTATCCAAGATGGATTTAGAAATGCTTGTAGGCTGTTTCTTGCAGTAAATGGATGTCATCTCAAGGGGCCTTATGGAGGTATGTTACTGTTTGCTGTGGGTCTTGATGGGACTAATGGGATGTTCCCTGTGGCATTTGCTCTTGTTGAGAGTGAAAACACACAAATCTGGAAGTTTTTTCTACATCATCTCTTCAGCATCATTGGTGATGGTTCTGAGGCAAAGCCATGGGTATTGATGTCTGATGACCAAAAGGTACTACCCTAGTTTTTAAAACATAAATTTTATTCTTACAATCTACTTTTAGTCTGTATCTATGTTATCTTTATACTTGCTTTATTAATAGGGTATTGAGATTGCCTTGGTCAGATCATACCACAGGCAAGTCACAGAAAGTGCTACAAGAATCTTTACTGTAACTGTAAGTCTAAGTACCCTGGCATGAAGTTGAAAACAGATTTTTGGGCTGCTGTTAAGTCATACAATGTGGATGACTTTAACCTTGCCACGAGTCAAATGAAGGACTGCTCACCAGAAGCAGCTGAGTGGTTGAGTGGGCATAGGTTAGACAGTTGGGTTAGGCATACTTTTGACCATGCTGTTAAGAATAAGCATGTAACTTGCAACATTATCGAGTCCTTCAATAATTGGCTAAGAACTTGAGGGGAAAACCCGTTCTGTCTTTGGTTAATACTATTAGAAGTAGGTTGATGTCCAAGGTGCATGAAAGGTTTGAAAATGCTGCATCTTAGGAGGCTAAGGTAGCTCACAAGATAATGAGAAATGCAATCAAGCAATTGCACAGTCTGGGCACCGTAACATAGTGACATGCGCTGGGGTACAAAAGTTGAGGTGGTTAATCTTGGGAAGGTGCATGTGATTGATCTTCAAAGGAAAAGTTGTTGTTATAGGGTTTGGGATATAAGTGGCACACCTTGCAAGCATGCAGCAGCATGCATCAATACCAGGAGAATGGATGTATTAGATTTTGTGGATGTTTGCTATAGCAGGGACACATACTTAAAGACCTATGGTGGGGTTATGCACCCAGTGCATGATGAGTCCCAATGGCAGCCAACCCCAGGGGACCCCTTGCAACCTTCACCATTAAGAAGGTTGCCTAGAAGGCCAAGAAAAGAAAGGAAAATGGTTGCTTGATGAATCTGCTAAGGAAGGCAGGAGGTCATGCAGCATAAAATATGCAATTTGCAAGGAAATTGGGCATAACAAAAGGACCTGTCAGAGGGCACCTATGAGAGGCATTAGTAGGGACACTGCTGCAAGAAATGAAAGGGTTGGCAACCAACCTGGTGGCAATCAAGTTGGATGCAATTAAGTTAGCATAAATATGAATGTAAGTGTACTAATTGTGGTGGTTTTTATTTGATTTACTTTTTATCTGCTCACAGTATTGTTTTCTCACTATAATTTAATGTGCTTTTGAACAGGGATGACCTGATGTGGGGGGTCTTAGTCAAGGAACCATGTAGTAGTAGCTGCTAGTATGGAGCATTTTGTGTACATACATGATGCTTTATTGTGTAGATTGTTGTAGTTGCATATTCATTTTGTAAAGATCCTTTGAAGATTCTAAGATACTGTGCAGATTCTTTTTGTGAAACTCATTGAAGACTTTGTAAATGGTATGGATTGCTGTGACTGAAGACAAGTTTTTGAAGTTAAAGTCACAGTGAGAATAGGTAAACTGTAGGTTACAGTCATGTTAACTACAATATTGTAGTTTTGTAGCACGTGAACATATACTTGACTTATTTTTTTAATTTGGTTCAAGACTGTGTATGTACCTAAGACTTTGACGTTTTTCTTTGTCACTTTGACTTGATTCTAATAGCTTATGTTTTTAGTTTGATAATGTAAAGCTTTGTTGATGTGCTTGTTTTGGCATTGACGTATTGAAATGAATACAAGACTTGTTTTTGGATATGTACAGCAGGTTAAATGTGCGATTTGTTTTTGGATAGCAGGTTGAATGTGTGAATTGATTTTAGACAGGACGTTAAAACATACCTTATTTTTTAAAGCATTAACCCAGGTTTAAATAAAATATTTAAATTAACAAAATTTGGGGACCGTATGAGTGGTCGCTAAATAAAACGTTAATAAAAAATTAATTTAAATTAAAAAAGTATTTAGTGACCGCAAGAATGGCGCTAGATTGGACACCGTAGTCGATAAATATGAAAAAAATTTAAATTTAAAAAATATTTAGCGACCGCGTGAACAAGCGCTATCTTTGGTCAATGCAGTCGCTAAATTTAGTAGCTAGTAATTAAATACAGTCACTAAATTTTAGTGATCTAATCTTTAACGACCGTTTTTTTTTTTTCATTTTTAGCAAATCCTGTTTCTTGCAGTGATTTTTATTCGGTCTCAGTGTTTTAGGGTTCCAAAACAACAGGTTTTTGATCAAAAAGCCCAGGCCCCAGTGTCCTTTTTGTGTTTCATCATCTTACCTGATCACTAGTCTCCCCTCATCTACAGATGTCAATATCCATGTCGTGTCATTTTCTGAGGGAGATAGAATCAGATCAACAATCTCAGCGAAACCATGAGGAGAAAATTTGCAATTGTGGAAAAAAGGCTACTAGTATTGTTTATCAAATTTTAGTTGCAACACTCTTGTACATTTAGGGTAACTACAACCATGTGTACAGTATTTTGGAATGGAAAATTAGCCCTAAAAAAATAGCCGTTAAATAAAAATTCCCAAATAAAATTAGCCATTCAATTGGCACAATTCACATTAAGCCCTATATTCAGTTTTTTCCATAATAACAACCATATATAGAAGTCATGTCCAAAATGACTACTCTAAGCGCAACCAACAATTGAGTTTAGTCCCAATAATTACAGCAACATAAAAAAGTTTGAATCAAACTAAAGTACACCTAATCTAACAGTCATTCTATAGAACTTGAAGCAGCTTGAGAACTTAAAGGAGCACCACCAGCATTCCAAAAACCATAGCAGCAGCGGAGACAGATACACCAGTAGCAAAGGTAGATACACCACCAATAGCAGCAGATGCATCAGCCAGTGCAGCAGTAGCATCAGCAGCAGCAGAATTCCTTGAGAACTTAAAGGAGCACCACCAGCATTCCAAGAACCATAGCAGCAGCGGAGACAGATACACCAGTAGCAAAGGTAGATACACCACCAATAGCAGCAGATGCATCAGCCAGTGCAGCAGTAGCATCAGCAGGAGCAGAATTCCTTGTAGCAGCTGTAGAAGCAGAAGCAAAAGTTGCATGAGCAGTTGCAGCAGTATGCATATTCCCATTTATCAGTTAATGTAGTTTAATTAATTAGTTCAAAATTTGACTTGACATAAATACGAAGATTATAGAAAGAAGGAAATTTAAAGCAACAAACCCTTTCCCTTCCTCTAGTTTCCTTACTGGAGCTCTTTGGCATATCCTTTTATTATGTCCAAACAGCCTTCTTTTTAGCTCATCCATTTACCTTCTTCTATATATTCTTCTCGGGCCTACCAAGCAGCCTTCTTTTTAGGTGGAGGTAACACAGCTACAGAAGTTACATTGAATTAAGGTCACAATTTCATGGTACAAGATGTATTATTTGAGCATATGCCTGAAGTATAGGTCGGTGTGGAAGTAAAAATTATCGTAGTCTTCATGATTCGCCCTTTTGACAATATACGATCGTGGCAGCATGCTTGCATGAAATCCTAGCTACATATTGCACCTTACACTCGCAGATCTTCTTCTAAAGATTCATATTATAGTTGGTAACGTACCTTGTACTCGCGAATCCTATTCTTAAGATTCATAATATAGTTGATAATGTGAACAGTAACCTGAAATTTGAATGAAATCCTAGCTACATATTGTACCTTACACTCACAAATCCTCTTCTTAAATTCATAATATAGTTGGTAATTTGCATAATAACCTGAAACTCAGTCTCATTAGCCACTAACAATGTACATTTGCTAGAAGCATCCCTGATAATATTCAACTTTGCTAAAACCTTTGGGGTACAACATTGTCGCAAGTACAGGCTTTCCCATACCTTTTATGAAACCTGCCTATTAACTGACCCTGCCAAGATTCTCTATCAAATTCATTGTTGGGATATTCCTAAATTATCCTAACCAATTTTGAAGCTCTTAGTGATGCTACTAGTGAGATTACCATATCTTGTCAATGGACCAAACTGAAACCTCGTCCAAACTGATATTGTTAGTTTAACAAGCTAATCATGAGCCTGCCCACTTTGATCCTTCAGCATTTCCATTGCATATATAAGCCTTTGTAATCATCCGAAAGTTGTTTGTCAACAGCAAACTAGGGTGCTTAGATGTTTGTCAACAGCAAACTAGGGTGCTTAGACTTGAAGTTTGGATACACATGCTTGCAACATATTACGGACATCTAACCCCTAACCACTTCTGCCTATCAGTCATATATGTCCAAGGCTGCTCAACAATGTCCACCCTAATTTTGTTCTTAAGATGCTCAAAGATAAACAACCCATCTCTGCTTGGTCTAACTCTCAATTATAGCAAAAGCAACTGAAAGCTAGCCATTGTTTCGGTCAATAGAAATGGCACCACCTCATTAAGTGCCTTTTAGATGACAGCCATCAAACCCTATCCATGGCATATATCCCTTTAGGAATCTATCACTCGTAGTAGCTAAGGTAACAAACACCCTCTTAGTTGAAGGACTAATGTTGCAGCTATGCTTGTTGTACTCTATATTTGCAATTGCTTGAGGGTTTGTTCTTTTCACCATTTCCTTATACAGTGGAAGCTTGCCATGGGACTCACAACATGTCCCTTATGTATCTCATCCACTGCTCTTCTCTTGGCCCTATATAACTAAGTTTTTCTATTGCACAGCTAAATGGATCCCACTACTTTTTGAGCTTGACATCACGTATGTCACTCAATTTCTTTAAATAGAATGGTAGTAGCATAGTCGTTAGCCGATTTTCCAACAGGAGACACTAGCGAGTCGAAAGCCAAATTTCCTGATGAGCACATTTGTGTTGTGAAGGAAAAAACCTAGATGGAAACTTTACTTCGATGGAGCTGGCGACAATTAGAAGTTCGGAGTCGGAATACTTTTAATCTCACCGCACGGAGCACATAGTAGGTATTCGATTGTACTAATAACATTGCCGAATACAAGGCTTGCATCATCGGATTGGAATAATTTGGATTTGGGCTTGAGAAACATCATGATTTACGGGGATTAAGCCCTAATTATTTACCAAATACGAGGGATGTGAAAGATTCAGGATGAACGTCTGCAAGCATATCACGCTCAATTGGAAAAGGTCGCGGACTAGTTTTACAATGTAAAAGTCAATACCTTCCTCGACTTAAGAATAGTATTGCAGATACATTCGCAAAGCTGGCATCAGTGGTGTAAATGCCCCGAGGAAAAGAGGTGGAACCCCTTGTTATTCAAAAGCAGGATAGGCTTGCTTACTGCTTCAAGATAGCCCTGGTAATTGAGAATGAGATTGAGGAGTCATGGTACACAAATTTGGCCAGAGATCGAAAGTAACCCGGCAGAACATCCAAGAAAGATCGCATAGCGTTGCAAAAATGAGCCGTACAATCCATTATTATGACCGAAGTCTTTATAAGCAACATTATGACGAAGAACACATGTTTTGTGTCACCGAGAAGGAAGGCCACAAGATTATGGAAAGCCTACACTGTGGAGAATGCGAACATCATATGAATGGCCGGATATTGGCCAAGAAAATCCTTCGTAAGTAATACTAGAGAACCATGGAATGGGACTATACGAGTCATGTGCGAAAATGTCACAAGTGTCAAGTATATGCCAACCTATAACATCTTCCCCCTCAGAAGTTGTATAACATGAAATTACCTTGGCAGTTTTCAGCATATGGGATAGATGTAACTGGAAAATAAGTCTGAAGGCAGCCAACAGGCATGACTTCATACTCGTTGTTGTATGCTATTTCACAAAGTGGTTAGAAGCTGCCTCATATTCTATTCCAAACAGCAAGAAAGTGGCGCAGTTCATCAGAACCATCATCATATGTCACTACAGAGTTTCGTATGAGCTAATTTATGACAATGGGTTACACTTCCAAGGACAAGTATCACAATATGCAACCCGAACCCACAGCAAGACCCATAAGGCAGGTGTGACCAGCTGCAACCCATTAGATTTTCACCAAGGGCTCTGCTAGGCCTCACTCCTTAGAAACCAATACAACCAAACCTAAATCATTTACATCTCCTAATACAAACATCATTTCTAATTTCACTACCAAAACCTTCTTACAATAATACTTATGATACAACTCACAATCAACTAATGCATTCCCCGAAAGTCAACGACGTATCCCCTTAAAGGATATCCAGCCCACCACCCGGATCGTCATTCTAACGTGTAAACCTAAAATCTTTAGTAAGGAATGAGCTTCCATGTGCTCAGTAAAAAGTGATCAGTAACCCAACCAGCTAAACCGTAGCATATTAGAAAATAACTCAGTTTGCAAAATAGCAACTTTTAAACAGTAAGGAAAATTTATTCCATAAAGCATAACAAAGGATAAGCAAAATTGTTATGAGTTTATAATAATCTTTTAGCATGAAAAAAATCTTCATAACAAAGTTCCAGCCCAATACCAACACAAACAGTATGTGCGGTTAGCGTTTGGCCCACGTACTTGGACAGGGAATCCCACCTCGGGATAACAATTATTTGAAACCAAGGGTGACCATGGGTAACAGTACAACTTATCATTCCGTCTAGTTGACAAGGACCCGAAATCTAAATTTTCCCATTAGATATGGGGCACAACAACCGAATAATAAAAAATAGCCCATATTGTTCACCGTAAACCAAATCCTTGAATCAGTGATGGTCAAGTCATCCCACTTCATCTAATATTGTTTCAAAATAGTTCATATACAAATAATATTAACTCCAAAAAAAAACTCTCCCTTGCACTACGCACTTTAACCCCAAATTCCATTATAATAACACTAACAAATTATCATTTACATGCTAGTTCAGTGTTAACAAAAAATAAGTGTCACTAAAAGCATTTCATAATTTTGGTAAGCAGTTCTTTCTCAAAAATCGATAGCATATGTGCTGTATATAAAAACACTAGATGAATCAAAGATCACTTACCTTAACGCTACACATTTCCTCGATATTAAAATTCGGCGCGAGGATCATGCTGCTACACTTGATTAAAAGAATCGTCAAAGCAATCTAAGCACCCCTTGAACGAGCCAGGTCTACATGCCCATCTCCACTTCTTTTCAAAACTCATTTAGAATAACACTATCATTTACCCAAAGGCATTTTCTTTCTTATCCTTGACTGTCCAAACCTACCGCTCACCTACAACCTACACTGCTGACGACAAGCAACTACACATTAAACACTTTATTGTCCCAGACAGCAACACGAACACATACTCAGCGTACCACAAAGCCGCGCAAGTTATCTCCACTATCCATCCTACCCAACAACCCGTCAGCTCTAAAATTCTCCAAGCAACCTTTCACTCGTACCTTACACAACGCAACCACACAATCGACATAGACACAACTATATACCCAACACACTAGCCGTACACTGCCCAAACAATACACACACACCCATTGCGCAACTTAGAGATGTCAAATGGGCCGGGCTTGGGCCGGCCCAGCCCAAGCCCATCGGGCCTCCAGCAAATCAGGGCGGGGCCGGGCCAAGGGGGCTGCCAACCGGGCCCGGCCGGGCCTGGTTCTGGGGATATCTGGGCCCGGTCCAAGCCCAGGCCCTAGGCCCAACATTTAGGGCCGGGCCCGGGCCCAATTTTTTTTTTGGCATTTTCTTGTTATTCAAGGTAAGGGTTTTTTTTAATTATGATAATTTGCTGTTAGGGACGCTTTATTAAAGCGTCCCTAACAGCAATCAATGCTTTACTACAAATCTATAGCGAAAAGAGTTAAAAAGATTAATGTGTAAGAATATGTTTTATGGTATATGGTAAGACTAATTCAATATACTAAATCAACAAGTTTGGCTTCAAAAAGGTTCTCAATAATGATAAATTCTCAAAGGGACATGAAGTAACAAATATCATCATCATAAAGATAAAAGCCAAATTGTCAAGAAAAACTTCATCCCAAAAAATGGGGGTGGGCACGCGACAGTGCTACCCCTCCCCTTCGCCACTGGCTTCAGGTTCATTGTGTGAGGCTATGCAATGCACATCCGTTGATGGAGCTTAAAGGTCGAGGACAAAGCTACTCTTCTTGATAAAACTTACACTTAAAAGGAAATACCTTTTGAATCTTCTTTATGCAATCTCTCTTTTAAACCAAATTTTGGGCAATCTGAACACTAGAACTGGAATTAGGTTCGATTATCTGAAGCCCATGGTTGGGCACAGAACAATATCTGTGTCGAAATAGAGCAGATTCCAAGTTCCAGCCCACTCAAATTGTAACATAAATTGACAAAATACAGCAAATGTGGGGTACACGATGCATTGGGGTCAGCAATTTCAATACATAAAGATGTTGGAAATTTACTCGATCCCATGACCACTATATTTATAAAGAAAAAAAATCAAAGACTTTAAGATGTGTTATTATTCTTCGCATTACTTAAATCTTCAGTACTATTTAGGGAGGAAATGGGGAATAAATTAGTTGGGGGGAAAGGGGGAAAAGTGGAATTTCAAAAGTAAAGAGGGGGGCCTGAACCGGGCCTGGCCCGGGCTTTTTTCTCGGAAATGTAGGCCTGGCCCAGGCCCAGGCCTTAAAAGGCCGGGCCAACACTGTTCATCAAAGGGGCCGGGCCAGAAGGGGCCGAGTCGGGCCAGCCTGCCGGCCGCCCGACCCATTTGACAACTCTAGCACAGCTACACACATATTGCACACACCCACAAGCACAAGGTACACACAAGCCCAGGTACACCGACACTAAACCACACTGTCCACACACATACACACACACACACATAGTATACACACATTGTACACCCACACATAATTTGAACATGAGCACACACCACATACACCATACCATAACCCCCTGCATACACATGATACACACATAGAGCATAAGCATGCCACACACACACCCACACACACACACAGTCCATTAGCTGAGCACACACAGACATTCTCACACATAATAAACACTCAATAGACATGCATATACACACACATTCACTCACCCAATACACATGCACCCCCATACACGCGCACACACACATACACATGCACTCACACCCCCCATACGCAACACACAAATTCACGCACACACTTCATACATATAGAGCAGCACATACACGCTATACACACGCAGATTTGTAGACGCACACACTCTACACACACACACACAGAGAGTACATACACATCCTAAGCACATACATGCACACTCTATACACCATGTCTACCTAGAAGCCCTTGACACACACACACACACACACACACACAAATCCCCCTACTAACCACACATCAGTTGTTCACACACAGTACTCACAAGCACAAAACATCCTGCACACTGTCATACCCAGACACAACTCTGTATACACATCCATATCCCCACAGCCCATATAGACTTGTGTGTGCACACACCCACCTATGCACATATCCGCATATACTCACAAGCTACATGTAAAACCATGTTCACACCACCCAAAGGCATAAACGCCTACCCTTTCACTCAAAACACCCACAAGACACCTCAACCACCCACTTTTTATTTCTTAAACCCCTCTTCAATCCAATCCATGAACTCCTCCCTTGTCTTCTTCTAATTGCCTGATATCACTCCCTGCTCTGTCTCTGTCTCTCTCTCTCTCTCTCTCTCTCTCTCTCTCTCTGTTGACATTCCCTGAACATAGAACGTGAAATCATATTTGAATACTACATGTACATAATAAACTCTAACTTAATTATAGTTAGTCCAGTCACCACTCACTTTCATTTCTTTTTTATTGCTTCCAACTTTATTTTGCAACTTCTGGTCGTTTTAAAAATGTCGCTGAATCCCAAATAATACCACCCACATGCATCGTCACTAAAGATCCAATAACATCACTAAGAACAACTGCCGCTAAAGTAGTAAGTAATCTGCTAAAGTATCCCAACCCTCAGTGTGGAGCATTACATTACTTTTCCCTTAAAGAAATTTCATCCTCAAAATTTAGTGTTTCTTAGATTGCTCTTCTTAATCTGTCTAATATCAGATACCCACCCGTAAAGATTACTTTAAGTATCAAAATCACAAGCTCTAGTATGCTAAAATATTTCAACAATTTAACCCTGTCTCCCTTTTATTTTCATTACAAGAAAAAGGGTTTTTAAGATGACTTTAGTGACGGAATGTACCGTCTCTAAAAGTCCGCCGCAAGAAGTCTTTAGCGACGGGTACATCCGTCGGTAAAAATCGTTACCGAAGGCTTTTTACCGACGATTTTTCCGTCACTAAAAATTAAAAAAACATTTCTAATTTTTTATCACCTTTTTTAATTTTTTTTAGCTACGGAATCATCCCATTCCGTTGCTAAAAAGTATTGTACCGATGGCATTTTCCGCCACAAAAAATGCCCAGCTCTAAATGTCTAAAAAATTATGCTTTTAGAGACAGACTTATTAGCGGAATATTCAGTCACTAAAAGTCCTGTCATAAAATTTCTAATTTTTTCCAAAGCCGCAGACGGCCCATATCGCCCTTTACTCCCATTATCTCAGCTCCACAGCCCACCGAGTCCATCGCCTCCACCGGCCACCGACCACCGCCTTCATCTCTTTTTTTTCAATAGCATATGAACATACGACAAGGCATCTATCGCAACGCCTCCACCGCCTCCATCTCGCAACGCCGCCCGCCTTCATCGTCTTTCTCTGGCAAATTTACCATGGTGCAGGTATGTCATCTTCGTACCACTACCTCCATCTCTCAAATCTACCGTTATTTGATTTGTCTTGATGTGTTAGATACCACACTGTTTGATGCGAAATGATGTTAGATGCTTTTAAGATTTGTTGATGAGCAAATTCAGCCTTTGAGTGTTAAATGCTTGAATGTCTATGATACTCTGCTATTTGAGATTGTCATTAGGTTACCCAACAGATAAGTTTAGCTTTGCCCTTGTAGAAGCTGAATTGATCTATTATTTGAGATTGCTCAAGTTCACTATAACCAAATGATTTTGTACCGAACCTAAATAGATAATAGCTAATTAAGGTGAAAATGTCGAGTTAATGCGTTAATAATTAGGAGCAATGAGGGTAATTCGAGCTATTTAGGGTTGATTACAGTTAATTGCGTTAATATAGACTCAATTAATGTTATTCATGGATTAATGCGGGATACTTAGGGCTACTTGAGCCTAATTAGAATATATTATAATTAATTATACTACGTGGGTTTATTTAGGGTTTGTCTACGATTTATGAGGACAATCATGATTTAATTAGGTTAATCAGTAGTGATTATGGCTGATTAGAGATTAAATTAACAGTAAATTAGGGTTCATTAGGGTTAATCAGTTTTAATTAGGGCTAATCAGAGTTTTAATTAACAGTAAAGTATGGTTAATCAGTTTTATTTAGGCCGCGTATGACTGCACGTGCCGAGATATGAGTGTCCCCACCCCCGTTGCATCTCGAGAGACGCAGACACTGACCGTGGAGCACTCGTCGTTACATGAGGACGAGGTCCGTCGCATTGCTGCAAAGGTTTATAAGAGGATCACGACGCATAATCAGGTACAACCATTATGTAGGTTTAATTAGTGAACACTATACAATTGTTATCGAGATTAATGCATCTGTGCCTTTACATACATGGTGCTGCTGCTCGACATGCCCTTGGACTCGCCGGACCCTGATCAGCCCTTCCCCTCCTAGCACTTTGTATCCCGCTCCCGTGCACCCCTCCCTTCCCCGACCTTGTACTCTCCTCCCTTACTCCATTAATGTACCCCGCTCTCGTGCCCCCTTGAATTTTTTATACATTTTATTGTTGGATTATTATTGTCGGATTGGTGTTGGATTATGATTACAGGTTTAGGTATTAAGAAAATTTTAAAAAAATTAAATTAGTTTCACTTTTAGTGACGGACTTTATTCCGTCACTAAAAGTCTAACTTTTTCAAGGGAACAAGTTTTTGCAACGGAATTTCCGTCTCTAAAGTTTTAAATGACAAACATTTAGTGACGGAATTTCGTCGCTAAATATTTTACGTAATAAATTATTACCAAAAAAGAAAATAAAATAAATTACGAAAAATAGAATTAGCGAAGGAATCTCCGTTGGCAATTGTGTTTGTTTGTCTGGTACACGACGAATTGTAAAAGTTCATCGCAAAACTTTTAGAGACGGGATTGTAGGCAACAGAGTTTTAGCGACGGGTGGTCCGTTGCTAAAACGCTCTCCCGATGGATTGCGGACCTTTATCGACGAAAATTTCCGTCGCTAAAAGTCTTTTTTCCTTAGTGATTGTTGAATCATTGTAAACAATGAAGTCTCAGCTAATGAACAATGGTAGTTGAAAGTGCAATAATTTCATCACAACTGACTACAAAACAATTTGAGACCAAAGTATCACATTCTCCTCTCCATAAAAGAGATCTGGCCTCGAATTTCATAACATCGTGAGAATGTCCAAGCAGTATGCTTCGCTAGATAACTCTGATAGCAACAACATGATAGCGAAGCACTGCCAAAACTTCGCACCAAAGTTCATGTCCCACGAATACCCAACTGTAGCAATTCACTTTCAAATTGCAATGCCAAACTCGAATTTATGAGATCATGACTTACACTCTAAAACTCGTAGATCCTCACGACCCAATGTCGATGGAGTTTGAAATTTAGTTCTCTTTCCAATGTAATTTGAACTTCAAAACCTTTTCTACTACCAATAATATATATAACTCTTCTTGGTTTATAATGCCTAAGGCATTTTGGCAAACAATCTTTGCCAGTAGTGCCATCTGCAATAGCCTATCTCTTTCTAAGAACCAGCTTTATTTCTCGATACACGGTCATTGACAACATCTAACTCATGAAGCATAAATAGCTATATAAGATAACTCTGATCTCTGAATTTCTTACATCCCACCTAGTGCCTTTCTGAATGTCTTGTTCCTAATTTGGACCTAGTTACTTGAACCTACCCTTCGCTAGTCTGACTTCTTTTTTAGCAACTATGAAGAAAAGGACTTCCTTGGAAGAAGTAAGAATTGAGTTCATCATTCCTTATATATGGTAGCAGGAAATTAACGAACGGACTCCTAAGAAAGTTACCCGGTTATGAATTTCATCTAATCGAGGCCTTTATTTGTATAGTCTTCTTCAGGTGGATTCCCCCTTCTTCGATTTGTAACAATTGTCGGTCATGAATAAAAGGTCGTTACATGATGAGCAAGGCCTTGAAGTAGAGGACATGCATGTAATTCAACAAGTTCGACCAGGAAAGAGCTATAACAAGACTGAGTAGCTAGATTAAAGTACAAGTCCGAGAAGAGCAGAACCTCGTTAGTAAAGAAGTTGAACTTTTACTAGATACTGCTTACGATGATTACCCCGAGAAATGGTAGCGTGAGTTTTCTAGTCATCCGTGCCATATCTATTATAAGCTGGAAACACCTTATAGAATACATGCGTTGCACTAAGCACATCAACTGAAACTTAGCCAATGACTTACCTTCTCAATTAGATCCATAATTCACAGACAACTTGGCTTTCAAGGTCGAAATAGCCCATGAGTCATAACATGTTAAACAATTGGAAAGGAATATGCAAAGCACACCTAACATGAATAATAATCACTAATGAATCTCTATTCATATTTGTAAAATTAGTCTAATACATATCCCAACCATTCACCCAAAATGCTTTTGAGGTGTCCAACCCAGAGGGTGTGCAAGAGATACATTTTCGAGGTCCAATAACCATGTCTCAGCCTCCAATGGATTAAGAAAGGGATATCCAATGTTACCTTCATGATAGTGCAACCCCATAATCGGTCAGTTTCTATCTAGTCATTATTGTAAAACACTTTTTGACAACCTGAAACAGATTTTCACTACTATTTAATGTGCCACGTTTTCCTGAGGAGAGAAGTTTACATAAACATATGCCACCTCATAGGTTGGGCAAAAAATATACATCTCTGTCTCCAAGCATTACAAGGTATACACATCCTTTACTCCTTCCCGTTCTTGCACAATAAAAGATGAAATTCTGTACATTTTTAATCCATACTTAACCCCACAGGATACAAGCCTAAGCCCTAACTTCTACAATCACAAGTCAAAAACACCACTCACAATCTTCTCAGACTTCAAACAATTTTGCCATACTACAAGTTTATGACTTAAGATTCTACATTACAACTAGCCGAATCAATACTTAAGCTTTAAGTATGCATGAGCGTAATGCTCCGATTACCATTTTGTCATGACCCCAACCAACAATTGGCCCATGAGCCAGGTTTGACCGGCCGCAGGCCCATTAGACTCTCAGCAAGGGCTCTCTACCAGGCCTCACTTGCTAAAAATTAATACAATTAAATTACATGGAAACTTAAATATTTACATCTCCAAATGCAAACTTCATTGCCAATTTCAATTCCAAAACCTTCCTACGATAACACTTATGATACAACTCAACAAACAACTAATGCGTTCCCTAGTCCACGACATTTCCGCTTTAAGCATATCGACGCCCACAATCTACATCGTCACCTTTACCTTTTTTAGAAAAGGTTAAGTAAAGAATGCGCTTTCACGTACTCATTAAGTAACTAGCGATCCAACTAGTTGTACCATAGCATGTAAGCAAATAACTCAGTTTGCCAAAAAGCAACTTTACTGGAAGATGATACTTTAAAGCAATAAAGGACCCGGGAGCCCACCTAAAGATAATAATCATTGTGGAACTAAGGGCAACCACGAGCAATATATAGTACTACGTGTCAACATTTTGTCAAGTTAACAAAGACCTAAAATCCAACTTCCACCCGTTAAATATGGGGCACAAAAGCCGAATAAGAAAAAATCACCATTTTGTTCATCGTAAACCAAATCTTTAAACCACTGATGGTCAAATCATCCCACATCCTTTCATTATTTTTTCTGAATTAATTGATATTCCAATAATCTCAATTCCCAAAAGAAAAAACATCTCGCATACATTAAGCATTTTAAGTCTAAATTTGAATATAATTTTTAACAAAATATCATTAACATGCTTGCTCGTTTTAACGAAAAATAAGTATCACTAAAAGCAGTTCATAATTTCGTAAGCAGTTCTTTCTAAAAAAATCAATAACATCTATATTGTATATGAAAACACTAGAAGGATCAAAGGTCACTTACCTTAATGCTACGTATTTGCTTCATATCACAATTCGGTGCAAGGGTCAAGCTGCTACATCTGAATAAGAGAACCGTCAAACACATCTAAGCTCCTCTTGAATGAGCCAGGTCTACTTGCCCGTCTCTACTTCTTTCCAAAACTCACTTAGAATAACTGGATTATTTACCCAAAGGCTTTTTTTCCCTTATTCTTGATTGTGCAAACCTACTGCGCACATACAACCTATGCCGTTGAAAACAAGCAAATACACACATATTAACCACCTGGTTGTCCCAAACAGCAACACACACATACTCACTATACCACATAGCCATGCAAGTTATTCTTCCTACCCAACCACCCGTCAGCTCTAAAATCCTCCAAGCTCATAACTTTACACGACATGAACACATAATCGACATAGACACGCAATTATACCCAACACGCCGGTTGTACACTGCCTGGACAATACACATGCACACAAATCGCCCTGCTAGACACACTTACCGAACAAATCCACAAGCACGGGTTACGCCTCGAGAAGCATAGGGTACACCTACACAAGCAGAAGCACAAGGTACACCCACACCGTATCACACTATCTATACACACATCTTGTATACGTACAATGTACATCCTCACACTATTTGCAAACAAGCACACACCATACCTTCTGACACACCACCTGCATCCACTGGATACACACACAGAACACGAGCATATGCTAAAACCCCTCACGCAGTACACATGCACACACACAGATCACTACCCATATGTGGACAAGTGCGCACGCACACACATACAAAGAGACATAGAGACATTTGCACACACAGAATATAAATAGCAGACACGCATATATACACATATATATACTCACACAGCACACAAGCATACACACACCACTACCTAAACACACATATATACACACACCCATACACCACGTAACACACAGATTCACGCACACACTGCACACACATAGAGCAACACACACACACACACACACATTACAACACATAAATCCATAGACAAACACGCACACGCACACCCACACACGCACACATGCACATATGGACGCGTGTGCGCACACTCACTTTCTCTCTTTCCCTCCTCTCTCTAGACACATCCGTATATAGCTGAAAGGCTGCCCGTACTGTATACACATGCTGCACTGACACATACATACCCCCATGCAAGCACACACCATCTGCACACCAAGGCTTCATAGTAGTCCCTAACACAACGTCACGCAAGCATGCGCGCGCACACACACTACACACAGTAGGTTGCTCACACACACAATCACACTCAACACTCACATACACACACAACATTCTTGCACACCATCATACACAAACACACAAAAACACTTAACCCCGCAAACACATACCTATACACGCTAGCTACACACTTACTCATGTATTCACACCCCCACCTACATAGAGCTACAGACATACTTCTCATGTAGCTACATAAAAAACCATGCACACGCAATTCGCACGCACAAACGTTTGCTCTCTAGCTCTCAACACCCAAATGGATACACCTCAGCCACCCATGTTTATTCCCTAAATCCCTCCCTTGTCTCCCTCTATTTGCCTTATATCACTCTTTGGTTTCTCTCCTTTGCTTCCCCCCCTCTGTGTGTGTGTGTGTGCGCCTTATAACACACACACGCGCGTGTGTGGGTGTGTATTTCTAGGCATTGACATTTCACGAACAAAAAATATGAAATTAGGTTTATGTATTTACATAATAATCTCTACTGTCATTATATTTTTTCAAGTCACCTACTCAGTTTAATTAATTTTCTATTGCAACCATCTTCACTTTGATTTGCAACATATGGCCGTTTTCAAAATGTCGCTAATCCCAAATAATATCACGCACATCAACCATAACTAATGATCGAATGATATCACTTACAACAATTGCCGCTAAAGTAATAAGTAATTAGCTCAAATATCCCAACCCTAGGTGCACGGTGTTACAAGAGGTGTCAAATTTGATGGAAGAGTACGATATTACGAGACATTGGTCTTCCCCTTATTGCTTACATACCAATGGAGCTATAGAGGCCGCCAGTAATTTTGAGTAAAATGGCAGATTCTAGGGGAAGTTGGCCAGAAAAGCTTTCCTATGCCCTTTGGGACTATATATAGGACATCTGTGTGCACATTTGCTGGGGCAATGCCTTAATCTCTAGTATATGCTAATAAAAGTCGTTCTACCAATAGAGTTGAAAGTGGCTTCCCACCGAGTTCTCCTTGAAAATCCGATAGTCGAAGAGGATTGAGTTAGCAATCGATTTGAAGAATTAGCATTGGCAAATAAGAAAAGGTTAACAGCTCCCTACTACACTAAGGGCTATCAACATCAGATTTTTCGATCAACTGGTGTAAACAAACACCTAAAAGAAAAAGAACTGGTGTTAAAGGAATAAATTGGTCAAGTTTGGAAGTCTCGAGAAAAGTTCGAGCCCCTTTTGTAAGAGTCTTATATGATCAAGCAAATCATGACTGGTGGAGCCGTCTGCTTAGTGGACTTGGATGGAATTGAACTACCTCCGCTTGTAAATTTGGGCAGGTTAAAGAAGTATTATGCTTAAAACGATAATCGTTAATGAACTAAGAATGACTTGATTCTCTCTAGAAACACCACAACATTCACAGTTTTTATGTAACACATTAGATAGAGGTAAATAGGCAACTCTTAAAGATATCTCGGGTGCAGCCAAAAATTTTCATATAAAGCCTTCATTCCACTAAAACGATGTTGATTACGTTTTTAATAGAAAGGAAAAAAGAGAGCCCCCGGGATGAAATCCCTGTAAAGAGTGGCATAGGAAAAAATTAAGGCAAAAATGAAAGATGATAAAAGCACTTCGAAGTTCAATCCGCAATCAAGGATGAAATCTGTCTGTTGCTAGGCTATTAATGTCCTCTCCGCTTCCTATATGGAAGGGCTTCTATCCTGTCTTCTAGCTCGGTTTTAGTTTCAACTTTAGTATTTCACTTGTACTGGTCGCTTCCCGCTACAAGTGGAGTCTCCAACTGATTTCTGTACTGCTCAATAAATTCAAGTCTAATTCGTTCTGAAATCTAGTTTTGGTGGCAAGAATCGTCTCCCAGGTACGAGATAATAGCCAGTCAATGTTAGCATCTGAGAATAGAGGCGAATTAGGGGTTATGCCACTACATTTAATGCCAGTGTCAATAGAATGATGTTCATGAGGACTGGTCTCCCACCCTTAAGTAATAGTTTGGGTCATGGCAGGTGGTAATCTCTTGTGCATCAAATAAGTTCTAATAAGATGCTGCGATAATCTGCTCACACCCAAATTGGCAAAGAAGCTGGCAAGTGGTATAGAAAGATGAAGAGTGCAAGTTGATCAAATAGACACAAAGTTAACTAGGGGTTAGCAAAATGGATCTGTGGGTCCTTTACCAAGTGCAGTACTAAAGGATACCCCTAGCGTCTTTGGCACAGAAGAATTGAGCCCAAGAGTCGATTCATAAACGACCTTCAAGCAATAGTAGACGAGTCATAAAAAAATGAGGCATATATTTCATCCACTCTGGCTCGGCCGCAAGGCACATATGTTCCGAGAGCCAAATGTGGAAAAGCATGGGGACTATCTCTAAACTCAATGCAGGGATCCTGATGCACAACAGCATTAATTGTCTTGGAAATAACCACATCATCCAAGGTCTTTTTTCCAGAGACACCTTCGACACCAAAGTCTGGCAATCACACGTCGGCTTTCCCACTGCCCATAATGGTAAGGGTTCAGTAGTAGGGCACAAGGCCAAGCTGGGACTCTATCGTGGGCATACTTTTTTTTATCACGCTCATTCGATTTATTCGAAAAATAGTCCAGGACCGAAGTAAGAAAGATTTGATTGCCTCCGATGAAGGACTTTGAACGCTCCACGACGATCCGAAGAAGACGCAAAAGTGGTACATAACATCTATCTTGAATTATATGGCACAACAACAAGCAGTTTGGAAGGAAGATCCATCAGAGCTGAAAATTCCTCATACATTGGAAAGTGTAGTCAAGGTTGAATCAGAAGACATGGTCCTGGAAATCCTAAAATTTGAAATCTACTTTTAAGATGTTTTTGCAAATGGGTACATGGTAAAGACCCATCATAGCATTTAACTGAAAGTGGCCGTCAAGATGAATAAGTTGGACCTTGTTAAAGGAGTTGGCAGAAGAGCATAATTAACCTCGAAAGCAGTCGGATCATCTCCATCCTCTGTCATTGGAATTCCTCAATTAAAATCGCACCATAAAACTCGAATATTTATAGAGGATGCAGTCCTAGTACCAAGAGAAAAGAACCCTAAACTTTGTAGTGTTTTAAAGCCAAATTTTAGTTGAATAAACTAGTCAGTTTTTTATTGTACCATCCGGTAGTGTCCAAGACAAACTGTTCAGTTAACCAATCTAACAAAATTGTCCTATGGTCGACCGATCGATTTACGCCTAAAGGGAAGAGTTTGAAATGTGTTTTCTTGTTTTTGGCCTATATATCCCTGTACCTGTTCTCAAATCCAATCACCCATCCTTCTCTATCCTGTACTTTTTTCTTTGTGTGCTCGGTATGTTTTCTGTGTGTTTATGCTAAGTGAAATTCACTTCCATAATTTTATAAGGCTACGATTCAGGTAGTTTTAAATCCTTAGGTCTAGAATCCTCATATCACTGTCCCCTCAGTCTCTTCCTATACGGCTCTGGATCTGTCAAGCTAGAGGTGTCGTCAACTGTAGAATCAGAGTCGCCTTCCCTTCTCACCCAGAGGTAATCCTCAAAATTGGTAGAAAAGGCCCCAAGCCGGGCTGTCGAATATGAACTCCTCCCAGGCATCGAACAGGTGCTAACACGCTTTTCTTCTTCTGCTACCGAATAGGGAGCTTCTCCTTCTCCTTCTCCTTCTCCTTCCCCTTCCACGGTGCACAGGTTAGCTTTCCTCTTGTCCGTGCTTGGATACTCTGCACTGCTCCTTGGCTCGAGGGAAGTCTGTATACTGGTACTGGGGCAATTCTGCTAGTGACCCGTGTCTTAACTATGCCACCCTTCGGAGCGCAAGGCCCGCTACTCAGTTTTAGCAAAATTTTATAATCTATTTGGTTGTGGATGCTTTGCGTCGCCAAGCTTTCGATCCTCCTTCCAATTGCAGCGTAGACACTCCAATCACCCCCGCTGCAATGTCCTGGCACACGACTTGAGTGGTCAATTTGGAAACTATTTCCCTCATGCTGTGAAACAATTTGTAGGCACCCCTCAGCTTCTTGCCCAGAACCTGCAATGAGGAACGGTTAATTCCCAACGTGACAAAATATGAAAACTATGGAGAAGAAGAAGAAGAAAGGATGAAGGTTACCATCTTTGCGAATACTATATCTTAAACATGAACACCTTTGCTTCGCGACTAGGCCTAGGGATCCAGGTCATTCTGAGAATTGTTTATGGTCGTAAAAGATAATAACTGTCCATAAGGGAAGCGAGACACCGTCAAAATAGTCCTCTGCCTCAGCATCCATGCTATCCAGCCTTACGTCCCTGCTGAGTCTCACCCACTCTATAGCCAAAGGGGGAGCCAAATCTTCCTGAGAAAAAGTCGTACACAACCGAGAATCTTTGGCCTATTGAGACAGTTTATCGGCTTCTCTCTCAGTTAATCCCTATGGTCCCTTTGACCCAAGGCCCATGGCTTGTCTCCATGGAATGCTGGGATACGACGCTTGAGTCCTGAGCAATGCTGAGGTAACATATGCTCGCCCAAATAGAACTCCTCATGAGAAAGTCCCACCGACAGTGCATCAGTCCTTGTAAGCCTTAGCTCGTCTGCATAGAGCTCCTCAGTACGCCACTTCGCAATCGAGCCCTAGGTTACAAAAATGAGAAAAAATAAATGTTACATCTAATTATCAAGGAAAGACGTGAAGATGAAGAGTCAAAGAATAATACTAATCGTTGAGTGCCCCAGGTGTAGTTGTTCATACACTCACAGTTGACCTCCGGTGCCAAGCCCGCACGCTCAACCCTGTAATTCCACTAGCACATAGCCGGCTATGACCCCTTCCCTCTCTTTTCCAGAGCTGACTGACATAGATGCAAGACTGCATAGGCCCGCACCAGTAGAAAGAGCATCAACAGTTAGTATGGGGATAAAAAAACATTACGAGCAAACATTTCCAAGATGTCGTTGTTCTGCATGGAGCTAGAGGCGCGGAGGCATGCCGCGGAGCCCATACAATGATAGAGATGTGCCAGTACTGGTATTCCGCAGTTGCATTTGTAGATATGACTACATTCTCCAATGCCCTTAGGCACCATAACTATGTAGAGCTGTCCCCATTGCATAAAAGGGTCTGCCCGTGCATGTACAAAAGGAAGCCCCGAGTATACTAGTCCACTACTGCCTCCCCGGCACCCTCCAAACTCATACCCTTACATTGCGCTTGGAAAGTAGGAAGAAAATCGAGTCGCCCTTCCTGAAGGCCGTCATATACAATAGCAATCTATGTACGATACTGTAGTCTCAATCCAAGTGTACACCCAAGGAATTGTCGATCCCTCACCTAGATACAGTTAATGTTTGCAAAATCTTGAAGGTTGAGAGCCGCCTCCCTGAGTGGAAGGTGGAAAGTGTTAAAGGAATCCCACCAATACTCAGCTAAGCTTAGAAGAAGTCGCTTGTTCCGAGTTAAGGTGAGTAACATACCGCACTTCCTTGGGCACTCTTATCTAACAATCAATCCCAAGGTTTGGGGATCCCCTACGCCTCTTATTCTTGGGGAGTGGTTGCGCAAAATAAACCACAAAAGAGGGAATTTCAATCCCGTTCTCAATCATTCGAGTATTCTATCGAGCATTTGATGAGTGCTATTTCTAGTTTCTTTGTTACAAACTTTAATCACGTCTATGCCTGTTAATCCTAATGTAGCGTCTGAGTTAATTATGTGTAGGATTACTTATGCACGTACAAAAAGGAATCGTGGTTTCAAGTTAACATGCCCTAACCATCAATGTGAAATTAGGGTGCCTTGGTTGCACAATGCCGATTAATTGAGCTAAGACTGACAGCATAACTTTTTAGTGCTTACCTGGTGGGTGAAGTAAAGATTGCTCAAGGGCTTGACATGATCCGGCACCATGTTTGGTCATCCGTCCAGCTGGTCGGACGAAATCCTGATACCCGCCCAACTTCGTGACCGCCTTCATGTCCTCACTTTGTTCTTTGAATCAAGGCTTACTTTGGTGTTGATTTGAATAAATTGGCCCGCTTGAATAAGGGTGAAGGGCGGTAGAGTTTATTCTCGAACGATTGGTAAAGAATGTAAAGTGAATCTCGCTTGATTTGGCTTTGGGAAACTGATTGAAGACAAGAAATAAGGGCACGAATGAACCCTAAAATTGCATTTCTAGTTGAGGATTTCTGAGCAGGTAAATCGGCCGATTTTTCCTTGTTTATTCCAGCCACCTGATCAGCCGGTCGGTTTCTAGGGATTCACATTCCACTCAATAAGCCAGCAAAAACCGTCCGGTATATTGAGTAAACTGGCGGTAAATCCGGGAGGGGGAGGGGGGGGGGGGGGTACTAGAGTTTGCTCTTCAGGTCGGATATCCTGTCCCTTGATTTTAGGAGGGAATTAACCTATCCCAGTTCCCTCGTATGGCAGGCGACCTATCCCAAACTGATCCACCCAGTCCTTTTGGGTGCATCTAGACGAGCAACCTTTGTTACTATTGACTCAGGCCAGATTGCTCATCCCTTTATGGCTAAGCAACAAATGATTGCTAGCGCTGCGTCTAGCTCTTAGTCATACGTTTTCAGTGAGTCTAGATGGCCAACTATTGTTATTGTTAACTCCAACTTTTATTCACACTGACCTTTCATTCACTCAAGTGATAAATTGTTGTTACTATTGGCTCCAACTTTTAGATAGTGAATTTTCTGAACCCCTAGAAGACCATTACGATCGTTTTGGTGGCTCTGGCATCTATGAGTGTCTAATTTGTCTGTCGATCATCGTGATTGATATGGTGGTTTCAACATCTATATATGCTTATTTTCTCATATCTAAGAGACCGATCATTGTTACTACTGGCTCCAAATCTTGGATATTTCTTTTTAGTATTCATAGAAGATCAATTGTTGTTACTGTTGGCTCTGACTTATAGGAGATGCACCTTTTGCCTAAGTGACCAATGGTTGTTACTATTGACCGGCTCTTAGATATGAGTCCCTTTTAGTGTTCCTAGATGACCAACCGTTGTTATTGTTAGCTTTGACATTTAGGAATGCGTCCTTTATTTGGCGACTAACCATTGTTACTGTTGGCTCTGACTTTCAGGGATGTGCCCTTCCTCTGGCGTAATCGTTGTTACTGTTGGCTCTAGCTCCAGATTAGCTTAAATCCGATAACCTCTTCATGTTGTTCTTCGACCAACCGCATTCATGCATTGTTGGCTCCATCTTTGAGCAATATCTCTTTTCTGAATTACGTTGGTCTACTTCCTTTTCAAATGGTACGTTGCGTATGAGGTTCTTGAGTCTTTCCTAGGTCTTATCGTCTTTTTCCATACTTTTGCTACAAAAAACTGCTATTTTCAGTTATGTTCGGTCATGTGCCAGCTCCCTCTGGGGCTCTGTAGACACCCTCCCCCCTGTTTTTTGTTGTTTTATTCGCTTTATTACTCGTATTTATTTTTGAATAAGAATATTATTATTATGGGTCTTCGCATAGTACTAAAATGAGCATAATTTACTTAAGTAATTAGGTCTAATAAGTAGTTCAATCCAGTCAAGTCCTGTCCAATTAGGTCAAGTTCGGTCCAGTTAAGTCTGATTCAGGCTAGTTTAGTGTGAGTCCAATCTATGTTAGAAGATTACGATTTGGTCTGATGATTTTGAAATGTCGTATGATTAATCCAATGATGTATGTTAATCACATTGATTTTTACGAAATGTGGAGATATTTTCGACATCTAGTACATCACGTTTGTTTAAACAAAGAAAGTTACCGAATTAGGGACATATAATGTCCCTAAATTTGAAAATATAAATAAATAAATAATATGGGATGAACCGATTGATTTTCAATAAACCCGCTGGTCAGTTGACTTTTGTCGAATTTGCACTTTTAATAAAAAAATCTGACTTCATCAAGGATCTCACATTGATGATGACAGAAATTGGGATTTTAAAAGTGATACATCATATCTAAGGAGAATTTCAGCACTTTCATACTCTCCTTATAGTGAGAATCTTACATCGTAGATTCACATCAAAGTGGTTCTAAACTCTTCAAGCCATTGTCTTCCAAAGGTAGTTTTACTTTGCTTTCTACAGTTTAATCTATAGGAGTCTAGA
Source organism: Escallonia herrerae (assembly GCA_033070095.1). Lineage (NCBI taxonomy): Eukaryota > Viridiplantae > Streptophyta > Magnoliopsida > Escalloniales > Escalloniaceae > Escallonia > Escallonia herrerae. The sequence continues at coordinate 116,090 of JAVXUP010000938.1, read as the reverse complement.
GTTTTTCCTTTTCGGCGACCGACGTTTGGTCTTAAAACTAAGTTTTTTAAAGAGTCTTTCAAAACTATTTTTGTAATTTCATTAAAAAGACCAAACTTTATGTCGCCTCCCGTAGGGTCTGAGTCGAAGTACGCTGATTTTGATCTAGTTTGTCCGACTGAATACTTAGGTCGTTTGACCCGAGTAATTGAATTCAAAGCAAAGTTATAAGCTAGGTTATGATTTTTTTTATCTGTCATACATTATAAGGCCAAAAATCAATGGCGATGAAGTAGAGACCTAAATAGTTTGGTGGGTGCCTAACACCTTCTCGCCATATAAATTAGTCCCTGTACCCCCGTCATTTCTGTATTCAGCCGATTAGAAGCATGTTTGGCATCTTAGTGTTTTCTTAGGTTTTTTCTTATTTTCCTTTTTATTACATAAGACAGCAAATTCGTACAAAGAACCATAAGCCACCGAACCCATCAGAGAAACTATGGGAACCGCCAAATCTTCATGATTCATCTATCAATCAATGCCACAGGGAGTCAAATATCTAGAATTCAATGAAAACAAAATATCTAAGATTGATATCACACCAAAAGCAACGTTATATAAAAAAGACAAGGATAGCCACCACTCATTGGGGTAATGAAGGTGGTGATGGCGACAAGTTGATAGTTTTAGAGAGACATGAGAGAGAGGTGGTTTTGCGAGAGTGAGGGGATATGTTCCGAGCATATGGAGTCCTAAAAAGGACAAGTACTATATTACATATTTTTTGGATCTACTCTACATTCACAAAGCTATGCTCACCCAAAATACACAAATTGCATGATGAGGGTTTTTGTTGTCTCCATTTATGAGGGAGTTTTTTCAATCGTGTCAAAGTGAGGTAGGGCTGTAACTTGGGTTTAAATTTTTTGGATTTAACTAATATAATCCAAGAAAATGTGAGCTTTTACCCATTGATGCCAAGGAAAGTGGGTTCGCAGTTAACATGGAGGTGCCACAAAGGAATGCAGTCCGAGTCAGATACCATGTGAGCTGATGTGGGACACAGCAAGGGTGGAGCAAGGGCAGAGACCAAAGGCTTCCCAGACAGAGCCTGAGGGTGGTAGTGCTGCGAGGACGATGGCGCAGGGTGAATACACAACGACAGTCACAGTCCGATGCTTAGGTCTAGAGTCAGGGTCCTGTATGTTTCTCTCCTAGGATTCTAGAGTGAGAAAGTGAAAATATCCAAAAACCGTCCAAATAAATTCTCGAGACCTCTATTTATAGAGGTTGAGATGATGATGTCATCACGCGACACATGGCGCTCCCCGGGAGTGACATGTCACCGAGGGGTCCACAGCTACCGGTACTCCACGGACTGTCGAATCGCATATTCACCCAGCTTGCCCCGTGCAACGTTGCTCTGTCTGTCTGGAAAGACTGGCTCCCACATCGTTGGTGTGGCTAGAGAATCCCTTGATCTAGCCACCAATCCAAGCCCTTGTAGAGTCCCACAGGCCTGGTAGCGGTGAGGAAGACCCGACGCCCAGCTGCCATCTGAACTAGGCACGATGCCCTTCGAAGACTTACTCCCAGCTTGGAGTGACCCAGGGTTCATAGTCACTAGGGGTGCCAAAGCGAGCCCCCATTGTCGGAGCACGTAGGCCCGTCACGAAGACACCTTGGTGGAGATAGTGTCCTAGAGGAGTCGCCTATCCCGCGAATGAGTCCTCGTGCCGAAGCATTCAGAGCTCGTCAAGGTAGCATCCTGGAGGAGCCGTCTACCCGATTGGGCCAGGTAGTATCCCAGAAGAGCCATCTACCCGGCGGAAGGGGAGTTGAAAAGCTCCCTGGCAGAGATAGTGTTCCAGAGGAGCTGCCTATTCCGCAGGCTGAGGTAGCATCCCGAAGGAGCCGTCTACCTCGCAGAAGAGGAGTTGAAAAGCTCCCTAGAGGAGATAGTGTCCCAGAGGAGTCGCCTATCCCCGCGGGTGAGTCCTTGTGCCGGAGCACTCAGAGCGCGTCAAGGTAGCATCCCGGAGGAGCCGTTACCTGACTGGCCGAGGTAGCATCTCTGAGGAGCCATCTACCTGGCAGAAGCAGAGTTGAAAAGCTCCCTGGTAGAGATAGTGTCTCGGAAGAGTCGCCTATCCCCGCGGTGAGTCCTTGTATCAGAGCACTCAGAGCGCTTCAAGGTAGCATCTCGGAAGAGCCGTCTACCCGACTGGCCGAGGTAGCATCCCGGAGGAGCCGTATACCTGGCGAAAAGAGAGTTGAAGAGCTCCCTGGTAGAGATAGTGTCTCGGAGGAGTTGTCTATCCTCGCAGGATGCTGCACACTCCGGAGAGTAGGTCGAAGCATGTTCCATGACCAAGGCAAGGTGCGCATGGTGTGGGTAAAGATGGACCGATGCAAGGAGCATGGTAGTGTGACAGAGAGCCAGGGAGCACGACTGTGTTAGTGGCGCGGCACACAGGCGGGACAGAGTGAGTGAGGTGTCGTGGGGCACGTCAGTGTTAGTAGCGTGCCGCATGGGCGCGACGGAGTGCGTATGGTGCCAAAGGCACTGTAGTGTGATAGGGAGCCAGGGGGCGAGACTCTATCAGTGGCGCGGCGCATGGGCAAGACCGAGTGAGTGAGGTGTCGGGAGCACGATAGTGTTAGTGGCACGACGCATGGGCGCGGTGGAGTGCGTTTGGTGCCGGGGGCACGAAATTGTGAAAGATATCCTGGGGGCACGACTGTATCAGTGGCACGACGCATGGGCACGGCGTAGTGTGTATGGGATTTGAGGGTCGTGGAGTGACTTCCAGGCGACGGGGGTGGCGGAGTGACCTCAGGGCGGGGGGTTGCGGAGTGACGTCCGAGCCCTTCAAAAGTAGTAAGGATTCTAAGTATGGAAGCCAAAGGCCAACCCTTTGGGGGAAGGCCAAGGCCAACCATTGGGGGAGGCCAAGGCCAACCCCATAGGAAGGCCGAGGCTGACCCCCAAGGGAGGCCAAGGCCGAGGGTGACCCCAAGGCCGACTTCCTTCGGTAAGTGCCAAGGTGCGCCGACGGGCAAAATACGACTGTCGAAGCATGATGAGCAGTCGTACAAGGATGAGCTTCTTGGTGACGAAGTCGCGTGAAAAAAGTGAGAAGTGCACATGACTTTAGCATGCGCCTTTGACCGGTTGGAAGCGTTGAATATTGCTTGTTGCTTGTGCAGACGTGTCATGCAAAATGGGACCCCCAGTGGGCCTTTGGGTGGAGCAGAATAGGTTAGGAACATAAGCCCCATGCGTGTGGTGTGCACGGACGTGGCAACCCTAGCGGGCACCGCACGCATATTCGCCAGGTTCACACTTAGAAGAATTTATGATATTTGTTGGTTCGAGAGTTGTTGACGTTGTCACTGCATGATGAAGGTGAAGAGTAGGTGGCTCGAGCCACCTCATGCACCATCTACTGAAGCCTGAGTATGGATAGGAGTTGACGCAGGGGCATGATGATAGGGCGTAGGGGCACAGGCGACGGGGGTGGCAGAATCGGTGCCCGGGCACTGGCGACAAGGGTCACGAAGACGGCGCTAGGGTGTGGACAACAGGGGTCAGTGATGGGGTAAGTGGTTCGAGCTACCTCACGCACCGCCTACCAAGTATATTGATGTCAGGGACATCATCATGAGAGGCACGACAAGGGCGCGATCAGGCATCGTGATGCTAGGGTAGTCCATGACGGGCGCCGAGCCGTGGGCGACAGGGGTTGCGGAGGCGGCGTCGGGGTGACAGTAATGGGGTAAGTGGTTCGAGCTACCTGGCGCACCACCTACCAAGTACATTAATGTCAGGGGACATCATCATGAGGGGCACGACAAGGGCATGATCGGGCATCGTGATGCTGGGGCAGTCCACGATGGGCGCCAGGGGTAGCGGAGGCGGTGCCCAAGCGATGGCGACGGGGTAAGTGGTTCGAGCTACCTCGTGCACCACCTACCAAGTACATTGATGTCGGGGTCATCACAACACGGGACGTGATCAAAATTGCAAAAAAAAGTTCTAAGTGTAGGAGAGTACGAGATGGGTAAGGGTGCGCGTTGGTTGTCAAAAAAAAAAATTTGTTCATGCCTGTGAGGATGGTGGCGATGATATTTGGTGATGGTTGTCGGCCGTTGGGTGAATGTGTGCAAGCCAAAGTTTGAGGGGTAAGCTTTGGTGTGGTATGAAGCTGAAGAGTGGCCTTGGTGATGGAGGCCAAAGTGGGCATGGAAGATGGTCATACGTTAGTGTTGAAGGTTGGCCGCTGGTCAAGAAAAGAAGATGAAAGTTGAAGGTGGGTGAAGGTGGTGGCCTTGGCTTGGGGAAGGCCAAAATTGGTGGCATGGAGGATGGCCATGGAGTAAAGGGGAGAGGGTATGCGGATGAAGGGCCAAGGCCGGCGGACCGACCAGGCCGACCAATTGGCCGAGGCCGACCAAGGCCTCTTGGTCGAGGCCGAGGTTGACCGGCGGGGAAGGATGCAGAGGGAGGCCGTTGAGGGTGGTGACCCGACTATGAAAAACGAAGAATTTTTTCTAAGTGTCAAAAAAGAAAATGAGGGGTAATGATGCGCCCATAGTAGCGTGGCTTGAGCCACCTCGTGCACCACGTACCAAGTTGCTACAATGTGAGTCCGAAGGGTTTGGGAAGGGGTGAAGCCCCCAAGGGAGTGGGTGATGGTATCAAGAGTGGTGTCAGTAGGCCTGTGCAAAAGCCCTGTGGCTTGAAAATTTTCTAAGTCTGGAAAATGCAACTTCATTGATAACAAAAGATAGGCAACATGCCTTGGTACATGAGAGTTGAGTACATGGAAGCTTGCAAAATGAAGGAAAAAAAATACAAGTGTGCAAAACTTACTAGGAAGGCTAGGGCTTGGGCAGTTGGTTCAAATGTCCTGGGCTTAGAATTTGAGCTCGCTAGATGCAATTTTGTCGGTGAAGACGAACTTGAGGCCCCTGCACCACTTGAGGCCGTGACCGACCTTTCTGATGATAGGGGCAGTAGTTGGGATGGGCTAAGTCTTTCGGAGTAGGTTCAGTGTCGGCATTAGGCAGGGTTATAGCATTGTTGTTGATCCATGTCTCAAGGAGAGCTCTGACAGTCTTCAAGTCACACGGGTATTCCGGGGCAGGCATCGGCCTGCTTTATCTTGTCAGGGCGTCCATCCCTTCCTTGGGACTGACGCTTGTGGTTGTTATCGTCGTTACTGGCTGCTTCCATCGTCACAGGCAAGGAAAAATGAGGTTGGGGTTTTGGGGTCTTTGACGGACCGACAGAGTCATAGTTGCATCGCGCAACTTCTTTGAGAGGTCCCCAAGACCGAAGCTGAAGGTTTTCAAGGTAGACCCTGTAGGTGTCTTTCATGTTCTTGATGCAAATGGGTACAAGGGTCTCATCCTTACTAAGTTGGTGCATTCCAAGCACTTGTGATGAAATCAGGTGACATAGGTGTTGAGGTCTTCCCCGGGGTTCTGGCAGATTCCGACAATATCAACGATGGTCACACGTTCCGTCTCATAGTGAAACTTGTCAAGGAAGAGCTGGACCATGTCAGACCAGGAGTGGATAGTACCATCAGGAATCTGATGATACCAAGAGTAGGCGAGACCAGTCAGGGACTTGTGGAATTCATGAAGCTTCCAAGTTTTGTCCTCCTCGTAGTGCTCTAGGGAGCCAGTAAAATGGGTGATGTGCTCGCAGGCATTGCCCTCTTTGCCGTTGAATACGGAGAATGATGGTTACTTGTACTTGACAGGGTAGGGCTTAGTAGCAAGGCTGCCAGAGTAAGGAGCATGTCCTGACAGCTTAGAAGGGAATGGGGCAAGAATGACTGCTTAAGACGGTGAAAGAGGGCATCAAAGTCATGCTTGGTAACGTACGACGCATGTGAGGGTTTGTGCCCTGTCGGGATGATCCGGGCACCAGAGCACCCAGACGGTGCAACATGAGGCATCGAGGGGATGACGACAGTAGAAAGGGGTTGGTGGTGGGGAGTAACTTGTTGGGGTATGGTTTGCATATGGGTAGTGTCAGCGACTGGAAGCCGGTCTTCAGGCAGGGCCAACTGGAGTAAGCCGGGGGAATGACTTGTGTTTAGGTTTCGGTTGGTCATGTTTGGGTTAGACTCCATCTTGATTGAGTCGTTAGTCGTCGAAGTGCTTCGAGCAACAGTAAGGCGTGGCACCGAGGGCTGAGGTGCCACGAGTCCTACTATCAAGGGCCCGGAGGACCAAGGCAGTGGTGTTCGCGACACTGGGACCTGAGCAGTGTCCAAAGCTAGCCCAGGCCCTGAAGGCTAAATCTGAGTAGGTGGTTGGGATGACACGGGGTGAGCAGCGGACACAGGGTGGGGAGCCCTCAGGCCTTGAGATGTCGGCGATTGTGAAGTTAAGACTTGGATGGATTTTTGCATTTCTAAGATGATAGCCAAGAGAGTGGTGTGCGAGTCTTGCAGGTTGGCTATAGTGGGAGTGAACTGCTGGATGGCTGCATTGACTGCACGTCAGGTGTGGTAGTTAGTGGCTGGTCTTGGAGAGGCATAGCACTAGTCCCTTCTTGTTCACCGAAGTGATCCTCATCTTGCACGATATGGATAAGGCCCTGGCTGATAGCCCTCGTAATTCTACATTGCATAGGCATGGTTGCTTGGGGGTGTCAGGCAGGGGACAGACTGCACTGCGATGCTCACATCCCTAGCGGAGTCACCAAAATGATGCCAAGGAAAGTAGGTTCGCAGTCGACATGGAGGTGCCACAAGGAATGCAATCCGAGTCAGATGCCAACTGCGCTGATGTGGGACACAGCAAGGGTGGAGCAAGGGCAAAGACCAAGGCTTCCTAGACAGAGCCTGAGGGTGGCAGTGTTGCGAGTGCGAGGGCGATGGCGTAGGGTGAATACACGATGACAATCACAGTCCGATGCTTAGGTCCAGAGTCAGGGTCCTGTATGTTTCTTTCTCTAGGATTCTAGAGTGAGAAAGTAAAAATGTCCGAAAAAACCTTCCAAATGAATTCTCAAGACCTCTATTTATAAAGGTTGAGATGATGATGTCATCACGCAACACGTGGCGCTCCCTGAGAGTGACACGTTACCAAGGGGTCCACAGTTGCCGGTGCTCCAAGGACTGTCAAATCACATATTCACCTGACCTACCCCACATAGCGTCGCTCTGTCTGTCTGGAAAGACTGGCTCCCACAGCAACGGTGTGGCCAGAGAACCCCTTGATCTTGCCACCAATCCATGCCCTTGCAGAGTCACACAGGCCTGGCAGCGATGGGGAAGACCCAACGCCCAGCTGCCAGGTGGACTAGGCGCGATGCCCTCCGAAGACCTGCTCCCATCTCAGAGTGACCCGGGGGTCATAGTCCCTAGGGGTGCCAACGCGAGCCCCCAGTGCCGAAGCACGTAGGCTAGTCACGAAGACACCCTGGCGGAAATAATGTCCCAGAGAAGTTGCCTATCCGCGGGTGAGTCCTTGTGCAGGAGCACTCGGAGCGCGTCAAGGTAGCATTCTGGAGGAGCCGTCTACCCGACGGGCCAGGTAGCATCCCAGAGGAGTCGTCTACCTGGCAAAAGGGGAGTTGAAATGCTCCCTAAGAAAGATAGTGTCCCGGAGGAGTCACCTATTTCGCAGGCCGAGCTAGCATCCTGGAGGAGCCGTCTACCTGGCTGGCCGAGGTAGTATCTCGGAGGAGCCGTCTACCTGGCTGAAGGGGAGTTAAAAAGCTCCCTGGCGGAGATAGTGTCCCGAAAGAGTCGCCTTTCCCCGCGGGTGAGTCCTTGTGCAGGAGCACTCGGAGCACATCAAGGTAGCATCCCGGAGGAGCCGTCTACCCGACTGGCCGAGGTAGCATCCCGGAAGAGCCATCTACCTGGCGGAAGGGGAGTTGAAGAGCTCCCTGGTGGAAATAGTGTCCCGGAGGAGTTGCCTATTCCCGCAGGATACTGCACACTCTGGAGAGTGGGTCAAAACATGTTCCACGACCAAGGCAAGGTGTGCATGGTGTGATAAGATGGACCGATGCAAGGAGCATGGTAGTGTAACAGAGAGCCAGGGGGCACGACTGTGTTGTGGCGCGGTGCACGGGCGTAGCAGAGTGAGTAAGGTGCCGGGGGGCACATCTGTGTTAGTAGCGCGCTGCATGGGCGCGACGGAGTGGGTATGGTGCCAAGGGCATTGTAGTGTGACAAGGAGCAAGGGGAGCGACTATATCAGTGGCGCGGCTCATGGGCACGGTAGAGTGAGTGAGGTGCCGGGGGCACGATAGTGTTAGTGTGGCGGTGTATGGGGGCGGCGTATGGGCGCGGCGAAGTGCGTATGGTGCCGGGGGCACGACATTGTGAGAGAGAGCTTGGGGACACGGCTGTATCAGCGGCGCGGCGCACAGGCGTGGCAGAGTTTGTATGGGCGACAAGGGTGGCGGAGTGACTTCCCGGTAACGGGGGTCGCAGAGTGACCTCCGGGCCACAGGGGTCGCGGAGTGACCTTCGGGCGACGGGGGTCACGGAGTGACCTTCGGGCGACGGGGGTCACGGAGTGACGTCTGACGTCCGAGCCCTTGAAGTGTAGTGAAGATGCTAAGTATGGAAGCCAAAGGCCAACCCTTTGGGGGAAGGCCAAGGCCAACCATTGGGAGAGGCCAAGGCCAACCCCATAGGAAGGCCGAGGTCGACCCCCAATGGAGGCTGAGGCCGACCCCAAGGAGAAGGCCAAGGCCGACTTCCTTCGGTAAGCGCCATGATGAGCAGTCGCGCAAGGATGAGCTTCTTGGTGACGAAGTCACATTGAAAAAGTGAGAAGTGCACATGACTTGTGCGCCTTTGACCGGTTAGAAGCGTTGAATATTACTTGTTACTTGTGCGGATGTGTCATGCAAAATGGGACCCCCAGTGGGGCTTTGGGTGCGACCAGAATAGATTAGGAACACCCATCCCAACCCACTTAAATACAAAAAGAATTAGGATAGGTTGAGTTGAGTTGAGCCCATATTATAGTGGGTTATTGGTTTGGGCTTTTAAAATTCATTTGTGCAAAAACTCTAATTTTGTTGGTAACTTGCATAAATACGAACCACCACCACCATTTGTCGTTGCATCGTCATCCCCTGCCATTTGTCATCATCGTTGTTGCACCGCTGCCACCATTGCTTGCTGCCCCAACCAATGCCGCCAACCGGTAGCAGCTGCAACCACCGCCGACATCCGCAACCATTGCCCACGAAACCACCACCTTTGACTATTGGTAGCCACCTCCGACAATTGTTGCTGCCATCACCTCCTGCCGCCAACGGCCATCACCAGCCGCCACAACTTCATTTTTTTGTCTAAATAAGAGAAAATGCTTACTTTGTTTTGATTAACCAATTAATGTCCAAGTACACCCACTCAACCAACTCAACCCAAATCCAATTAGTTCAATTTTTTCTTTGGTTAAAGTTCGTTGGTTGTTGAAGTACATTGTTTTTTGAGTTTGGTGCAAACTTTACCAACAAACCCAAGTTGCAATCCGAAATTGAGGTAGATTTTGACAAATAAGTCGAGGCTTTTTTGCCTCCATATATGCATTTTTATTTTGTTTTTGTTGCTTAAAAAAAATCAGTTACATTTGGTGACAAACAAGAGCCAAGAGATGAATTAACTTATAAAGGCTGAATATAGATTGGACAAATGAAACAACTCATGGTTGTTAGCAACAGGGACAAACAACCTCAAGGCCTTCCCAGCGAAGCCAAGCCAAGCCAAGCGAAAACAAAAGTTGTAACGTCAACAGGAAATTTAAATAAAGAGTCAATGACAGAAGCTCTTGCATGGACTAAAAGTGAGAGCCGTCATTTTGAAAGGCCAAGAAAATCGGTAATGAGACCTCGTGGCTACGCTTTTCTCGTGTCAACAAAATTCCCCCAATTTCCCACTACCTTCCAAAAAGTCGCAAATTATTTCGACTGCAACAACCCTCACGCTTGCAAAGAGCAGCCCTTTTTCTTAATTTATACATGCTAAATTTTCAAGTTCAAAATTGTTACAACAAGTTGAAAAATGTTACCACAAAAAAAAAAATGGTGTCTATTTCAGGGGCTATTGCCTAAGACAAGCATATAACTACGAAATTTAGAAATCCTTGACCACAAACGACCATAACTTGTTGGCATAGTCACAATTATCTTGTCCGCATCGAGGCTTTTACGATCGGCCTGACTTAATTTTGTCTTCTTTATCCCAAGAAGCCCTACCACTGAGTCAATGGAGTGAGGAGCACAAAATTGTGGTGACTTGCAATTAGAGTTGGTCACCCACCAACGCACACCATATCAATGACTGAACTCAAGAAAGCCGGAATTGAAGAGGACCATTTCTCTCTTAGTTACTCCAATATAGATGGCCTCGAGAATCCTTAGTTATTTTCTTTTATTTCTAATTTAATTAGTTTTCAAGAATCAGGTTTGACTTAAGGAAGTATCAATATACCCCCACATATAAAGAGATATTATATGCCTCCTTCGAATCATGATACAATGATAGGGTAAACTGAACTTATTTTTATCCCTTTTTATTTAAATTCTTCTAAAAAAATTTAGTTTATTATGCTTAAGATAGATTAAAATTGAATTTAAAACAATGGTTATGATTTCATAAATTTTTATTTTTAAAAATTAATTCTATATGGCCTTTTAACCAGTTTTAAGATTTAATCAGTTTAGCTCCTTTTGCTAAACACTTAATATTTAATTTAAATTTAACTAAGTTTGAACATTCTATGATATCTAAAATAAGAAAAAATACGCTGACCCACTACCGACGGCCAACTACCAGCAAAGGTGGGTAATCCACTCCCATCGCAATCGCGAGAAATCTCCACCACCGCGACAAACTATGGCCGCCCCCTTCCAACCATTGTCGATGCTCCCTTCCTCAAGGCTGGCTTACCTCATCCTTCTGCCACTTCCATCAGCATCTCCATCCTTAGTATCACACACCGTACCATCGCCCATTAGGCCTTAACAAGTCACCACCTTCCCACCTTTACCCCCATTAGGCCTTAACAAGTCACCACATTCCTGCCTTTAACCTTCACCGAATCACCACAAAACTAATACCTGACCATTAAAATAAACTATGACTGACCCAACATGCAGTTCTCAACGTGCTAGCACTCAACCTACCACCCAACACCAATCCAGCAGCCATTCCGTGGCCCGACCTCTGTTAGCACCTAGCTTATATCATCAAGCACCTGATCCTCAATTCCTTGTTTCAGATCTACAATTACCATGAAGTAAGCTTCGAGTATATTCTTCTTTTTGGACCACACTATGCTGAAATTCATCTTCACTTGCAAAGAAAATCGAGGTGCAAGAACAAAAAGTACAGGCTTGAGAGGCTAGAAGCATTTGTTTGTGTGTGCACAGCCGAGAGAGTGAGAGACAAGAGAATGCGTTTGAATAAAGTAAACCTGCAATCACCTGGAAGGAGCCAAAAACTCTCTTACCACTTTTAGGGATCCGGATCCACTGCTGTGGCTAGGGTTACAACAGTGGTGCTGTAGCCCCAGTCACAACCGTCTGATCGAGTTGTGTGGGAGGGAAGGGCTTAGATCAAGCCACGTCACCTGCTTTTAATTCTCTCATTTACTCTGCCGACAAACCACACCAACGACCATTCACTCTCTCTCTCCCCAATTCCTTCTACCAACGGCTCCTCACGCGTCCACTTTTCAGAGAAGACACGGCGACTCCACATCCAAAAAAAGGGCCGCCAACCAAATCTTCTCTCTCCATCTTCTCCAAGTCCACTTGCCACAGCTCCACGCCTCCACTTTCCAGCGACAACACATCCACCTTCAGGCAATGCGATCTATATCCCTCTCTCCTCCAACAACGCACTCCACTTTTCGACGACATGCCAGGAGCATTTGGGTCGTTGAGTCATTTGTCGTCGCCACCGGGGTTTCATGAAGAAATGAAGTCGGAAGGGTTCAAGATCGGTGTACAAAGCTTCAATTTGGCTCTGTGTTGCATAGTATTGTATCTACTGGTATGGAATTTGATTATTCTTGGGGCTTTTGGTTCCTCTTATCAAATGGGAAATCTGAGTGGCTACAAAAGCAGCCATTTTTCATGTTGGGATTCTTGAGGGAAATGTTAGTTTTTTGTTCAGGTTGCAATAATCTTGGTGAAAAGAAGAAAAGTTTCAGTTCTTGATTTTATATCATTTCCTTCATTGAATTTCCATTACCATGCTCTTTATCATATGCTTATATTAATGTATCAATTTTGTTGTACATGTGATCTTCGGAAATTTGGGGTCTCTTAAGCTTCCTTTTCATTCTACTTTTTTAATTTGAAGTAATCTGATTGAGATTGAAAACCACTGAAAAAATTAGACTCCAGAATTCTTCATCTACCCACATTCGGTGCCAGTGATTTAAGGTTTAGAAGGTGCGCCTTCCGGCTGTGTCATAACCGGTGGTTGAACGTTCTTGCGATTCAGGCCGCTTTGATAGCGTCCCCAGAAGGTGAATGTGCCGTCACTGAAAAGTGGAGGGCGTGGAAGAGTTGTCGGCAGATGGAATTAAAGAAGACGGAGAGAGAAGATTCGGTCAGCGGTGTTCTTTTGGGGGAGAATAAAAAAATAGTGGATGACGTGGCTTCATCTGGGCCATCATCTCCCACCTAATTAGATCAGACGGCTATAGCTGGGCTACAGCATGCCTGCTGTAACCCTAGCTACAGCAGGCGATCTGTGTCCTACTTTTAAAGCCACTGCCAACCATTAATTTCAGCACAGAGATGAGAGCTGACGTTGATAGGTTGGTGGGCACCAAACACTCCCTTACCACTTCTAGTAGCCCTATATTTCTTTCGGCTATGCTCGTCAATTTCCATAGGATTGATTGTCGTGAAAGCATATATATTTGGATAAATTACAGACGACTCTGTCTATCTTTCTTATTATACAAAACTGTACATTTTTATTTTTCAGTTAACAGAGTTAATAGAATAAATGAAAAGACTGTGACATCCCTTATGAACAAATAAATTTACCACCACCACCACCCCCCGGTGCGCGCGCGCGCAAACCACTAATACACCTAAGACACACAAACACCCCTGTGAACCACCAACACACCTGTGACACACACACTGGCGACCGGCAACTCCCTCTAGTGACCAATCACGACCACCAACAACCCCACAAACGGCCACCCACCAACAGCCTCGTCCCTTCACCTTACTGATAGGCCACCACCGCAGCCACCACCTGGCAACTCTCTCTCGCGATACAGCCGACAACACCTTCCAGCCTTAGATTGCATCCCATCGCCTCCGCCAGAGCTGTCACGACCCGAACCCACGGGCAGGCCCGTGAGCTAGGCATGTGACTGGCAGCAGACCCAATAAATTCCCAAATAGGGCTCTGCCAGGCCTTATACGCTAAAACCAACATATACTACAGCGGAAATTAAAACTTCTCCAAAACATTAATTACAGTATCATATTTTAATTTGAATACATCATTTATACTAAAACCTTTCATAACTCTGATTGTCAACAACTAAAGCTAAACAGAAAATCTAATATTTAGCGACTTATTCAATGCAGACTCCGAAGCTCCGCACCAAATTTTCTCCTCCTATGCTCCTCAACATCATTTTACTTTTAACCTGACATGATAAGTAAGGATGAGCTTCGACGTGCTTAGTAAGTAACCAATGATTCAACTAGGTGGACCATAGCATGTCAGAAAATAACTCACTTTATATTGTAGCATTATTAAGATATCTAAAAATCATAGATTTGATAATCATCGGGTAAAAACAAAACAGAGTACATGAAACCAAAAACTGAAGTATGAAATCATTAGCATAAAACTTATGACAACCAGTTCAATCCCAACATTAGCTCAAACGATATGCTGCGATCAGCGTTCGAGCCCCCTGACTAGGGCCCAAAATCCCTCCTACACCCGGGATAAAATAATCATGTGGACGCAAGGGTGCACCACCAGCCACAGTACTGTGCATCAACGTACAAGCCCCGTTGACCAGGGCCCGAAATCCAACTTTCCCCCGTGGATATAGGGCATAGCAATCGAGCGAACCAAAAACCCCATTTGGGTTCATCGTGAACAAAATCACTCATCAATTGATTCTGAACCATCCTCACATCCTTTCAATAATCATCAATATGTTCAATATTCACAATAATGTCAATACAATACATTTCAAATCTGAGTTCCATTTCAGTTTCTAGGCAAAACATCATTATGCTGGTCCGATTTTTCTTTGACGAGAATAAAACACTAAAACCTTTTGGTAATTTAAGCCAGAGCAGTTAAACGTACTTAAAACGGTCAATACTAATAAGCAACACATTTTTTAATAGTAGATAAACATATACGTTGCATATAAAAATACTAGTTGAATCAAAGGGTCACTTACTTGACGCTAAGCATTTCCCACGTCAAAGTCTCTGGAGCGCTAATCATGTTGTTACATCCGGCTCAAAGAACCTTCAATGCCAATATTTTCCTCTTTATATTCATGTACGTGCTTTAACCCGAAAGTATCATCGATCAACACCATATCCTTTTCTTGAAAGCTCCTCAACAATTCAAATGCCGCAATCATAGTCTAGCCTTTACACACCCGCAACTCACATGTTCCATAACCCATAAAGCATTGTATTCCTCGAAATAATATCTTTGCCCTCAATCACTTCAAAAGTTTTCTTGGCTTCATTCACACCCAACTAACCCCGTTTCGAGTGTATCGATAAATGAATTTGGTACAACTAACTATATCAACAAAAACCATATTTCTCTTTTCTTAAGCATGAAGCCCTGAACCCACCAGTAACACCATGCACCTATCCATATTTCCGCCTTTCTTGCCCTTAACGACCCATAGCACACATTTATCCTTGCTGAGTACACACACATGTTGTTTACACTCGCACATTGTATACACAGACATACTTGTTTACAACGCATTATTTTCACATACACATGCATAAACATGCGCACCCCAACACCCCCAAGGCACACTGTCACACACGTACAATGTTCTCCTATGTACAATATACATTACCATTATACACATTCACCCACGATTACCTCTCCTTAATGCACATTGTTCATACGGCATATACACTCCACCTGCGCATGCTCACCCATGCCTCCAAATATAAACGACCGCACTCCTCTCGCAAAACACACCTACACAACCATGCCCTACAAACACCCCCTGTTACACACTATTGCCCAGCATCAACCACTCAGCATGCACCTTGTATGCACAATAGACACAGCACCGTCATTAAACCACAATCGGAACCAAACCAATATCGCAACTACACTACCAAACCCTGTTTCATAGTCAGTATCATTAAACCCAATATACCGGTTGCTAGATCCCATAACCAATCTGCCACCACAGGTGCCACCTTTCAACAATCCCACACCTAAAATCAACACCACACTACACTCCACATTACGTACACAATTATATTGTACTTTGTTGCATAATACATACGGACACACTCTGCATGCACACACTACACACATACGTAACAATCATGCACACCCGACATCCCCACGCACGTCCTGTTACACACCATCAGCCAACAACAACAAAACCTACACTTGCCTAACTACATGCACTGTACACCCACTGCTGCACACACACAAACCACCCAAATACCAGAATACGATCATACACATCCCATTCACCGTTGTTCCATTCAAGTACAACATTACCCACAACTAACGATGTGAAACCCACAAGAACAATGGCTCAACCATTCCAACTCCCACAAATTCGTAAATTTGACAATGGTACAAGAAGACATCATTTTTTTTGGCATATTCTGACGATGAAAGGCTCAAGACCGACGATTGCTGTTTTGGCCAATCGTGAAATTACTTTAGGGGTTGCCAATTTAAAGTCACCGTGGTACGGCGCATTGATGCCAGCGGCTGATCTGTGGCGGCTCTAGTCATCGCCACAGTGGTGGCAGGGATGCAGTGCGCTGGCTACAGCGCGGCGATGGCAAAGCATTATGGAAGGGATGGTGGCGGCGCTATGCTAATGGTATTGGGTAGGTGCCGCTTATAGTTTTTGGTGGTGTTGGTGGTGTTGGTGGTGTGAGGGGACATCGGACGGTGAAGGCGCCTGGCCAGAGTCAATCTTTGGTTATTCGGTGTGGCCGGCAATGGTGATTCGGTGTGGCCGGCAATGGCGATTACGCGGCTGTTTGGTTGCTTGGTAGTGTTGAGTAGCGGCGCTTGTTAGAGGCACACCAGAATTCATCGTCGGTGATGGAGTTGGTCGGCGCTTTGGGCTGTAGGCGACAGCGATCTCACAATGGCTTACAGTGATAGCAGCACCCTAGCAGCGGTGCAATGGCTGCGACGCGGTGGCTTCGTCACAATGGTCGCAGAGGCTTGATGAAGGGGCAGTTCGATGAAGACGCGGCCGAGTTGATCGTCGGTGGCTGAAGATTTTACCGGCAGTGGGGTTGCTCCGAGGTGGAAACGGCGCCACCGCTCTAGGGCCAACTGTCATTTCTCTTTCTCTCCCTGCCCGTCTCCTCTTTCAGTTCCTCTTATTTTTTTATTCTTTTCTCCTTTATTTCGTTTTACTTGGTTATATATCTATATTCTTTTAATTGCTTCTAGTGTCTCCTTCTTTATAATCTCAAATCTCTCTCTATCATTTCAATTTTTTTCCTTTTTTTTTCTAGGCTTCCCTCTGCAATATTAAAATAACTAAACTGAGAGATCAAATATTTATGAAATCAACCCTAATTTAATTATAACTTCTCAAGAGTCACGGGCTAAAGCTTCAATTAATACCGCTCGCAAGATCTTAACTGAAGGTCTAAATTTGTCTTACTTACAACAATCATCGCTAAATAATAATAACCTCGTAAACCTAGGTTCGGGGCATCACAAGAGCAGCTAGCCTTCGTTTCCAGATCCCCCTGCACCTGAAGGCCTTGCTCCTTGCCTGGAACTCTTCCGCCACCATGCTGGTGGAGTCCAATCCGTACGTGTCTCCAGCACTGGTGCCAACTTTTTAACCAAAATTGAGTGTTCAGGGTTTAATTCCATGCGTCCGTCAACAAATCTGATTGATTCAATATAACTTGATCTGGTTAATTTTGATGATTTTGAGTTTTTATTGTCGTAATTAGATACAGTAGATTTAGTGAAGGATGTACTAGGAAAATGGGGGAAGAAGGCAGCCAGTGGGCTTGTCTATGTATGTGCTTAGAGGTGAGTAACATTGTACTGGTGCTAGATCTGTTTGTGGTCTTATGGTGGTGATTTGTTGGTGGTGGTGGTGGTATGTGTCTTGTGGGCAATGTGTTTCTGTAAGTGTGTGTGAAAGAGAGGAAGAGAGGCAATAGGCAGTAGTGCTTCTTGGAGTGAGGGATGGCGGCGGCTCCGGTGGCAATACCCTAGAGTTTGCGGTAGTGGGTAAAGAAGGAAAGACATCTTTCAGGGTAATTTTGATGTATCATAGAATATTATGTGGTGACCATTCACAGATGCTTAACATAATAGAGTTTTGTGTAAATATACTATGAACCACAGGGAGCGGAGTGTAATAAAAAAAGATAGGTGGAGCCGCGTGTAATTTAGGGAAATCCTCAGGGGTCTCGTGTGTAATTTACCATATAATTTTTTTTTAAAAGAATAAAGATTTTTGCATGTATAAGAAACTGTGAAAATTTTGAATTGTACGATTAAATTTAGCTATTTCTTTATTTAATATAAAGAGCGGAGACAAATGAATCTACGTTGCATGTACAATAGGTGGTGCGCATATGAATTGTAGGATTTAAATTTAACTCCTTTTACGTTTGTCAATAAACCACTTTTAGCAGTAATAGAAAGTGGGCCTATGGATTTTTTCTTTAATCATTCTAGTACTTCGTTATTAAGTGCTGATCAACTTCACCCAAGAGATGATCCTATAATGGTGGTCATATTGTATATATGATATACATCAAGGTACCTCTAATAATGTGTCTTTTCTTGATAGTTGGCATATATGATCGCTTAAGCATTTGACGTACTGCATTTGACGTACTGCATTTTGAATAAAATTTCGTTACTGACCAGGGAGCAGCTTCTTCCTGCTACCCTACCACGTGGCAGCTTTTGAGTGGTCCACCTGTCTGGCCGCATCTTCATCCCACGTGAGCAACCTTGTTTCAGTTAACGGAGGATTGCCGTCAAAGCAAATCCCTGCAATCTCGGCTGACATTTGGTAATGAGAAGCTGTTATGAGGTAGGTCTCTCTCTCCTCCTTTTCTCATCTTCTTCCTCTGAATCACTCATCTGGGCATCAATGTTAAAACCTTTGTCAGCAGCATAGTCTACAAAGTTGTATAGCAGAATATCCTCTCACCATTTTATAAAATTTTGCTCAAGCGAATAGAGTTCGTAGTCTTTGATATTTGCTAAACAAGATAACTTTAAAAGTCCTCTCCGAGTTCTAAGTGTGTTAGCCTAGCCTTCTTGAGATCCAAAGAAGGTTTAATGCTGTTCTGATTGCATGATCAATCCAAAATGGGTAGCACCTTAATATCTTTGTTTGATTTGTTTAGCTTCTAATAATCTTTTCTCCCCACTAATTTGTTTTGTTATTAGCTTTTAACTGTATAGGGGAACACCCTCTCACCATACTTCTCTTAGCCATGGCTCTCATACCCCTTACCACTTCTATAGCCTTATATAGCCATCTCATGTTACCACCCAAAGCTTGGCCTGATGAGAAATGGGCGCCGCATATCGAACACTCATGAACGTTAGGCCTATGTGGTGTTTGGAGAGAGTGGTGGACTCATTTTACAGCATTTTCCTTGTACTTTTTCTTCTGCAATTTTGGTGGCATCATATACAGCTTTCTTGGAAGATGGTGCTAACATAGGACACTGGTTTTGGACATTATAGCTTCTTTTTTCTTGCATGCCTTTATGCTTCTTGTGACTCTCTCTATGTCCACTTAATGTTTGGAATGAAAGGAAGCTATGGTTTCTTATGACATCCATCACAAACTACCACTGGAAAAGCTCAAAGAAAAGGAGAAATATGGGAACTAAAAAGAACACCAAGTAGAGTAAGTGAAGGAGCAAAGAAATTTACCCAGAAAGTGGGCTTGTGTTATATATTCGCTACTGATAAGGAAGCTAATGGACACCAATTTTCCTTGCGTTTCCAACTTACAAAATTGTTCACAGAACAATTTTGTGGTGCTGGTTTGATGAGATTTTGATGCCCAGATGAGTGATTCAGAGGAAGAAGATGAGAAAAGAGGGAGAGAGAGACCTACCTCATAATAGCTTCTCATTACCAAATGTAAGCCGATATTGCATGGATGTGCTTTGACAGCAATCCTCCGTTAACTGAAGCAAGGTTAGCTCACATGGGATGAAGATGCGGCCGGATAGGTGGACCACTCAGAAGCTGCCACGGGGCAGGTAGCAGGAGGAAGCTGCTCCCTGGTCAGCAGCGAAATTTTGTTCTTGCATTTTTATCCCATGTGCATTTTCAGAGGGAATTGAACATTTTTCACTTCCCCCTTTTCTTTTCTACCATTATTTTGGTAAGATTATTCATGTTTTGCTAGCGAAGCCCCATTTTTTTGTTGGCCTCAATTCTTGCATTTCTCTACCTATAAGTAGAGTGCACATTCTCCGACTATACTTCAAGTTTCTTTAGAGTACTCCATTATGAGGGCACAAGGGGGAAACTTGGGTTTAAGTTTTTGTTTTTGGTTCTTATTTATTATGTTATGTGTACAAAATATCCAAAGAAAGAAATAAGAAGAAATTAAAACATAGGAAAAAGACAGTTTAAATTTCAAATTTGTGCACCACCTATGGGACCAATCCTATGTTGGGGATTAGTGAGACCGGTCATTGAGGATTGGATCGTAGCACACATATGGACCAGTGGCACCAATCCAGTGCACGCGTAAACCTACAACAATAGGATTGGCATAACTACCTTTGATTGGGGGCATCTGGTCCAATGGTTCTAAGCCCCTTGATTTCTGAACTTAAAAAGATTTTTCTTTTTTTTGGGGGGGGGGGGGGGGGAGGATTTGTTCAAGGATTTAAACAACCATTATGTGAAGAGTTGTGCCTCTTCCTTTATGGTATCTAAGCTCTAATTTATTGCATATGTAAATGAAGTTTCATATTTCTTTTTTTAGGCAAAAGGTCCTTTATTACCATGAAAGCTCAATGTACAGTTCATATCTTTCTTATACAAACTAAGTCACCAAATGATTAAGCAATTACAACATGCTCTGAAACTTTTAGCACTGTAAGTGGGATCTTCCAATTAATACATAGCTGTTGATTTTTCGTATTTTTCATAGATGGCTCTATCTTCCTCCAGCTCAAAACTCTATAGAGAATCCACAGTTCAATCTCAGCAAGTACTCTTTCAACTTCCTTCTATTGGCCTGTAAATAATCTCTAATTTCTTTCATTTGCCAAATCCCATTTACCGTCACTTGCTAAAAGAAGCTCTAAAGCTTTTACTACTAAACTTGTTGCTGGCATATTGCAATAATTGTGACCAAGTGCTAAATGTATGCCTGATTCTTAACTTGTTCAACATTTTAGCCAGCACTTCTTGTACAACAAGACAAGCCAGAAACAAATACTGAAGTGTTTCTTGATACTGTGAGCATCAGCAACACTTATCCTCATTTACTACACTCAATGCCTTTAATTTGTCTTTTGTTCTCAGTTTTTTCTTCCAGAGCATCCATAGGATGAATGCACATTAGGAATGTGCCTAGGGAACCAAATAACTTTACACCATGTAGTTTGTGCTTTGTGGTTTCTGATAATGTTCCATGTTGAGTTTATACTAAACTTTCCATTGGCATGAGGTATCCATTTAACTTGATCCACTTCAGTTGTATTGATAAGGGGATGAGCAGATAATTGACAATGCAAATCTTTAAGCTGTTGTGATCTTCTAGAAAGATTACAATCATCATTCAACCAAGCTTCATTTACTTTTGTGCTGACTAAACTAGCTGCATCATAGATTATTTAGTGTCAAACTGGTGCACAATAGGCCTTATAGGGAGCCAATTATCAAGCCAGAACCATGTAGTCCTCCCATTCTCAACCTTATATTTGATAGTAGATTGCTAGAGGCTCCTCAATTTCATAATTTCCCCCATGTCCAAGATAGATCAGTAGCGGCTTTAAAGTGCCAAAAGTTCTAATATTTTATTATCTATGTATGACTCCACTTCACCCATAGGGTGTCCTTCTTTGCTGTAATATTCCAATTATATTTAGAGATAGTGCCTTATTCCAATCTTGAAGCCTTTTCAGTCCATGTCCACCTTCTCTTTTGGGTAGATAGACTTCCTCCGAAGCTACTTTTGCCTATATACATTTAACATCTCTTCCATGCCACAAAAAACTTTTGATTTTGGCTTTTATGGTAGAGATTATCGTCTTAGGTAATATGAAGATATAACTCTAATAAATCTGCATACTAAAGAGAACATGTGTGGCCGATTGCATCCTACCAGCATAAGAGATGTGTTTCACAGTCCAACTATCAATCCTCTTGGTGACTCTGTCTATTAGGACTTGACAATCAGTGGCCTTCAATTTGGTTGTTATTAAGGGAACCCCTAAATAGGTAACAGGAAATGTACCTTGAGGTATCCCTAACAACTGTACCAACTGCTCTTTTAAGCTTTCATTAAGGCCAGCCATGAAAATTGAGCTTTTCTGTAGTTTAGGGATAAGGCCATACATTTGTCCAAATTCCTTGATAGCTTATTTAATGATTGAGATAGTTTGCATGTTTGTCCCAGCCAACATGAAAAGATCATCAGCAAAGTATACATGAGTGATTTTCTGCCCTTCATATCTTGGAGGAAAAGTAAACCCAGACTCCTTTGAGAAGTCCTCCAATAAGCATGAGAAAGCTTCCATCACTAGGAGAAAAAAAAAGATAAGGGGAGATAGGATCAACCGGTCCTAAACACCTTTGGCTGCTAAAAAAAAAAATCCTCCGTAGAACCATTCAAATTGATAGAAAACTTTGCACTATTCACACATTTCATGATCCAGCTGATATACTTTTTTGAAAGTTGTAAAGCCTTCATGGCCTTGTGCAAGAAATCCCACTCCACAATATCATAAGCTTTCTAAATATCTATCTTCATAGCACATCTAGGCCTTCCTTCATTCCTATGGTAATTCCTTACTCACTCATGTATCTGGAAGGATATTACCTCCAATATTCCTCCATGGCACAAATGCTGATTGATTCTTACTAATTGTAGAAGGCAGCAAAGCTTGCATCTCTTTACCAAGCATCTTTGTTACGCACTTATAGATCACATTGCAACAAGCAATGGGTCTAAAGTCCTTCATAGTACTAGGTACACGTACTTTAGGGACCAGAGTTAGTGCACTGTTATTGAATATTTTTTTACCGCTACCCTTCTTTCTTGAAGAAAGAAAGTACAACATTAGTCACATCTGCGCTCACAATGTCCCAGTTCTGTTGAAAAAACTCAGCATAATACCCATCAGGGCCTGGTGCCTTATTTGTTTTGATTGCAAATATAGCCTCCTTGACATGAGTTTCACTACAGGGTTCCATCAAGAATTCATGTTGCTCAACAGTCAGCTACTTTTGTATAATTCTTTGTAAAGTTGCAAGTGTGTTCATGAGGTGGCTTAGAGGTCCCAAGAAAGTGTGAAAAGTGATTCACTGCTTCCTTATGGACTTTTTGTTCTCTATTCGCTAGCTCCCCATCAGTAGTATATATAGATAGCACCTTATTGTGAGCTGTGTGAATCTTCATCTTTTTGTGGAAATTAGAAGTATTTCCATCTCCCAATTTAACTTCCTTTACTTGCTTTTTGCTGATAGAAACTTTCTTCAGCTGTCAGCAAATCATAATATTCAACATGAAGCTGTTTCTCAGTTTCAACTTGTTCGGAGAATTTGTTGTTGAGCAGCTCGTAGCTGTTGTAGTTTGTCAGCTACTTTCGATGAGAAGTGGCTATAACTAGAATTATTGAGCTATTTAAGCTTAGGCTTTAATCTTCTTAGCTTCTGGTAGAGATTATGAACCTCATCCCCATTAGTTGGAATGTCCCAAGATGCTTTGAGTATTTTCCTGAAAGAGGAGTGCAACATCCAAAAATTAATGAATTTAAAAGGTGTGATGCCCATATACCATTGATGAGACATTGTAATAAAGAGCATGCAGTGATCAGAGAGTCCTGGATCACATATTTCCACTTCTGATTGTGTGAATTTATCTAGCTAGGTATCAATCCTGCTCAAGATTATTCCATCTACCTGCCTGTTGTTACACCAGGTATATAGGCTTCCTTTTGTAGTCATATGTTGTAAACTTAGGTTGAATATGCTTTCATTGAATTCCCTGGTATCAAGCACATGAATGCCATTCCTTCCTTGTCTTTCATGTGAAAATCTAACCATATTAAAATCTCCCATTAGCAACCAAGGTCTCTGACCAATCACCGAACCATAATCTTACAATTGGTTCCACAATTTCTTTTCTTTTGGTGCCCTTATTACTACCATAATATATACATGAGCAACCGTGGCTCATAACCAGATTGAGTTATCTCTATAGTCATTACCTGACTAGATATGGCGATTTCATTGATTTGGAATATTTGATAGTTCCATCCAAGCCATATCATTGTCAACCCGTTATTGCTACAATTAATTATGGATAAAGTCTCCATTGTTTCTTCCATTTTTCTATAATTTCTTGTACATTTCCCCTTCTCACTCTAGTCTCCACTAAACCTGCAATTTGAACATTTCTCTTTTCAAAATTTTCCAGAGATCATACTTTTAATTGGGTCATTGAAATCCCTAATATTGATGCTTACTGCTTTTATTCTTTTGATTTGGCTGCTACCACCTTTCCTTGTTCCTTTTGCTCCTTTCTTAATTAATTAACTGTCTTGTAGGAGAAGAAATACCTGTAGCCTGTGACTCCGTCTATTGCTTTGCAATTTCCACATTGAAGTCCAGCTGTAGTCCACATACTGCACCTTAAGGATCATCACTTTCTTTAGTTTCAATCTCGTCCGATGGATCTAGCTCTGCTTCTATCAAGGAAATTTAATTTGTAGTTGGAATTTGATGTTCCACCCTGGCTTGTGCTTGCATATTCACAGTTTGGACAAGGGTTTCTATTGTTTGTACAGGCACAACATCACTCATTTCTTCTTGTTTCTGTATTATTATTAGATAAGGTGAGGTTCTTAACCTTCCATTCCTGACTAACTTTAGGTTTATAATAACACTTTTCTTCAAGATGCCTAAAATGCTTTGCAGTGTGTATATATCACAAGTTTCCATTCATAGGTTATCATTTGCTCCAAGTATTCTTGATTTGGGCCGTTAACTGGTAGTATCTCATCCTCAACATTTACTTCCACACATATGCGCGCATACGTTAGTCACTCATTTGTAGCAGTCATTTTGTCTGTAACGAGAGGCTTACCCACAGAGCTCGCAATATGGCTTAGCATCTCAGCAGACCAAAACTGAAGTGGTAACTGTGGTAGTCTGATCCCGATTGGAGGAGAGCTTACACCTTCTTTTTTTCCGGTGAGACTTCAGGGGTCCGTAATTAAGGGGAGACTATCAAAAGTCCAAGTCCCCATTTCAATTACTTGATGCTTCACTGCAGCATCGTCAAAACGGACAATAAAGCTCCAAATTCTTTCAAAAAAAGACCTTTCATAACATGGTATACAATAGAGTTTTTCGACTTCAATATCTCATCCTTAACTTCATCCGTTGAATGTTCCCACACCTTCGTGTCCGTTAATCGAGCTGGGGGTAATGTATGCAAGTTTAAGTTGTTCCGATTTACCTTGCTTTACTGATATGTTGGCGCTGCGTATGATTTCCCAGTCGAGGGGTATTTCATGGGAATTGGAGGCATTTTCAATGGTAAAGACGGAAATTCCTCTTCTGTACACCCGGCCATTTTAAAATTGATTTCTACCTATTTGAGGCGTGCGGTGCACATGGTCATAACTGATCTTGTTTAACGGCGCTGCCATGTCATCGGGACCGTGCGTCACGTGACTTGATGGAGCGTCGTCCGCACGCACTTCCCGTCTCCCTTCTCTGTTCCTTCAGCAGAATTCTTAAGACCCTAAGCAAAACTTACAGAGAAGGAGAAGCTTCTCTCTTGAAGTTTCAATTTTCATTTGTGAATAATTGCAATTTCAATGTTAATTCTTCTCTTTCTATCTAAAACTTTCTGAAAATCTATCCAAGTGCTTTAGGGTTCTATCCTAAGTGCGTTCTGGGTACTATGAGTGAATTGTTAAACTGCAATCTTCAATTTTCGATTGATTGGGCATTGTATTCTTGGGATAGATTTCCCAAGATATGAGTCCGTTTGCACCATAGCGGAAAAAATAGTTTCCTTTGAACTGTCTTGCCTAACACAACAATGTTGAATTTTTTTTTTTCGTTCTTCAATTTATTAAGTCCACACACCATCATCACAAATCATATATATGATGGACCATGTGACACATCGATGGCCACCACCTTTAAAACAAAATAACCATGATCGTTGATGGTCAAAAATCAAACATCTCCGATGCTATTTCCAGCCAACAAAGGTTTTCCTGTACATCTGATTGGTGTTATGGATTGTTGGGGAAAAGAATGATATGACCTAAAATATGTCGTAAAAGTAGAGGATTGAAGTGCTTAAAGTTTCGATTGGCTAGATTTAGACACGGACCGTGCCGCTCTCTTTGAGACGGTTTCACGCCACTTCGAATGTGAGCTCTAGGTTTCAACAACCCAACCAAGAATGCCGTCACCTCTTTCAATTTGTGCAAAGAGAGAAGCGGAAGCTTCATCCAACAACATACTTAGCCAAAACTGAAGAACACATAGTAGTCCAATATAATAAAAGACTAAAGTAATACTCATGTGATCAAAATATTAGGCGATTAAGAATATAGAATTTGAGTCCTTTTATAGGTGGTAAGAGGCTCCAAAGTTCTTTTCTTCAATAAACTACAATTTGCCGCTATGTCTGAAAAATCCACATCACATTACTGAAATTGAAAAAATAAGTAACTAGCGAAATAAATTATCAGTAAATGATAATGGTTATGGAATTTGAATCACAAATGCTAGATATTGAACATGGAAATCTTATATAGTAAAAATGAAGCTGAGAGAATGTTGTATCGTCACAGCTTACTTGGACTCTTAGTTAGCTCGTCAGATGGACTCTTTTATTTTGATTTTTTTAGATGATTTTGGTTTTAGTCACCTTTTTAATTATGATTTGAATTTTTTTCTCTCTTTCTCTCACCACCCTATTTGATTTGAATTCAGTTTTATTTCTCTTCCCGTCTATCCCACACCTCATATTTCTCTCATAGTACAGCTGAAGCCTAGAGAATTTTGCACAGTAACAGCTTACTTAGACACTCACTTATCTCGTTACACGGACTCTTTTATTTTGATTTTTTGAAATAATTTGGTTTTACTCACCTTTATAATTTTGATTTGGGTTTTTTTTCTCTCTTTTGTCCCACCTACTCTATTTGATTCTAATTCGGTTTTATTTCTCTCAGCTCTTACTTGGGTACTCACATTCACATAGCTCATCACATGACTCTTTTATTTTGATTTTTTGAAATGATTTTGGTTTTATTCACCTTTATAATTATGATTTGGGTTTTTTTCTCTATTTCTCTCACCCACTCTATGTGATTTGAACTCAGTTTTATTTCTCTCCCCCTCTCGTGCATGCCTCATATTTCCCTCACACACACACACTTAAAAATAGAAAAAAAAATATCGGTACCTCATATATCTCTATTTCTGTCTAACTTTTTGGACGTGCATGCATTCTTTTTCTGTCCACTTCAATTTAAAGTTTTGTCCACAATATACTTCACGTATACGCTTACTCATTAACTAAGCTTATCCTGTGCTTTTAATTCAAAATAAAGTCCTCACAATTTGGTAACTACGTTTTTATTTGCGAATAATAGTACCTATGATTATATTACAATCTGAATATAGGATTTGTATCATAAATCAATCACTAAAGTAACTCGAAATTGTCTTTAACTTTTTTTTTTTTAAATTTGAAATCAAGTTAGTAGTTCTCTATTCAAATTAGTGACAATAACTTTCCTTCCCTTCTCTTGCATGTGTGTTCTCTTTGTGCCCCCACCTTTTCTGCTTATTTGTGGTACGAGAATCGACCGGTTTCAAAGTATACATTGTTTTGAGAGCAATATCTTCCTCCTATGCATGTTCATTAGTTTGAATTGCAAAATCGGTTACGTTCTTCAATTTTAACATGTCACTGGTTTTAACCTTATGCGTTGTCTAGGGACGTACAATATCATACTCCCTCTGTCCCAAAAAATTGATTATATTTTCTTTTTCAATTGTCCTAAAAATTGATCAATTTCTGAATTAAGAAATATTATGTAAGTGTTTTTCAAGGTTTACCATTTTCTAACTTTTTCTATTCTATTTCTCCCTCAAGAATTAATCCTCCACAAACCCATTTTTCTCTTCTGTCCACTTCTCCCTCCCCCGTCCCCCCCCCCCCCCCCCGATTTTTCTCTCTGTGGGTAGAGTGAATATACAAAAATATGACTTATATTCTTAATATGCGTGCGAAGTCAAAATGGAGCAATGTATGTCTACCACTGATATGCCGCTCGCACCAAGAAAGCCCTAGAACTGTCTAATCTTAAAATCCTCCATCCTTCTACTACCTCATACCCAAATTCATAATCATTTAGTATAGTGTTGACTCTGCAACTTCAAAATAGTGAGGTAGTTTCGGAGGAACTGGACAGAATATGCAAGGGATTGAAGATCTAAAAACGGATTTGAAAAGAGGCTTGAGAAAACACTAGTGAAAATAAAAGACAAACATGTTTTCTTTCTTCCTTTTTTATTTTTGTTAAAATGCACCAAGGATCCCCCACTCATTTTAACAAAAGACCAATACATAAAACAAATTTGGGCAAGTAAGAATAACATGCTAAATGAACGTGTGTATACCTTGAAACCCTCATTCAGGGTTGTTAGCCATTCCTATACAACAGTCCAAGTGACTGAGCCTCGAAACTAAGTTTGCTTAAGGGCACCTGGAGTCACGTCACAAACACGATATTCATGGTGTTCTAAAACAAGCTTCTTAAGCTAGCACGTTATGGCCTAATGCTTTATCCTGATTTTCGCAAACATCTTAGAGAATCAGCCAAATTCTTATAGGGAGCGACCCTACTCCCACATTTTGGATAGGTAAATCTATCAAGGATGTTCCCCGTGACTTAGTATCCCACTCTTAAGGCTATAGATCTCATTAGGATAAAATCTCAACCTCCAAATCGTCATAAGACTACATCCACCAAAACCAAGGGGATTGACATAATGTCTTACAGGATCAGAATGGTGCTTAATCACTCACAAAGTTTGACCCTTTAACTTAGTTCTTTGGATCTCCATTCTTTAGGTAGGGTGTCCTCGTAGGTAGTTTAAAAGTCCTATCCTCCACGATGTATTCCAGATATTTTCTCTAGACAGAGCTTTAGCTAGTAGACCAGCAAGATTATTATGGGATCTAAAAAAGTCAATATTTATGGCACGTTTATCCAAGGATGACCTCAAAATACTATGCTTTCATCTTACATGTGCGAATTTCCTATTACAACACTTATTTTTATTTTATCAATGCATCAACACAGGTGGCACAGGCCTGTCCCACAATAGGACCTCCAATACAAAGTCATGCAACCATCCTACCCAAACTAAGTCTATAAGCTTTGCCTCAATGGTGTTGCTTTTTGGATCTTCAGCACACGGTTCCACCGCTAAAATTAAACCCATAGCCAGCGGTTGACATAGAGTCACTAGATTGGGAATTCCAATCCACATCATTATGCCCGTCTAGAACCACTGTACATCTTTTATACTGCAAAGATAGGTCATTATCCCCTTTTGATACTTCAAAATACAACTTATTGCATCCTAGTGATTAAAACTAGGAATGCTAGTGAATCTACCGAGAACACCAACAATATCGGCAATATCTGGTCTAGTGCAATCAGTTGCATATCTCAAGCTACCTATGATGTTGGCATATTATTCTTGATCAATCAGAACACAATCTCTTTTGGTTAGATATAATTGGATAGTGTCATCACAAGGTGTACATGCAATGAAATGGGATTAATCAAGAAACGTTCAATCAGAAGTTCTAGTTATTCTCGTACAAGTATAACATTTTCTTCCCCATATCTTTTATGTCAAAACTCATTGATTATGGCCTTGGTAGCGTTGATAATTTGAATATGAACCAAAAACGAGATATCATCCACGTCATCCCACATATAAAGAACCGATAACATGCAGCTCATTATGTGACCTATAAATTATGCATTTATTACTCTCTTTTATCGTGAAACCATTAGATGAAACACATTCATTAAATTTCTCGTGCCATTGTTTTAGGACTTGCTTTAGCTTGTATAAAGACTTAACTGATTAACAAACTTTATTTTCATGACCAGGAGTATGAAATCTTGTCGTGATCCATATAAATTTCTTGTAGTAAATCTCCGCTGGGAAAATCGACTTTTACATCCATTAAATGTGTTTTCAGATGATGTATGGCATCTATAGACAATAATAACCAAATTGAAGTAATTGTGGTAGCATGAGAACTATGTGCCAAAAAAGTCTACATCTTCTTTTTGCTTAAAGCTCTTTGCTACGAGTCTTGCCTTGTAGTTACCTATACTTCCACCACCTACTTAAAACCTATAATTTTACAACCAAGAGGCAAGCCAAATGTGACATCGTAACGACTCGAAAAGCCAGAGCTCTGTCGCCTCGAACTCTCGGAGCATTAACCTATCACATCATATCAAATCAGACCCTGTTCCGATTCAAACTCTAGAGCTTCTAAATAGAAATGAATTCAAATCCTTCAAAATACATGGTCTAAAAAAAAACCTTTAACTAAAACTAGTTTTACAGCTTAAAACTTCCAAAACTCAAAGGTAGGTTCTTTATAGAAGGACAAGCTAACAATGTTGACCCACGCATGGGTCCTATCACTCAAAAAAGTGGTGGGTACTCCAGAATCACACACTCTCTAAACCCATTCCTGAGCAATCTACATTTGGTCATACTTGTAGAAATGAATCAAACGTAGGGTAAACTTTTGAGAGCTCGGTAAGGTCGTTCAAAGAACAACTGAAGGAATTACAAAACGACTCAAGAGTCCATCCGATGATAATTTTTCAAAACATTTCAAACAATTATAACAGCTTGATGATTTCCAAAACGATCATAATCAATCATAAACAGATACCAAAATGATTATAAGCAATCATAAATAGATACCAAAAGAAACATTAACAGCCAAAACATATTCCAAAAAGATCACTAACAACCATAATTGGATACCAAAATGATCATTTGAAAATAATTTTCAAAGATTCAAAAATGATCATTAACCGTCATAAATGGATACCAAAACAATCATTTGACAATCATTTTTAAAGCCGTCATTTTCAAATACAATGATGATTTTGCAAAAGAATGATAAACAATCATAAATAGACACTACAACGATCATTTGAAGATCATTTTCAAAGCTATCATTTTAAAATACAATGATGATTTTCTACTGGATTTCAAAACAAACACAGATATTTCAAGAAAATATGGGGAAAGGTTTCACATAACCACAAACAATTTGATCACAATACGGGGAAGAGTTTCAACTCAATTCTCTTGAATTAAATATCAAGACATCCATTTCCAATCATTTTCAAAACAATCATTGTAAGATACAATGTAAACAAATTTCAGAGATATTGATCCTGGGCAGAGGCAATGCCACTACAGCAATGCACAGAAAGTGTACACATGCATGATGTATGATAACTAGTCCTTTCCATTGAACAAGGGACTAGCATGTGTTCCCCGTAGGACGCAGGATCAGACCATTCTTATAATGCCTCTCACATAACAGATCCCCAAGTCAACATAGAAGACAATAGTCATAGAATCAACAAGAAATTCATTACTTGACTTGCAATAAAAATGAGCATTAACATGAATTCAAATAACTGATGTCAATTAGGTTTTCAATAACAATCAAACATGTTGATACCAACTCATCACTCAGAATTCAAAAATAGCCATAAACATATAGAAAGAACAAATAGGAACAGTTTTAGAAATTAGGCACAACGATTCAGAAGAAAGAATGCAAACAGTTATCGAATTCGCTCAGCATACGATAGAACGCAAGTATCGATAAGATTTTCAAATAACTGATTCAGGTTTAATGTTAGAGTTTGCTTGTCAATAACATATTTTTAACAATGCATATCTTAGTGTTTGATAATAGCCATAAGATAATCGAAGGAATACTTACCAATACAAGTTATTAAAATTAGAGTTCGGCAAGAAATCCTTATCCAGG
Organism: Escallonia herrerae; assembly: GCA_033070095.1. Classification (NCBI taxonomy): domain Eukaryota; kingdom Viridiplantae; phylum Streptophyta; class Magnoliopsida; order Escalloniales; family Escalloniaceae; genus Escallonia; species Escallonia herrerae. The sequence continues at coordinate 84,524 of JAVXUP010000938.1, read as the reverse complement.
CAAGGTCTAGACAATAATCTTTACCAGGATCCAAAGCTAAGATAGTTTAACCGGAAAATCTTTTGCTTTAACCTAAATGGAACAATCAAATGATCATGTTACAATCTACACTAGTATACTATAAACTCAATACTGACTCACAGATACTCCGAAAATGAACCCGCTCACCGAGTAGGTAAAATTACCAAAATACCTCTTATGTGTAAAATTACCAAAAGCACCCCTTTCATACTTAAATCACTAAAATAACCTTCCCGTAAATAACTTCACTAAAATATTCTTACCATACGTGAATTTATCTAAAAGTACCTTATATAGGTAAAATTACCAAAATACTTATTTTGGGTGGCATATTACCAAAACACCGCCTGGTGATTCCTGTACTGAAAAACAAATCTCAAAAACATTTTAAAAAATTATTTTAAGCATCCCGAAATCATGTATGAGCCAAAAAGTGTCTTAGAAAATTTTTGCTCGAAATTTGCATGTTGTCCGGATCAAGAGCTCAGAAGCTGGTTCCGTTAAAGATAGCTATCGACCTCGGAATGACAAGGAGTTTTAGAAAATGAAACATCTCATTAATATAAGGTTTTCTTAAATTTTTCATATTAAAAAAATTTTATTTGCAATGTCAAATAATTTAAAATTTTCTCTTCATAGATACCCTAATTCAACATTCTTCGCAGACACTGAAGAATCCCAACATTTTTCACAGCATACGTCTCCTAAAAATATTAGGGATCATTGTTTGGACTTGGTCAGATTCTAATCCGAACCATTTATAAAAATTTGCCTAAAACTATTTAACCTAACCCCCTTCTTTTATTGACGATTACAACCACTATTCAAATTAAGACACACACTAAAATACCTTGATCACACACATTTACCTCCTACGTCCTTTCCCCCTCTGCTGCACACATACACACAAAACACCCCATACCTACACCTACACACACACTCTAACATATCTAAAATACACACATACACACACACACAATCACACATACCACACCCACCCGAACACTATCCACACATACTCTTCACAGCGAGTAAACACACACCCTGTCACACTAACACACATGCACACATTAAAACACACATAAACCTCACCTAATTTCCCTCTTACCCATACTATACTCGATTTACACATAAATCACGCATATACTCACGCATACACACACGGCAGCCATGAATACACACAACAAACACACACTGCACACAAGGCACACACCCATAACCACTCTCCCCTACCCCTGCAGACATACCCACTCACTGAATACACGTACACTCATAACATGAAAATATATACACCGATACATACTGAAAATACACACACACACACACACACACTACACGAGAACACACACACACCCCCTGCACACCTAGACACACATACATAGTCTTTACACAAACACACACACTTGATGAAAATACACATATAGAAGGGGTAGAGAGATACCATAGAGAATTCATTAATTTCTCTCTTTGATTTTATGGCTGAGCACTCTTCTTCCTCTCTCTGTTTTGCTACCTTTCCACTGCTATGTTTTGTTGTCTTTCCATTGCTCTATTTTTTCTGTTCTTCTTCTTCTTCTTCTTCATTTTTCACCCGAATTTCCTTTTAATTCCCTTTTTAATATCAAACCGTTACTTTATAATTTAATTAGGTTAGTCATCATAATTCAAGTAGGAGGTGGCACTTCTTAAGAGAAGATTTTCTAAACATTTTACACATAGGTTAAATGTCCACAATAGCAAAATAGTCCCCCAAAGTTTTCATATTTACAACATGACCCTAAAAGTTTTAAAAACTACATTTGGACCCCCATAATCATTTTAAGCTTTCATGCTCAAGTATTCCTCAAAATTATCACTCGTTTATTTTAAGGAGCACATATGATTATTTTAAACAGCTTGAAAAGTACCGGGTATTACATTCTCCCCACCTAATAAAAATTTCATCCTCGAAATTTAATCTCGAACTTTTTATTACTTATAACATCTAGGCACTACGCTTCTGCCATGTAACTTTGATAACTATCACATATAACTACATCTAACCTTCACCCCCAAATTCATGTTCCACGAATATCAAAATGTAACAGTTCAATTTTAAAATCGTAATTTTAAACTCAAACTGGTCAGGTTATCCCCTACTCTCTAATCATTCCAGTACTTCACGAGCAATGACTTAGCTAATACAAAACTCAATGAAGTAAATTTACACCACTCTAAATTCAATGCATTTAAAATGAATTAAATCAATCTCTAATCCAATATGCTTCCATTGTGTCATATAGATACTGTGTAGCAGGTTATAATCTTGTACAATCCACTTTATAACATCAAGCTTAATTTCAAGCTCAAGGTGCACTAAAATACTGGGCGATGGTCACGTGTGACTTGCACTCCACAAAAGCTAATGGGGATAACCAATTCCTATAAGTACTTGCACATCACAAATGACTGAAAACGCTAACCACTATGCTTTCACAGCAAACTCTAATATCTCAAATTAAGAGTCCAAACTATTACCGAATTTGTCATAAAGAAATGTGTTATCTTAACATAGTGCAAAATATGATTCTGCATTCGCATGTATTGCACTTTAACTAGAGTTTCAGGCTCTAAGTTATCACACTATTTATGATTCACTATCACATTATTTACCAAAAATCTATAGTCTTATCCTTCGATCATCTGTTTGGTTAAACATTTAAAATCTTTCAATTATAAAGGTAAGCAACATGGGGTCCACTATTGCGTGCTCAAACAATTCTCCACCTTATACCAAAATACCAAATAAATTGTCAAAATCTAATCCATGTTCTCAAAGTCGACTCTCAACCACAGATTATGTGAGACTTCGGAATCTACATAATCTCATATCAAGGCAAGTGAAGCTATGCAGATCCTAATATTAGGTCAAAACACACGTGCATAATATATTGTCAGTTTCAAAATTATTTGAGAATAGAATGCAGTAAATTCTGACAATCAGATTAACAACAAAGAGCAATTATAACATGTTACTATTTTGGTACGTATTAAACAAACACCGATTATGTCAACAGTGATGATTACATAACAAAATATCTAACTTCAATCACTTTAAACAATTATCTCAATCAAATATATGGACAATAAATAATAACAATAATCATAATTGAACGACCAAAATGCAAAAAAAATTCTAAAGAAACTGTGCCTATTGGCTCTCGAGATTCACAATACAAATATTTGACATTCCAGAAAAGTGACGAGGATAGGATGACATAGGTATGACGAAACAAAGTCAACTCAATGACTCGAAGCAGATGCGATTAGTAGAGGTTATTGGCCCTTAATAGGATTCCTAGTTTTTTCACGACCAGTAGGTCAGATACTATTCCACCAAGTTCAAATAGATTTGAAAGAAGCAGATAAATATCCTGGAAAAGGGATAGATAACTCAATAAGAATGACATTTTCTCTGTAGTCTCAGAGCAAGTTGGCATTCAATTAAGTCACCATTGAATTCAACATAAAAAAGAATGAACAGGATGATAAGGTAGGATTCCATGTTTTTCTCAAACCAAACTTTTAAACTTGGCACTAATCACTTCCCAAAAGTACCATTCTCACTCATAAATCAAATTACAAACTCAACTACTACTCATAGCTTACGAACTTTCAAACACTACTAGAATTTCCACTGACAATCTATAGATGCGTGATTAGAGGATAACCAATCCCCACCCAGTATAATATCAAAGTCTCAAATAGTAAATGACATGAGATTCACGGGAAGATCTCTATCCCGAACATGGACAATATAGTCGCATAGAACTAGAAACAGTCAAAGACTCTCCCAACATAGTTCCAATCATAAGATCAGTTCATAAAGGATGTGTTTTCACCCTCAATTGCCGTGCAAAAGTAAAGGGGATACGAAGGAATACGAGCTCCAGAATCAAACGATATAGAATCATGCAATAACTTAACTGTAATTGTATACCGCCACATCATTCCATATCGCGACATCCTGAATAGACATCGAATAAAGTCTAGTTACAGGGATGCGATAAAAATTTAACTGGTTATCTCTAACAAATTGACAGTTTCAAACCTGATGCTCCACACTGCTACACCTAAAACCTCCTCCGGTAAATCTACAGCATGACTTACCACCATGAATTATCCCACAAATGACACATGGGATGGCCCGAAGAGCTGACCACCCTGACCAATGCTCTACGTAGGCCGAACTCCAGAACTCTACGATGGTCCAAATCTAACACTCTGAGCTAGCTAAGCGCCTACACTATGTGCTCATCCGAATCACAAACTTTACCCTTGTTGAATCCCAAAGCTATGCCCAGGTCAAAATCCCTGAGATGATGCAGGCATGAATCCCTGATTCTGCCCTATCCTCATGCCGTGGACACCCAGTTATGCTGGTGCTAAAAATTGCTAACGTTTGTCAGCCTCTGTACATCTATCCTAGAAAATTCTTGCCTATCTCTCTTCTGTCCACTCTGCCTTTATCCGTACTTTTTTCTATTATCGGACTTGGATTGCTCTAAAGCCCTTGCCAAGTAAACACATACCATATAACTCGTCCATCGAGCTAAAATCACTCCATCTCTCAGTCCTTAGCTAAGCCCCCACCCAAGCTTTCGGCATCTATCTGCCCCGGTGGGTAACATCCTTACTGCAAATCTATCAAGATGAGAAAATCTCATCTCAAACTCATCTACCGATTCTTAATCTGCTTGCATCACATTAACAAACTCCCTTAACATCTACTCAAGATAACTCATTGAAAAATACTGGTCGATAAACAATTCCCTACATTTTTTCCTAGTAATATCAATCAATTGCTGACTAATCAGACTCTTCGTTACCATTTTTCACCATTAGTCAACCCCATACCTTAGTTTATAGACAGCAAATCCAACCTTTTGGTTCTTACTATAATGAATTCTTGAAAAACTTTCACTCATCCAGCTTTTTGCCTTTACAGGATCAACTGACCCCCAATAGGTGGCGTTTTGTTTATTAAACTCACCCAAAAAATTTCTCTTATTAGGGTTGTGGCTGTAGTAGGACTGGATTCGGTATTGCGTGCTATTGGTTAGCCAGATTCTATGTCATCAAGTCAGAATCTAATTCATAGTGTTCTGAACAGGAACCATCAGTTCTTGATTCTGCTATTCCTCGCTATTAGGTCGAGGTACCTCTCTATCAAGGACCTCCTGGGCCTGCGCACTATCTTGATTTCTAGTACTACGAGTGTGAGCCATACTAATAAATTTAACAGTTATCACTATTTATACTAACACATGTCTAAATGGCAATACAATTACAAGTTAAAGGTAGACTTCTTAACTCCACCATCATCCTACCCCATTCTCATTAACCAAATCACGATTCTACATAATTTTATTACCCATACTCTGCAGCTATGTGTCTATGGAATCATACCGACGCTCTTAATACCACATGACAGAACTGCTCTGGTACTAACTGTAACAACTCGAAAATTTGGAGCGCTATCACCCCAAACTCTCAGAGCGTTAATCTACCACATCATATCAAATTAGACCCTATTCCAATACAATCTATATAGCTTCTAAATAGACATGAATTCAAATCCTTCAAAATACACAGTCTAAAAAAGACTTCAACTTAAACTAGTTTTAAAACTTAAAACTTCCAAAACTCAAATTTAGGTTCTTTAAAGAACAACAAGCTAATAGTGTTGACTCACGCAGGGGTCCCATCACTCAAAATAGCGATGGGCACTCCAGAATCTCACACGGTCTCTAAACCCTACCCGAGCAATCTACATTTGGTCTTTACCTGCCTAAGCAAAATGGAATCAAATGAAAGTTAAGCTTTTGAGAGCTCAGTAAGGTCGTTCAAGGAACAACCGAAGGAATTACAATATTACTCAAAAGTCCATCCAATGATAATTTTTCAAAACGTTTCAAACAGTTATAACTGTTTGATGATTTTCAAAACGATCATAATCAATCATAAACAGATACCCAAACGATCATAAACAATCATAAATAGATACCAATACAAACATTAACAATCATAAAAGATTTTAAAACACTTAATAAATAGATAGCGAAACGATTATTTGAAGATTTTCAAAGCCATCATTTTCAAATACAATGACGATTTTTCCAAAATGATAATAAATAGGCACTAAAACGATTGTTTGAAGATCATTTAAAAGCTATCAATTCAAAATACAATGATAATTTTCCAACAGATTTCAAAACGAGCCCAGATACTTCAAATACAATATTTGGGAAGTGTTTTAGATAACTACAAATGGTTTGATCACAATATGGGAAAGTGTTTCAACTCAATCCCCATCGATCAAATATCAAGACATTCATTTTAAATCATTTTCAAAATAATCATTGTAAGATACAATGTCAAAAAATTCAGAAGATATTGATCCTGGGCAGAGGCAATACCACTCAGGCAACGTACAAAAAGTGTGCACATCCATGGTGTACGATAACTAGTCATTTTCATCAAACAAGGGACTAGCCTATGCTTTCTGTAGGACGCAGGATTAGATCATTCTTATAATGCCTCCCTCATAACAGACCCCCAAGTCAACACAAAAGACAACAATTATAGAATCAACATGAAATTCAATGCTTGCCTTACAATAAAAATGAGCATTAACATGAATTCAAATAACTAATGTCAATTAGGTTTTCAATGACAATCAAACACGTTGGTACCAATTCATCTCTCAGAACTCAAAAATAGCCATAAACAAATATCAAAAACAAATACGAATAGTTATCAAATTTAGGCATATCAATTTAGAAGAAAGAATGCAAACTATTATCGAATTTGCTCAATATACGATAGCGAGCATCGATAAGATTTTCCAAATAACATATTAATGTTTAATGTTAGGGTTTGCTTAGAAATGGCACGCTGATATCAATGCATATCTCAGTGTTTGACAATAGCTATAATCAAATCGAAGAAATACTTACGAACACGAGTTTCGGGTTCGGATAGAAATTCTTACGTAGGGTTCAGATAGAAACCCTTATCTGGATCCGAAGTTAAGCTAGTCTAATTGAAAAGTCTTTTGCTTCAACCTAAACTCAATTCTTGTACTAAGGTTCTATCTTGACAAATTTGCTTCCATTAATTATGCACTTCCATGTTTTTGTAGTTAATTCAAGCTTAGTTATGTTTATTGCTTTCTTTTACATGTCTTAATTGCATACTTTCATGCATTTTATTCGAAATTTGTTTTTTGCCAATTTCTTGAACGTGGTTTATTTTCTTCAAAATTGTTCTAATTCATAAAATCTATCACATGTATTAGCTTCAGTGCATATTATGTTACCATTCTAGTATACTTTAGCATGATTTCTTTCAACAATTTTATAGAAAATCATCAATTTTTAGAATTGCATAAACCTTAATTTTCCAGATTTATTAACTAAAATGATAAATATATTTTTTTTGTCGTGTTCACACACATTCTACTTATATGTATTTGTCTTTCTATTTTGTTATTCTTTTTCAAGAATGGCACGAGAAAATGCCAGTAAATCTCGATCACGAGCAACATCCGAGCTTGAGCCCGACGCTATAGAGTTTGATCGCAACCTGCTATCGCAACTGAGAAATCTTGGACCACTTTTTTGCACAGCTTTCTTCACCCTTGGTTCCAGGTTTACGGTTAGATATTCCATTTCTTATAGGCATCAATGTACTTAGACACCTTCAGGGTTGTTATCTTGACTGTCTCACTAATAGGGGCACCGTTCTATATTATCCCGACTCTGTAGGTTTATTCTATGCAAATTTGACGTGTAGCATATCTAGTGAGTATTGTACCCTCACATCTTTCATCCTTGGGGGTCATATCACTCTCTCTCAATCACGTCTAGGCATTCTTCTAGACTTCCTCAATAATGGCTTCTCATTCACCCTCGAGATGATCCCGGTCGCCGGTTAATCACATTGGTTTGACTAACCTTTCTCTGTTGGGAGCAGCTTCACCATACTCCCCATCGACATTTATGAGGGCTGCGAGCAAGCCTCACTTTCATGACTTGCCTCCTTTTTCTAGACTCCTCCATCACATTATTTCTCATAATGTCATTCTTCGAGCCAACAGTTTCTCACTAGTGTCGTACCTAGATGTCTAGATGTCTAACTCTTGACATTCTTTCATTCCGATACACAAATGAACCTCCCTCGTCTTATTATGTTGAACATGATTAGGAGCTCCTGACATCCATCCCTAGCTATACCTTATCGCCTCTTACTCACTCGTATTTTTTTATGCTATGACCTACCTCTTCGCGATGAGTAGATTGAGGTGAATCGGCTCCAAGTTCTCGATCATCTACCCTTGGTAGGAAGGGCCTTTTAGATCCACGTAGCTGATTCCTGCCTGAGCCTGACGTGGATGCTGATACAGATGATAAGGATGATGATGACAATGATGATGATGATGGTGGCAATGCCGATGTCGGGGATGATCATGATCAACCCCCGCTGGTTATACTGAGTACTGACAAGGGAGCACTTCCTCCGATTCTTCTGCTACCCGGTATAAGACAGTTCTTACACACTTAGACATGATGCAGCAGCAGATGCATGCCGATTTTAGTTGGATGGACCTTGCTCATCGACAGCTCAATCGTCACATTTCTTGGGTGGAGGATCATTGGGGTATCCAGTATCTCGAGGAGGACTTATTCCGCCCATCACCTCCATCATACTAGAGTCCTTGAGCTACTGACCTAGTTGTTTTATTTTTCTTATGTCTATAAACTCTTGTGTACTTAAAACTTTATCATGAATGTTGCTAATAGTCTTGCATTGGACTTTGGTATATGTATGACTTAGTACATTGATTCACGCTTATTAGCTATACATCTGATTCATTCTATGCTTCATCTTTCATGTGCTATTTTGATATGTGTGCTTGATACAACTCTTAATGGTTATTCAAGTACTTGATTTTTTGTGTTTGAATGCCCTTGTTGGTTGTACTGATTATCTATGGATGAATAAATATGTTGATCACTTTCACACACACAACCTTGATCTTTTTAATGAGCTAATGAAGGGGAGAAAATGTTGATTTAAACTTTTTAATGATTTCAACTTATTATTACTTAAGATAGGGGGATTTTATGAAAAAGAATATGCATATATAGCTCAAGATAGGAGGAGTCTATTATATCGTCATGATTCTTTCTATCTCATATGATCTTAAATGGTTTATAATAATAAAAATTGAGATTGCCATACTTTACCGCATATATTCTCTTATACATCTCATATTATTCAAATCAATATTTGTCATCATAAAAAAGTGAAAGATTGCTAGCCTTACGGCTATTTAACATAGAATTATAGTAGATTTTGTTGATAACCAACATTGATGGTTATGTTGTCTAACATGCATTGGAGTTCATGAAGCGTTAGGTACATCATCATACTCATGCAACGGACAACTAGAAGAGAAATATATCGATCAAAGATATTTAATGAAATGCTTCAAAGATAGAATACTTCAATTCAATTGTAAACGTTTTTATTCCTTTGCTTTGGAACTAGATGTAGAGGGTGACCGTATCGATGATGTGACCTAGAAATTACCCTTAGGTTTTCCTTACATACATGAAACTTTCATAAATTGAAAAAAAGGGAAAATGCATTCAGGAATGCAATAAAATACATTGGAATGCAGTGCTACGAATTGGCAGTAGCTTATTATAGTCGACTACAATGGAATGCAATCAACTACAATGATTGGCAGTAGCCTATTACAGTAACTGAAATGGAATACAGTCGACTGCAATGAGGGACATTTGAATTTACACCGGCTACTTTGGAAATATAGCCGCCTGCAATTGTGCAATACAGTTGACAACGTTTACCATTTGGCACATTTAGTGCCCTACCTACTTCCGAACGGCTACATTTATTCCCACACCTATATAAACTAATTTTGTGCATAGTTTTGAACCATTAATTGCTTTCAAAACACTCTTAACTTGGAAATACTCAAATGTCAAAGAAATTCGTCAATCTCTCTTTGTTTTCTCATCCAATTCAAGAGAGTATTCATTGTGAGATTACATTTGAAAGATATACACTTTCAAAAGTCATCAATACACTCATATCTCTTATTCTAGAGCTTAAATTTGTACTCATCAACTTATTGAGAGTTAATCCTTGTACACAATATTTCATCTAAACTTTTTTGTTTCAAAGCTTGAGGAGTTGTCAAGCTTTGAAGCTTTGGGATTGTCAAAGTTTGTTCTTGATGTGGGTATAGCATCAAGAGATTATAAGAGGAGTGGTCTTGACTCCTAAGAAAGACCATTCTAATAGATTTTAGGGCCTTTAAAGGGAATTCCTTGAAGGGGTAGACATAGGCTTGAGGGTGATTCGATCTGAACCATCTACATCTCAACTGTCAAGTATCTCGAAACCCTTTTTTCTTTACATTACTACTTTTTTCTTATTCTGAGATTGGTTAGCTGTCTTACTTGAGATGTTGTATTTGAGATTTGGTGTTTGAGTTATCTAAGTGTTCATCTTAGTTTCTCAAAGTTGGTTTTGATTGATTGTTAATCTTTTAAAGTAGTCTTAAAACCCTACCCCCCCCCCCCCGGCCCGATTGATTTTATTGGTTTGACATCTTATTCCACGTAGAGATTTAACAAGAACTTTCAATTCGTTAGCCAAAACCGATGTTGGTTCACCACCCTCTGTTTCAAATAAATTCAACCTTCATCAATCAGAAACACCTTTCTCACATGATAATCCAAATTCAATTACAACTACTCATGATTAAGCTTCTCCTATTTAAACATATACACCTACCAAAGGAAAAGATAGAAATATAAGTGACGTCATAAATGTTAAATTAATTGTAACCAAGGGTAAGAAAGATTACATTTCAACTGATAATACTCCTATTCAATTACACTAAATCCACCATAACTCCCCTTTTTCCCGGAAGAAGGGGAGGGAGGTAGTACCATCTTTCCTTCCTCAAACCTAGAGTTAAGGAGCTCCATAATCTCATATTCCAAATCTACGAAGTTGAAAACTTGTCAAAATAAATATGGTGATTTCAAAGATAGAATGACATACGAAAAGTTTATGGAATTTAAGTGATGCCTTCCAAGATAAATCTAAATCTATATGAAAAAAGGTGATCACTCCTCTACTCATAGTAGACAATGAGCAACAAAATACTATAAACATTGCCCCTTTCGGATCATTATATCTTACATTCTACGTATCTGAAGGAGATCTCAAACACCATATTTTGACTTTCTTGTATTTGATAAATTGGTTTAAAGTAAAATCCTGAGGATAACTTTTCCTTTTAGAACAAGGTTTTAAAGTAAAATCTTAAGGAAGAGTCTACCAGTCAGTACATTGTACCGAATGGTTCACCTAAGTGTCCCAGTCGGTTGAGGTTAATTGCATGCTTCATTGTTACTGGTGGTGGCTAGGATTGCATCTTATTCTTTTTGTGCAGCTTTTCTGCTGCGCTAGGTGCCTAGGCCTCTATATAAACATTGCCCAGACAGCCCCTAAACAGTTTGAAGAACCCTGTATATGTATACGTTGTTCCTATTTTCTGATGTTCTTCTATAACAAGAGGAAAGAAATTGTGATACCCTCCGCCTTACACATATTCATACACAGATTCACACATTTGTTCTTGCATTCTCTTGCATTGTGGATACATCAAACCGGCAACTAGACAAACCAAATTCAATGGTGTACTTTTTCATCAATCTAGGGCTCTAGGCCTCTATACAATTACACCCAAGAAACATTGAAGACCCCCCTATACATAGAGGTTATCCTTATTTTTGTCAAGGAAGGAAAATAATTTTGATCCCCTCCCCCGTGCATATATTCATACACTTGTTCTTGCATTCTCATGCATTGTGGATAAGCCAAACTGGCAACTAGGCAGTCCAAATCCAATGCTCTTCTACCATCTTTTTTAGTTAGAATAAATTAAAACCCTTCCCTAAAACCAAATTCTTGTATTTCAATAGTCAAAGCAGTTTTTCAATGCTCAGGTGGATATAGTTCAGTTGATATACTATTTTTCACAAAACCAATTACCAAAATTTTGTAACCTCATATAGCGTCAAAAGTACAAACCTTTCATCCTGATTATTAGTCTGATCGAGTATGTAGCCAATACAATCCTAGCTGTTGAGTTCGGACCGATAATTAGGTAACTTAGAGCTTGTTCTTATCCTTACTTTTTCAATAAAATTCAGCAAAAAGAGGAAAAAATAAGTATAAACCTACTAAGGGTATGATGAGGTACCTAACACCTTGCCCATCACATGAGTTAATCCCCAAATCTCACTTTAAAGTTTCTAATATTAGATGACTTAATTGGTAATCCAAGAGTCAAAGTTAAACTTTCTTGTAAATTATCTTTTATTAATCTGAAAAATAAAATGGCACTCGAACGATAAGAGTTTTTGGATGCACGTTGTCACAGTTGTCAATGAAGACTTTCAACTCTCATATTATTAGGATGAGGTTAAGTTTGATTATTCCAATCGAATTCGGACTAGTGGGAGTTTGTATGGATTCAACCCTTTGAGCCAGTCTTTTCTTTTAGTATCTTGATCCAATAATTTACCGAATATCTTGCATTCATCAATTTGTTATTGATTAATTCCATATATATTATCATATATATCACTTGTCCACTTCCATATGGCATGTGATTTAGGTTTTGTGAGCTTAAAACCCTTCCCTGCAATCAAATTCTAGTCTTTGGACAAGATAAGCAATTTCCCATTACTCATATGGATATAATTTAGCTGATGTACTATTTTTCACAAAACCACATACCAGAATTTAGGTAAGCTCCGCTAGGATCAAAGGTAAGAAGTTTTCATCTGGATCATTAGTCTAATCAGGTACGTAGCCCATTCAATCCTAATTGCTGAGTTCAAACCGATAATTAGGTAAATTGTGATGTTTTCTTATTCTTACTTTTTCAATAACATCTAGCAAATCCTAGAAAAAAACAACTAGAGACCTACTTAGGGTACGATGAGGTGGCTACACCTTCTCATCATACAAGTTAGTCCCTAAATCTCACTTTAGGGTTTAGCATATTAGATGACTTAATGGGTGATCAATAGTCATTCTTGAACTTTCTTGTTAATTATCATTGATTAATCTGAACAGCAAGATAGCAACTTGAGAGAATATATTTTTCGGATACACGTTGTCACAATCGTCAATTAAGACTTTCAACTCTCACATTAATAGGTTGAAGATAAATTTGTCTATTCCGATGGGTTTAGGGCTAGTGAAAGATTGCATGGATTCAACCTGTTAAACGAGTCTTTCTTTTTAAGTATCTTGATCCAACGGTTTACTGAAAATCTTTCATTCATCAGTTTGTCATTGCTTCCATATTTCTTCTTATGTATATTACTTGTCCACTGCCATATCGTATGTGATCTAAGTTTTGTGAGCTTCAATTCTTAGATGGTTTGGGAAGCACGTATCACTACAAGAAAAATGTCATTTAGCGACGGACATTTCTGTCGCCCTATATTTTGTCGCCAAAGACTTTTAGCAACGGACACCCCATCGTTAAAAGTTCGTTACCTGTAACCCCGTTACTAAACATTTTGCGACGGATTTTCAAATTCGTCGCCTAAAAGTCCACTTTCAGCGACGCAAATATTAATACAATTATTTCGTCGCTAAATAAAAATATATATTTTAATTTTTGAAAAAAATTTATTACGTAAAATACTAAGTGACGGAACAATTCGTCACCAAAAGTTTTAACAACAGTCTGTCCCTAAAAATTATTCAAAAATTGATGACTTTTAGTGACAATATCCATTGCTAAAAGTCTGTCGTTTAAAACTTTAGTGACGGAATTTTCGTCGCTAAAAGTTATTTATTCACAGAATAAGTAAGACTTTTAGCGAAGAAGTAAAATCCATCGCTAAAAGTCAAACTAATTTTAAAAATATATTTTTTATTTTTTTAATACCCAAACCTGTAATTACAAATTCTCAACAATCATTCTCAATCCAGCAAATGTTTCTCAATGGACTTTATGATTACCCCAAAGTTTAGGAGGGCACGGGAGTAGGGTACAATAGAGTAAGGGAGGGGACGAGACTAGAAGTCGGGAGGGCACGGGAGGGGATACAAACAGCTAGGAGGGAAAGGGCTGATCAGGGGTCGATGAGTCCTGAATCAGGATCCTACTGATCATCCTCATCCACAAGGGCATTGTGATCTGGATCTGGCTCGACATGTCCAGTAGCAATACCTTGTACGTAAAGGCACGGATGCATTAATCTCGATAACAATCATTTATAGTGTTTACTAAACGTATATAGTGGCTGTACCTGATTATGCATCCTAATCATCCTATACACCTCCACAACAGTGCGACAGATCTCGTTATCGTGTAATGACAGTCGCTTTACGGTCGGTGTATGTGTTTGTGGAAGGGCAATGAGGGGTGGGGATGGTCCTATCACAGCACGTGCAATCGTGGCCTTTTCAGCCTATTGACGACCCCCGGTGTATCCAGCCATCTCTTTAATCCCCCAATACTCGTGCCCATACTCGTGGAAGCTGATGGCAGTCTAGACTACAACCCAGACCCCCTGATCTATTCGTACATGCAAAATAGTGATTTGACATTCAAAACATTAAGGCGACAAACATCAAATACAAAGGCAAAAATTTAACAAACTAAACAAATTAATTCATAACTTACGTCGATCTGCCAAAAAATATCTTAAACAAAGTCCCCCGCCCGGTGTGCATCGTCATTATCCTTCTTCCTCATCGCCATCATCATCGTCGGACTCGACATTCTCTTCTTCCATTCATCCTCTTTGTCAGTAGACTCAGCCTCATCACCTTCAACACTTTTTATGTCTTCCGCGTCATCATCTACAACTTCTTCTCCTACATTTAGTGTTGGTTGAAGAGGAAGATTGTCCTCCTCATTGTTCACCTCAACAGATACCAAGATAGGAACTTGGTCGGCTTGAAAGGTGTATAACTCACTGTCATATGCCAAGGACAATTTATTGGACTTGATAGTATATACCAATGAGATTTAGGATTTGCAACATCCTCCGCGTAAAAGATTTGTGCAGCTTGACTAGCAAACACAAACGGCTCGTCTGGTGCAAGTCTTGACATAACTTTGACATCTACAATCCCTTACGAGCTAACACGAATTCTTCTACTGCATGTAACATTGAACCCATGTTCACTTGAACATTACCAGGAGATTTTGAGAACCCAGATATGTTTGCTCAACAATCTCATCCAACTCTCCATTAAAGTCCATGCAATTCTCATCATAACTGTCATTGTTTGACCAAGACTCCACTGTTTTGGGCTTGTTTTGTCCGATCATCATCTTTTACGTTAAACCTAAACCCATTGATGATATAGCCTCCATGACAGGCTGCTTGTTTACTAGGACCTTGAGCTAGTAACTTCCACAAGGAGGCTACTAGTTTATCGATCGACTAAATCTATTATAGAAGACGATGAAAGTTAATAAACTACATAGCTGTATATAACACAATATATTTTGGTTAAAGACTTACACATCATTTGAATCACTCTATAAATTGTGATTTTCGATGAGATTCCTATTATAGAAGACGGTAAAAGTTAATAAACCACATAACTATATATAACACATATGATATTTCGATTAAAGACTTACACGTCTTTTGAACCACTCTATAAATTGTAATTTTCGATGAGTAACAAGTCCAACGGGACTAGTGATTAAAGATTCTGCATCGAGCTCACTGCAAATCAAGAGAGTTAGCCCACTGATCACACATTTTCAATTATGTACAATAATTAATTGAAGACAGAAAGTTACTCAACGAATGCTGAAACTTCATCACAATTTGGAAGGGTATATATTGTTGCAGCACTGTACTCTACATCAGTTAGCCACCGAGTATAGGTTTGTCCAAACGGACTACCCGACTGTTTGAATATTGACAATTGCCCTTCCAAATGTATGATGACTCTGGGCTCATTTCAGCGTAGTTGATTTAACCTTGTATCGACATTAGGCCCAAAATATTGGCTACATAAGTTTATAAGCTCTTCTATTACGTAAGTCTCAGCAATTGAGCCCTCAACACGAGTATTATTACGGACTTTCTCCTTCAAATGGAACATGAACCTAAAAGTTTAATGAATAGACTTAGGTGGAATATCAATGACAACAGGGTTTGCATTACGTGTAAACGAACAACATAGAGTTAAAGCAATACCTCTCGAATGGATACATCCACCGATATTGCATAGGCCCACCCATCTTAGCTTCATACGCCAAGTGAGCGAGCAAATGCTCCATTGAATCAAAGAATGACGGTGGGAAGATTTTCTCAAGCTTGTAAATTGTCGACACAATGTTCTTCTCAAGTACATCCATGTTAATCACACAAATTGTAAAAGAATAGATATCTTGAAAGAAATGAGATAATTCAATTAAAGTCTCCATATAACCCCTGGTAATAATCCCCGGAAGGTAATAGGAATGAGTCTTCCCATAAATACATGACAGTCGTGACTCTTCATCTCTTGGAATGGAACTTGCATTCCAATACATTATAGAAATAAGATATGTTCGATGCATACCCATCTGGAAGTTTCAAATTCTTAACCCACTAACAAACCTTCTCCACATGTTTCTTGTCTAGACATTAAGGTACTTTCGGTAGTATCGTCCTCCCACTGACTGTCCGAGGATGCAGTTTACGGCATACAGCCAACTGTTGTAAATCCTTTTCTTGCTTTAAGATGATCTTTTGAATTTCTCTTGACATTCATCACTGTGTTGAACACATTATCGAAAACATTCTTCTCAATGTGCATCACATCCATGTTGTTTCGGATAATGAGTGTCCTCTAGTAGGCTAATTCCAAGAAAATACATTATTTCCTCTAGTTGTGCTCTTTCCCATAGCCTAGAATCTTCTGATCCTGCACACCCTTGCCGTATGGTATGTCAGTATCAAGTGCCTCCAGGTGTGAAAGCACTTCTTAACCAGATGGGTAGTCCAGTGTGACAACCCCACGCTCGATTGTCTCGTCGAATTTATCCTTCTGCCTACGAAACTGATGGTCTGGTGGAAAAAGCTTTCGGTGACATCCGAAACAGAAGGGCTTCCCGTCGTGGTTTAACGTTTGACCAGGATTCACGCCCATACAAGCAGGGCATGCTAACATTTCATGTGTTGCACCCATACGCCATTCCCAATGTAGGAAAATCATGTATATTCTACATCAAAGCAGCCCTCATCTGAAAGTTCTGTTTAAGGGATGCATCATAAGTTTTGACTCTATAATCCATAGCTGTTTGAGATAATCAATCAACGGCTTTAAATACACATCTATGTGACCCTGGAATAAGCAACTACAAAAACATGTACTGTTTCTTCATGCACTAGGTTATATGGGACAATAATAACAGGTCATGTAAAGTAAGGCATGATAGACTTCCGAAAGGGTTAAACCCATCAGTTGCCAAACCAAGTCTAACATTCTGAACTTCCTGAGAAAAGCTTGGATGCCTGCGGTCAAACGCCTTCCACGCCCTTCCATCAGTTGGGTGTGTCAGCTCATCGACATCATTGCTATGAGTCTCACAGTGAGCCCTCATATGTTCACCCGTAGTGGAAGAGTAATACATCCTCTAAAGCCTTGGGATAACAGGAAAATATTGCAATACCTTCCATGTAATATTTTTTTTCTTTCCTTTGTCCGGTTTATACCTCGAATGATCAAATACTGGACATCGTGTCAAGTCCTTATTCTCTTTCCAGAACAATACAGAGTCGTTATTGCACGCATCTATTTGCTCATAACACAATCCAAGTTTTCTCATCATCTTCTTCGCATCATAGTACGACAGGGGTAGCCTTTCACTATCCAGCAAAATTTCTTAGATAAAAATAACAAACTTGTTAAATCCTTTCTCACTTAACCAGTGGTCCAATTTCAACTTTAATAAACCTACTACAGCAGACTGCCGTATGTGTTTTCGGATTCCATCCCACAAGGCTCCTCCACGTCTCTCAAAAAAATCATAAAACAGATTAGCCCCTTCATTCGGCTGTTGGGAACCATCATCACCGCGATAGTCACCCATTCAACAATATTAGCATGCCCAGTATCCATAATCATATCACAGTAATCATATTGTCCGCCTACCTAACTATAAGTTAGCCAATCCACAGATTAATGCACCTTATTGTATTTGGAGATCGTAATGATTTAATAAAAAAATACGTACTATCTGTGAGAAAGAGGTATCCTTATGAGGTTAGTTCGATCATGGGTTAACATGACCATGTTCTAGTATTGTTCATCACACCGTTAGTAATGACGTGATCACTGCGAGTAGACAGTAACTCAAGGCCTTAATGTAAATAGCAAAATTTAAAAATTGGGCCTTACTGTAACTACACTTAGAAATTCAACGAGTTTCCCTTGTAGCCTAAATGATTGAGTTTCCCTTATAACCTCAAAGGGATTCAAGCCAAAGCACGTGTGCTCTGTCTTTAATTTCCACAAAGAAAGTTTTCTTTTCCCGTGATGTTTTATGATCAATAAGACCTAAGGAAGAGATTGCGCTCACACACATAAAGATGCTAGAACAAAAGCTTGTGGGTAGAGATGTCAAAGGACCGGGCCGGCCGGCCCTCGACTGCAACAACGCATTTGGCACCTTAGTACCAAAAAAATATGGGCGCTGGAAGTAAATAATAATGTGGTGAATGAATATAATTAAAAAAGAAGCTATACCGCCCATTCTTGGTCCTAAAGAGGAATAGTGCTGGCCCTAACCCGTAAGGCCTTGGGCCAGACCTATTTTTTTTCCACATATTATCCAGGCCCGGCCCGATCCTAAAAAGCCTGGGTCAGTCCCTTAAAAATGGGTTGGCCTGAAACCGGACCGTTTTTAGGGTCTGGCCCAATTTTTTAGCGCCGGCCCGACCTGCTTTTGGCCCAATTTTGGCCTACCTTTGGCCCGGTCCACTGGCCCTCTTTTTCGGCCCTAGATACCCCCCTCCTCTTTTTTGGTCTTTTGTTAATCTTAATACTCAAGACACCACATGAACTTACCTTTTCTCTACTTGGTTTGTGCCATTTGGACCTGAACTTCAAGAAGACTACCCACGTAGGTGAAAGTTACAGTTGTTTACCCATAAAAAGAAAACAAAAGTTCGTGTAGTAATTGAAATTTGTCAAAGGGACTACAAACTATTAGTGTCTTTAATAGAGAAGGACTTCCACAAAAAATAATTCAGTTGGTAACAATTATTTGGTAAATATTTTATTTAATTGCAAAAGAACTTTTTTTCGATTGGATAGTAACTAGAGGAGTTCTTCCCCTAGAATAGGACATTCAAAAATAATGACGAGTATTCCATTCATGTTGTTGCTATATACTTCAGTTGTGTACTGTACGCTTGCAATCAGATCGAATAATGTAAAAAAACGTTATAACTAAAGAAAAATGTTAGCCCATTTAGTTTGTAAAGTCTTTGGGGTTCATCGAGAAAGGTCCCGAACCATTCAGTACTTTTTACGAGGCCTAGTCCTCATCCTTTCTGAAAGGATGAGGACTAGACCTCATAATAAATACAGAAAGGATTTAGGCCTCGTAAAAAATACTTAATGATTCAGCACCAATGGTTTAGGACCGTTGGATATAATATAATCCTTAACTTTTCTCTCCGGACACTTATATTGAATAGTTCGGGACTAATAATTCAAGACAGTTGGACATAATATTACTCTTAGGCTATGTTTGGTGCGTGGGATAAGACCTCTGGATAGAATAAAAATAAACATATCATCTGGAGTTTGGACATGCTAATAAATGACGGATAAGAAATCCAGGTTTTATTTCACTAAAGTGGGATAATTTTGTACCTAAGGGGGGTGGTATTGTTTTAATCTCAAACACTGGGATAAGAAAAAGTCAGGCTACGTTAGAAAAGGAGAGCAAAGAGGGAAAAGAGAGAGACGACTTCGAGCAAAACCCATCTGTCTTTTTTAGATGGTAACTTCGCATGCTTTTTACAAGCAGCTGGTCCCAAGCCCGGATAAAAGGATGAGGGCCTATGAACAAATTTGTATTCAATTTAATTCATCTGCAAAGTAGAATATGAATAACAAGAATTTATGGGGGGGGGGGAATTGTTGGGCCCGGCCCAAGCCCGACCCTATATATTAGGCCTAGGGGTCAGGGCTTGAACTGGGCCTAGATACCCCCACCTCTGGCCCGGCCCAGCCTCGGCACGATTTCCCACCCCTTCAACCCGACCCTGGCCCGTTTTCTTGGCTAGCCCACTGGGCCTAGGCTGGGCCGGGCCAAGCCCGGCCTATTGACATATCTACTTGTGGGTGATCAAGGATTGTGATCAGCCTCTTCCAGCTTTCACTTGTATTGCGTTTGACACAAGAGAACACAACAAAACGTACTTCATCCATTCTTCTTGATGTATCATAAATTGTTACCACTTTCAAGTGGTTGAAGTTCAATGCTTCCACTTTTAACAAAATAATAAATGAATTTCCCTATGTCTTGCGGATTAAGGCAACTCCAGCCTAACATGGATCAGTTTGACTACCCTAGCTACTAGTAGACTGCCCTTCTACATAAATCAACAAATGGGTCCAGTGCATATGAATAAAGCTTAGGAGAAACAATCTTTAATGAGATAAAGCGGGTTCAACGCATGTTAGGTTAAGATAAACTTTATCATTCAAAACGATTTGTCTTGAGAAGACTATAGTTTACGTTCTTAGTTATTACATTTGCGGTGGCAGCAGCCAGATGACATTCCATATGCTCATCATTCCATATCAGCACATTCATCAATCAAGTTGGTCTGAGTACAAAATTATAGCGAGTACCAAGGATATAAAGTAGCACATCTATCCAACTCGTAGGCAAGATAAATACATGCATAGGCTAATCCTACTTAATCCACTTAGGATCATTGTATATGAGCCTAGTTGTCATTAATCATTCTTTGTGACTAATTGTCATCTCTCTCTCTCTCTCTCTCTCTCTCTCTCTCTCTCACACACACACACACACCCACACACACACACACACAACATATGCATTTGATGTATCCTGATGATTGTAATTTTCAGGATCATTGTATTTGTGCCTAACATGTCATCTCTCTCCCTCTCTCTCTCTCTCTCTAGAAGTACACTTTTTCTCGGTTACAATCTTTTGATAGTTTAAGCATATATCTCTAGTCTCTCTAGGGACACTAAGGAAGAAAAAAGAAACTGCATAAACAAATAATGAAAAGCAACTTCAAACAAAGAATACGACCAACTCACCACCCGTTGAAAACTTTTTTTCTTTAGACAATCCGCTTGTCAATGAGAAGGAAAATGTACTTCTCTGTCCATGCCCTTTCTTTCCTTAGGAAAAATAAAATCATAAGTATTAGAAGAGTTTTTCAGGAGTCGCTCGTCAAAGGAGGTGGTATCTAGGTCATACATAATGTGTAGTTGCTGATTGTTCTAGATTGTAATTAATGTCCGCTCTTCGACTGAATTTTTTTTAACTTTCGTTGTAATGCGTTATAGTTTTCCATAAACACTTACTTTACTATACCATTCTTCAGATTAAATAGAAAAAAATGGATAGCCAAAAAAAAAAAAAAGAAAATGCGAATGTAGGACACAAATTAATATATTAATTTTCCTTACTGAAGCGTCAAAAACCGGGTTACATTAGTAGCCGCCTAGCTGTAAAATAGGAGTCACGTAACTTCCATGTAGGTGATTATCGCTCATCCAATAAAAAAATCCATGAAATCTTACTTTACATCAACAAATGGAATGATGACATCAATTCAAAGAATGAAAAGTGAAACCACGTAGGTACCTACCGATGATCATCCGCTTCATCATTAAATTCAAGTGCTTTGCATGCATTACGTTATCACTTTGTGTCAAGTCTCGTTCAAGAAAAGTGCTCTTTTTGTACGCGCTTACTAAGAATCTTCCTCAAGGTTACACCTACCAAGCTGTTTGTTTTGAAAGCACGAGAACTTTCAAATCTTTATACTCGAGCACTCACACAAGCACAAACACATGACATTTATCTCTAACTTCAAACTAAACAGAAAAAGTTAATCAAGGTTATTTTTGACAAATAGTTAACATTCAATAAATAAACACTCCACCCTACTATAATCAAAACTTCTCCTTCATCTCTGTTATTTAATCTACTCCACCCCATCGACTATTTCACTCCATTTGTATAGTTCCTTTCCTCTTGGTTTCTATTTTCAATGTAAACTCGTTTTCCTTTATGTACCTTTTATTATATGTACCGATTACCTTTATATGTCTAATAATCTCTTAAGCAGAAGACACGTCACAAGTGCTGACATCATGGCTGCCGGTCGGTAAAAGTCAATTTTTTGCCAAACTTTTGGCGAATGAGTTATAGGCAACGGACTTTTGTCACTAAAAGTCTTTTGCAATGGATTTAGGCCTTTTAGCGACAGACTTGTCCGTCACTAAAAGGCCAATTTCTTATAATGTATATGTTCATCTTTGGTATTGATTTGGGTATGAACGATATGAGAAAGCCAATGTTATTTCTAGAATGAAATTTAATAGATCTTCGGATTCTATTTCAAACTCTTTATATTAAAGTATTAAGGAAATCTAATCACGAGGATTGTGTCCCAGTTACTATACCATATGATCTTTCTATCAAGTTAAGGAGAAATGAAGGAAAATGTGTTTCACAGCCAGAAGGTTTTAGTTCCATTGGCAGTTGGATGTCTGTCATGAAGTGTACTCGACCAGGCATAGCTTTTGAGGCTGGGTTTTTTAGTAGGTTTTGAGAAAGTCCATGGAATGAGTGTTTAATGTACTTATGTACCTTAAGGAAAAAAATGCAATTTGCATTCACTTATAAGTACTTTCCTATCGTATACAAATAGATGTAAACTAGATCACAATCTCTGGTAAAACAAAGTCCAAAAGTGGTTGAATTTTTTCATGGGTGGAGGCACTACTTCTTTAGATTGCAAGAAGAAAACTTTGAATTCATGTTCTACTATGGAGTCTAAGGCTCTGTTTGGCAACCTTTCCGTTTTCTGTTTTTTCTCTAATTTTTTAAACTGCAGAAAAAAAAAACGTGTTTTTCACACAGTTTTCATCTTTTTTTTTCTTTAGTTTTGAAAATCAATTTTAAAAACAGGGCTGCTTTTTTAAAACTCCCATTTAGGAGTTTCGGATTTTCAGTTTTAATTTTAATTTTGAGACCACAACTATAACATCCCAAAATTTTAGAGGTGTTCAAAATATTACTAGTTGGTTGAGAGAAAAATGATGATGATGATTTTTAGTGGCAATTAGGACTTGCATTGTCGTGCTTGTTGGGTGTCATCACGCAATCGTGATACCTCATGCTTATTGAGGAGTCAGTGTTGATTACTTCTCTGATAACACCTTGTGCGACCTATCACGGTTGTGCTTGTAACCTGTCAACATTCTGTTAAGACACGTCGTGCTTTAAGCCTTGTTCTGCTTTGCTTAGCCTTGTCATGCTTGCTAGGTGACACAATCTTATCTTGTCACCTCGTGCTTCATGCCTTGTCGTGCTTACAAGGTGACATAGCCTTGTCTCGCCACGTCGTGTTTCATTCCACCTCGTGCTTCCTAGAAATTTCTATAAATAGGCCTTGATCTTTTCAAATTGCATTATGTTATCTTTGAGTTTCTTTAGTAGATAGACAACTAAAGAGTGAGAGAAGAATATTAGCCGCGATTATGAACAAGGAATCATAGGGACTGATTATGAGCAATTGTATAAGTGGATTCTTCGTGAATTAGGTAAAGGAAATTTCATATCACTATTCTTTCATGTCACATGGTTATTTATTTCTCAACGTTCGTTGTACTGCTAAACACAAATGTTTTGATTGAATATTGGTAAATATCTTTTTTGAAAATATGTTTGTGGGACGTGGCTTAAGTACTTTAAATCAATGATAGTGCTACAGTGATTTATCTATGTTATAATACAGCTGAGCTTTAGCGGATCCCTTTGAGGATACTAGAAGCAAGATGCTGAAGTGGTATGTTTGATGTGCAACTTGGATATTGAATTGGTTTTCTAATTGTTCGGGATACTAAGCCACGATTAAATTGACGGTCTGATTGTCAAATATTTTGACGATCCTAAATTTTTTACCTTGTTTGACTCTGATCTTATAGTGCTATAATTATTTCACTTACTGGGCTACCAGGCTCATTCCAACCATTTACCTTTCCAGTGGAGATGATTATTTTGATGAGCATATGCAATCGGGAATGTGAGCGAGACATGCAGTTTTGGAGTTTTAGAAATCTTTGTAACTTCTTTGTTAGGACTTATAATCTGATTAGGATTGAGTTGTAGTTGTGTTGGAAAATATCGCATTACGTTATCGGCGACTTGAGGTGTCACAGTGATTGGGATTACTTGTACTTGTGTGAAGATATAATATCAGGCACTTAAGTCTTGTAATCTGATTGAGATTGTGTTGTGATTTTGTTGGAAAATATTGCATTGGGTGATTCATGACTCGGGTCATTACAACCACAACACTCTCCCACTGCCAGCAGCCATCGCCGGCGGCTACAGGCTTGCCACCACTGCCGACCAACATCACGGCCCACCACTACAAAAAAAAACTCAAAATAAAAATTGGGTAATCAAACACCCAAAAGAAAAAACTCAAAATAAAAACTAGGTAATCAAACACCCATTTATTTTTATAAAAAATAAAAATTTAACTAGTTTTGGTTTTATTTTTTTGGAAACAGAAAACTAAAACTAAAAGTGATTTCAAACACTACCTAAGTTTATTGCTTCGGTGTAGCAATAAAAGAGGTGGAATGGCTTAAAGACCTGCTAATAGAGATTCTTCTATTGTCTGAGGAGGGTACAAGTCATATAAGACTACAAGTGCAAAGGGTCGAATGTAAATTCTCATATTGCTTGGGAAATGGAAAGGAGCACCCACAGTGGTGGTGGCATAAAGGAGCTATTGGCGCTTTTACGCGCACTTTGCACATAAGCATTGTCGCAACCCGAGCCCGACCTTTCTTTTTGTGATAAACTTATAGTGTCATGAAGTGAAAGGAGCAATAATCATCAGTAGGTCACCGGTTGTATCTTGAGAAGCAAATTTGCTATTACCATGTGTAGTTTAATACGGGGGAAATATTGTCTTAAACAAAGATTTTCGATTAGTATAGAATTTGTAAATTTATATATATGTAATGTGTTTGTTTTAGTGTTAAACAATTGTTGATGCATCAACAATTACATAACCCTAAGTAGGATTCAGAATTAAATTGTTGGTTTGAGAATTTGAATTACAGGTTTGGGTATTAAAAAAATAAAAAACAAATTTGAAAACATAATTTGACTTTTAACAACGGATTTTATTCCGCCGCTAAAAGTCTTAAATAGTATTGTACTCCATCCGTCTCTTAATAATTGATCATATTTTCTTTTTGGGTCGCCTCACAAAAATTGATCACTTCCAAATTAAGAAAGATTATGTATGTATGTTTACATATTTATCATTTCTATACTTTTTTTATTCTATTTCTCTATCTACATTTAACTCTCTACCAACTTATTTTCTCTCTCATGGCCCACTACTTTATACTTTTTTATTTTTTTTCTCTCTTCACATTTAAAATTCTACCAACTAATTTTTTTTTCATGGCCCACTTTCTTACCCCTCTCTCTAAAGGGTAAATTGAAAAAAATACACAACACATAACCTAAATCCCTAATATGCATGCAAAAATAAAGTGATCGATATTTTAGGGACGAATAGAGTACAAAAATACTTTTAGGCACGGAAAGGCCGGTCGCTAAAGGTATTACCGACGGACCTATAGCGATGAATAGAATACCTTTATCTTTGCAGAAGAATTTTTAGCGATGGACATTCCATTGCTAAAAGTGACGGTAATATGTTTAGTGACGAACTTTTCCATCAATTAATATTTTAAGAAATTAATAGTTTTTAAAAACGAAAATAAACTAAAATATGAAAATTATCTTTAGCAACGAAACTTCCGTCACAATAAAATGTATACAGAGTTCAGGAGGGCACGGGAGCAAGATACAAATAGAGTAGAGGAGGGGAAGGGAAGGAAGGGAAGCACAAGTCCAAGAGGGGGATACAAATGCTGGAGGGGATCCACACAAGTCTTGGAGGGCACCGGAGGGGAAGGGCTTACTGGTCGGCGAGACCGGGATCTATATTCCGTTGATCGTCCTCGTCCAGGGGGTACTGTCGTCCAGATCCGGCTCAGTATGTCCAATAACAGTGCCTTGCATGTAAAGGCATGAACACATTAATCTCTATAGTAATCGTATATTGTGTTTAGTAATCGTATATAGTGTTTGTACCTGATCCCCCTTATGAGCTAATATCCGGGACACCTCCTCAGCAATGTGACGAATACCATCCGAGTGTAATTGTTGCTCCGCAGGTGGTGTCTGCGTATGTAGAGGGGCAGCAAGAGGTGGGGACGCTCTAATCACGGCACATGCAATGGCGTTGGGCAGGCCGCATACGCACCTTTTTTTCGACCTATTGACAGCCCAGGTGTATCCAGCCACCGTTTCAATCCTCTAGTACTCGTACCCATACTAGTGGATGTTGATGGATGTCTGGACTGGTGCCCAAACCCCCTCATCTATTCATACGAGGCCTATAAAACAATGATTCGATAACTAATATCATTAAGGCAACAAACATCGAATACATAGCCGAAAATTTAAAATAAACAAATTAATTTGTAACTTACATCGATTAGGCGGGAACTAAACGAAGTCCCCTACCCAATGTGCAGCGCATCGTCCTTATCTTTCTTCCTCACGTGTTTCTAAGTGTACGTCAGAGCATAGACCTCATTTGCCTCCAGTTTCAGGTACTTAGCCACATTTTTGTGTCAGACGCAGTCGTGAGGCACCGATCCCCCCCCCACCGGCCGCGTTGCCTAGGATCTTTGTGTTGTATGTTCTCCTTTGCACTCTTACTCTTCTGATCCTAAGTTGGATCAGCGATCCACTTATCAACCATCTGCCCCCATATAGATGGTAAGATCTAATGAGGGGGATATCCCTTCCACTCTTCCGTCGAGACACCCTCGGCCAGCATTTCCTTGTTGCTCTCATGCGTCGTGTAGCCATTGCTAGTAATTTTTGCTAATGAAAATAAAAAAGCATGCCACTACAAGGCATGCTGCTCACGTGACTCAAACTCGAACCCCTCCTGTAAGGCACCAGTACAATACATTTAAATATCAAGTACTAATTAAACAAATAATAACCGACAAACTCTAAAAAATCATACCAGCCACTCCTCCCACAAGGTCTCCCTCGTCATGGCATCCCAGTCCTTCCAGTACAACAGTGGCTCAAAGAATTGGCCATTCACAACGATGCTGATCATTGTTTTTGCTGAACACGCCAGGATCCTGATAAAAAAATACATTAATATCATTAAATAAGTGAACCATAATAAGTAGCGGAATTAAAGTAATAAGAACTGCATTAAATCAGAGGTTTTTACTTACTGGCCCTCCTCAATGAGAGTAACTTTCTGCTTTCATTTGGGATTTATGCATACCCCGTGTGTCAGTCCATGGCCTCGATGAGATCCTATAAAATACCAACATTAATGCAGTCCAAATATAATTTAAATATAAGTCTAACATTACAACTAAACGCTAATATCAAATAAACCTGAGGTCATCGAACACACAGAAAAAGGAGAACCAATGTGCAGGTGGGAGGACTCGGCCTAGAGCTGGGGCTGCACAGCGGCTGTGGCTGGGGCCCTGCCTGCTGGATGCTTGCGCTTTGTGCCTCATCATCAGTGGACAATACCGAGGTGGGAGCCACTAAGGTGGACGCAGTTCGGCGTCCACCCCGACCACGTATGACATGTAATCTATCCATAACTGATAACACAAAATTGAAGTAATTAGGGTTTAACTGTTACAATTACATTATAACAAATTAAATACAATTATAAAAATTATAACAAATCAAATTAGGGTTACTATAACAAATATAACAAATTAGGGTTCAATTACTTTATAACAAATCAAATTAAATGCGCAATGGATGGACAGTGGGTGTTGGTGGGCATTGCGGTGGGGCAACAAGGTAAGGGGGCGGTGGGCGAGATAGTTGAGGAGGAAGGCATCGGCAGAGGAGAGGGGCGGTGGGGGGAGGGTGACAAAGGAGAACGACAGCGATGGAGTTGAGATAGAGAAATTAGAGAAAAAGAAGGCGACAGGGGGAAATTTTCGTTTTATTAGGGTTAACTTTTAGCTAAAGCAAAGTAGTTTTTTTTTTAAATTGTACTTTTAGCAACGAAAATAACTGTCGCTAAATATATTTTCTCAAAATATTTGAAAAAATTATTATTATTATTATTATTATTATTATTATTATTATTATTATTATTGCTATAACCCCTCCATGAAGATCTGTCGAGTGTTTTTACTGACGCGATTTTTTGTCGGTAAAAACTTTTACGGATGGATCTTAGTCGACAAGTAGATCCGTCGATAAATGTGGCTTATAGCAATGGATTTTGGTTCGTCGCTAAAAGCCTGTCCCTAAAGAGCTCTTTTTTTGTAGTGATAATCTATGTCCACGATTATTCTAACATTGCGTTCATTACCAAATTTTGAATAGACGCAATTATGAGCGATAACCACTTTGTCAAATCGTTCATGTCACTACCTAGGAGCTTGTTTTAGGTTGTACAAAGATTTGATAAGTTTAGAAGCCTTGGTTTCTTGGCTCACAATTACAAAACTTTTTGGTTAGTCTATGTACACTTCCTCCTTCAAAAGGCCATTAAGAAAAGCAGTTTTGATATCCATTTGGTGTATAACCACTTTGTTAATAAATGATGAAGCAAATAATAATTGCATTACAATAAATATCGCTAAAAGTGCATTTTTTTTTGTCAGAAAAGACCTCTAGCGACGTCCGTCACTAAAAGTCCATCACCAAAAAGGTCGTCGCTAAAAGATTAGCGACGAAATGTTGGAGTTCATAGATAAAAGTTTGACTTTACCGACAGACGTAATTACTTTTAACGACGGGACTTTCCATCGCTAAATGTAATTTCCTTAATTTTCCTTTTTTTTAAAATTTTTTGAAATTAATTTTCAAAAATACCTTTAACCATGGAACTTATGTAATCTATTATTCTTGCTTTTAACGACGAACTTTTCGTCCCAAAAGCTTTTGTCAGTAAATACTTTTAACCACGGACACTCCGTTGCTAAAGTTCCTATAATGACCTGGATATCTAGAGCTCCTTCACCCGAACTCCCGAAGTGTTAGCTTACCACATCACATTAGACCCTCCTCACTGATAGATCCAAACTCTGCTCAAATACAACTTTAAACACATTGACCTAAATTCTTCAAAATACAAAGTTACAAAAAAATTTCTTAAGCATAAACTATTAAAGCTTAGGTTCTTTATAGAACGACAGGCTAACAGTGCTGACCCCACGCAGGGTCCTATCAATCAAAATAGTGGTGGGCACCCTAGAATATCACTCAGTCTCTAACCCATCCACGAGCAATCTACAATTGATCAAAATATACATAAGGGAATCAAATGAAAGGTGAGCTTTTGAAAGCTTGGTAAGGTCGTTCAAGGACAATAAAAATTGCAAAATAAGTCAAAAGTCCATTCGATGATAATTTTTCAAACAATCATAAATAGCTTGATGATTTTCCAAAACGTTCATAAGCAATCATATATAGATACCAAAAATATTATAAAAAATCATAAACAGATACCAAAACGATTATTTTCAAAGCCATCATTTTAAAACACAATTTACAACGGATTTCAAAATGAGTACAAATACTTCAAAGACAATATGAGGAATGGTTTCAGATAACCACAAATAGTTTAATCACAATATGGGGAAGAGTTTCAATTCAATCCCCTTCAATAAGATATCAAGACGTTCATTTCTTATCATTTTCAAAACAATATTTTGTAGGATACAATGTAAATAAATTTTGAAGATGTTGACCATGGGCATAGGCAATGCCATTCAGGCAATGCATAGTAGGTGTACACCTATATGATGTACGATAACTAGCCCTTTCCATCAATCAAGAAATTAGCTTGCGTTCCCCGTAGGATGCAGGAATAGACCATCCTTATAACGCCTCCCTTAGAACAGACCTCCAGGTGAACGCAAAAGACAACAATCATAGAATCAACAAGAAATTCAATGCCTGACTTGTAACAAAATGAGCATCAACATTGATTAAAATAGCCGATATCAACTAGGGTTTCAGTAACAATTAAACATGATGACATCAATTCATCACTCAGAATTCAAGAATAGTCACAAACAAATAGCAAGAACAAATACGAACAGTTACCAACTATAGGCACAAAAATTTAGAAGAAAGAATGCAAAATGTTATCGAATTTGCTTAGTATGCAATAAAAGACGAGTATCGATAAGATTTCCAAATAACCGATTCAGGTTCAATGTTAGGATTTCCTTGGCGATAACGTGTTGAAACAATGCATATCTCAATGTTCGACAATAGCCATAAGCAGTGGCGGTGTGGAGTAGGGGCACCTGCCCGCTGGGGCCAACCTGCTTCTCCAGAATTTTTCCTCTTTAGATTATCCCTAATGGTGAAAGTGCCCATTTAAAATTTTAAAAAAAATGCTTAAAGGAGATTTATTTTTGGTCATTTAACATGTTAATATATCTAAAAGTTCCAAAGATGGTTAAAAAATATATCCTTTCAGTTATTTAAAATTTTAGACTTATACAAATAAACCAAGAAAGTTGACAAAACAAATTGATTGTTACTCTCATTGTTACGTTTCTAAAGCCTCAGTACTTTCAAAGCCTTAAAGGCACATATGCGGACAAGTGAGCACCTTCTCCTTAGTTCTCTCATTGCCCACCGGCCTTACCTCCCAATGGCATTCCCTCAACAGCCAATGCCATTGCCTCCACTGGCCGGTCCAAATTTGGCAGGTCACGGGCTCGCTAGTCACGACACCCTAAGCCCAAAAAGCACAGCCTCAAGTGCTTAGGCATGGTCGCAGGGGCGATTCACAGGATCATCTGCAACAATGCTCGTGGACGGCAGTCGGCAGGTCAATTTCTCGACGATGACGCTAATGGTCATAACAGTCGGTAAAAGCAAGGAAAGAATCCAGTAATTAATTCTTAAATTTTCTACTTCTAAGAACCCTTCCTTTTTGCATCAATCTAGAATGTGACAATTGGGCTTTAAAACTTAAAATATACAATTAGAAATTGGTAGAATTTGACAATTACTGCTAGTGGAATTGTTAATTTTATATGGGAAGCATTTTTTACGCGTACTCGTTAGTAATTGTATAAAACACTTAACCAAATGACCGATAGACTTCATAAATATTAACATATTTGCACTAATCATCGCTGATAATCCTGACCGCGTTTCGAGCAATGCGGCAAACATATGACAAGTCTAACTACCGCTCTGCTGTCGATCTCTGTGTCTATAGAAGGGCAATAGGGGGTAGGGATGCTACCATCATGGCATGAGCAGTCTACCTGGTGCTTTGTACACACTTTTTCTTCATATTGAGGACCCCTGGTGTATCCAGCTATGTCTACAAGCCCTCTACACTCGTACCCCCGGACTCTAATGACTAATCGGATCACTGCCTGGACATCTCCATCTCTCCAAATATGGCCTGCAAAATAATCGAAACATGGGGTTGCATTGCCAATGCTTGATCTGGAAATAGGCAATGATGGCATTCAAACTTTAATTCAAACAATTTTTTATAGACGGTACATAGGTCAGCCGAGCAACCTGGGAAATAAATCCCCCCCCCCACCCGGTTGGGACGTGTATTATCTTTAGGCACTTTCCTCTTGTTCGTCATCCACTATGTCAAAGCACACACCTCATCCATGTCCATCTTCGGGTGCGCAGCCATGCTGGAGAACGCCGTGAGGCACCGAACCTCTCGTGTGCATAGGATCCTAAACCTTTCTATTTGCCTCCCCACTCCTACTCTGGCAGCATCTTCCATGTGTGCTCCCGTGCGTCATATAGCCATCGCCAGTAATTTTTGGCCATGAAGCAAAAAAACCAGTTCTCCGCAAAGCCTGCTGCTCAGGCAAATCAAACTCAAACCCCTTTTGTAATGCATCAAATAACACAATCAGTACAATTGATTCCATTGAATAGTACTAAACAAGTATTAACAGACTGAAATTCATACCAGGAACTCTGCTCGTAGCTTCTCTTTGCTCCCGGTATCCTAGTGCCTACAGTAGTGTAGTGGCTCAAAAAACCAACCCTTCACAAGAATGCCGATCTTCGTAGTCGCTGCAAGCTCCATAATCCTGATAAAAAATAACATTAATTAGATGAAATAAGTGAATAGTAATAATTACCGAAATCATTAAAGTGTCAAGTGCAAGAGTGAACACTACATACTGACCTTCTCGATACGAGTGATTCATTATTTCCTCTGGGGATTAATGCGCACCTTACGTGTGGGTCCATAGCCTCTGTTAGATCCTAGCAAATACTGAA
Organism: Escallonia herrerae; assembly: GCA_033070095.1. Lineage (NCBI taxonomy): Eukaryota > Viridiplantae > Streptophyta > Magnoliopsida > Escalloniales > Escalloniaceae > Escallonia > Escallonia herrerae. The sequence continues at coordinate 51,748 of JAVXUP010000938.1, read as the reverse complement.
ATTTAATTGGTTTAAATATAAAATACTAACATTATAAGGACACGATTTAGGGTTAACAGTTTAGGGGTTTAGTTTAGAGCTCAGTTTAGGGATGTATTAAGGGTTTAGTTTGGGTTAATTAGGTTTAGGGTTTAAATAGTGGTCAGGGTTAGGGTTTAATCAGGGTTTAAGTTTTAACTAGGGTTAGTTAGGGTTTACAGTTGTATTTAGGTTTAGGGTTATTTTCATTAGGGGTAGGATTTAAGGTTGAATTCGGATTTAGGGTTTAATTAGGGATAGGGTTTAGGGTTTAATTACAGTTTAGATTTTTAGTTAGGGTTAGGATCTATTACATAGGGTGGGGTTTAATTTGGATTTAGGGTTATGGTAAGCATTAGGGTTTAATTAGGGATAAGGTTTAAGGTTTAATTACGGTTTAAGATTTGTTTTAGGGTTAGGGTTTAACCCATCGGTTAGGGCATCAGTTTTAATTAGGTTTCGGGTTTAATTATGATTTAGGATTGTATTTAGGGTTGGGGTTGCAATTACAGTTACGGTTCAGGGCTTAATTAGGGTCTATGGTTTTGTCGATCATTATTTTTACTTATCTTTTTGATTGCTTTTAATTATTCATTTGAGGAGTTATTTAATTTAAAATTATGTATGAAGCTGGTGTCCATCATTTCGTAATTATGTCCAAGGTGGTTATTGCCGGAGATAAAATAATTATAACCTAAAACTAAAATAATTTAATAATTACTATAACAAATACAATTCTAACATATATTTTATTTTTAACAATCAATACAATTGTAACATAATTTTAATACAATCAAACAAATTATAACAAATAGTAATATTTGTTTCTAACACATTATAACATATCAATTCAAACACGCTCGAACAAATAAAATTCTTACATATCTTTTATTTCTAACTGTTAATACAATTCAAACACATTATAACAAATATAATCCATTGTAGCACATTATAACATATTGAATACAATATATTTCAAACAAATGAAAATTCTAACATATTCAACAAAATACAATTCATTTAAACATATTATAGTTATTTAGGAAAAATGGTACAGGCGGTTGACACCCAGCGAGGTGGTTCATCAAAGGATTCCTCTTATCCTTATAGACAACGGTTTTTCTCTAAAATGTCTGTCCTCTACGAACTGTTCACGCCCTCAAAATCCACCCCTCAGAAGTCACTCCTTCTAACTGAGTTGTCCGAGCATATAATAACACCTGGAGGAAGGTAAGTGGTACATCCAATTTTTATGGGTACTGTTGGCTTCGATGTCGAGTTTTAGTTATTTCATATCCACCAGCCTTTGATCTTCTGTTGGCCTCGACGTTTGATACACTCAGTGGTGCAATCCCCTCTACGTTGCACCAGAAGGTAAAGTTTGTGTTGACTAACGTTGTTTTCACCGTTATGGGAGATTCTCAGTTGTCTCAAATCAGACAAGTCTAGAAGGACACTGTTCAGGTGCTGCATGATTCTTTGGATATTCTGCTCAGTGGATTCAGGATGGATCACCTGGTTCAGTGTCTTCAATATGAGGAAGGTTGTTACGGTGAAAACTTCTTCACCTTCACCCCTGTAGCAATACGATAGTGCTCCCCATGTTAAGGAAATTCTACTACTTTCCCAGAAAAGGCTAGGCCGGAATTGACAAGGAATTTCTAGGTTCCCCAGATATGGAAAACTCTAAGAAAGACCAATTCAATTTAGGATACAAGCCAACCAGGAAGGAAAGGAGGGAAGCTATTCGTAAGCTCGCCCAAGCCAAGAAGGATAAGGAAAGCATGACGACAACCAAGATCTCTACTATGAATAGGAGCTTCATCAAGGAAAGAAAGAGTGGACCCTTTTATGGATTTTCAGAGCCAGTTTATAGTGTTGAGACCGGGAAGCAAATCAAATGATGGGAGATATTCTACGACTATGAGTGGGTTAAGGATGAAAAATGCAAGTATAGATCGAGCTGGGTGCCGAAGAAGTCTCAAATTGGATGGATTAGATGAAGCCAAAAGCAATAACAGCATGCTTCACTGATATGTTTATCTCAATGCTTATCTGTGAAGTGGACGGGCAGATCATCGACCCAGCATGCCTAATCACTCCATCCTAAGGCGACACGAGGAATTGAATGATCAAGTATGGACTGCTGACTGTGAGAAAGGTTATCGCAAGAAGTCCTGCTGTTAAAGATGCTCTAGAACTGGAAGACTTGGATGCTTATGTCACCTAAGCCAATCTCAATATGCTTACCTACTATGTATTTCCAGCCTACTTGATTGATAATATCATGCTTGATTTCAATTATTCCTTGGTTGTTGGTGTAGGTTATGATGAATTAGTCAACTCAGTTAATAGCAATTTTCAGAGAACAAAAAGTATAGAGAATGAACTGGGAAAATATGTTGCTATGAGACCATATTTATAATGCTCTAACAGGTGGTGTGTACAGGTGCAAATAGTTATGAGAATTTAAACAAATCAAAAAGTTCTATTGCAATTCCAACAGTCAGATGTTGTTGCTTTATAAAAGTCTGAATTTCTCACAAAAAGAAGGCAGGGCTATCAATTGTGCCTTTACGTCGCAGCTAGCACGGGCATGTGCAGTGTGAACGAATGGCCATGCATACTTTATTTTACTAAAACAACATAACACACGACGACTTATATACCTACAGCCTGTCCATTTCGCAAGCAATGTGGGAATCTACATTTTCACCTTTTACATTCCTTATTTACTCCATACTTTGTGACAGTATATCTCCCTAAACACGTAATGAAATCTAGTGATTTTTTTAGACTTGCACTTTGTAGAGTGAACTTTAGAAACCCGGCCCAAAGACCAATTATTGGAAAATTTTCAACTAAGTGCCACTAACTCTTTGCATTCTTGTCTGAAAAGAGTTAGTGACGGTAACGCTTTGAACTGTGCTTAACATACTCCACCTCTTGAAGTCAAGCTTTAGTACGTTTAAATTTTTTCTTTCCGTTGAAATTATCAGAATCGCAATGTGTATGACCCATCGTTATGGAGATTCGAACTCGGGACCTTGAAGTTGTTCCTCAAATGTACGTAAAGCCACTTCACCCACCCCTTGGCTTGCACTTGTTTTTAGAGTTAGTGAAGTTATTTGCAATTTTAAGGAGGGTTCACTGAGCTTTTTTTTTTTTTTTGGGGATTAACAAAAGCTTGAAGATATGAAGGACAAAAAAATATTGTCCAATTCTGGTTGGTCCCCACAAAAAATCGTAGGTAAAGGCTATCGGTTCTACCGTCGCCAATTGGTGATTAAATTAAATTTTGAAAAACAACCATTAAAAATATGTAGCAAAAGGCTCTGCATGACGATACTCATACTTGCTTCTTTAGTACGGCTCGAGCCACACCAAGCCAAGCCTGCGCTCTACCGTGTCCGCACGAACTGCACGTGCCGCCACATGCTCTTTGTGGTCGGAAAAGATAATTTTTCTCTTTTCAAGAAAATGTTAAGCGGCTCTCAGTCAAACGTCTTCGGATTCAAACCTTTCCTGAAACTGACCTCCTTCAGTACATATATATGTAGTGCTGAGGGTCCCTAATCCCACCGGTAGCTTCAAACCCACAAACGTTTTCGCAATTTTAACGCTTGTTGTCCCCACCCAAAAGCATGACACTTAACTACCTTTACCACCGTCCTCACATTCCCACCACTCTTCTACCTATAAATTCAGCATTCTAGTGCAGCAAAAAACGGTCACCAAGTTGATGCAGTTATCTAGAGTTGACTCGCAAGGTAATTCTAGATACGATCAACACCACCCGTAATGAGGCTTGCCATCGGAGTTGTTAGGCCTTGCAATCCACCTGTTTCAAAGCACATGGCCGTCGAACACAGTGCCACTAATCATGTGGCTAAACATGGAGCTAAGCGACTAAGGCTTACAAATTCATGGAACTCACTGGGAAGTGACTCAGGCAAGTGCCGTACCGCCACCCGTATATCCAAGCTTGGGGACAGGTGGAAGGAGTATCAAGGTATCAAGAACTGGGAAGGCTTGCTGGACCCACTCGACGATGATCTACGCAGCGAGATACTGCGCTACGGCCAGTTTGTCGAGGCAGCCTACCGATGCTTCGACTTTGACACCTCGTCGCAGACATATGCCAGGAGCCGGTTCCCGAGGAACTCCATGCTGGCCCAGTGCGGACTTGGCCAAAGCGGCTACAGAGTCACAAAGAACCTGCGTGCCACCTGTGGCGTCCAGCTGCCACGTTGGGTTAAAGACAAGGCGTCCAGTTGGATTTCCGCGAATTCCAACTGGATTGGTTACGTGGCAGTTTGCAACGACAAGGACGAAATAGCTAGGCTAGGTCGCCGTGACGTGGTTATAGCCTTCAGGGGCACTGCCACGTGTTTGGAATGGATTGAGAATCTACGCGCCACGTTAACTTGTTTACCTCATGATATGGGTCATCAAACTCGCGAGCCAAAGGTGGAAAGCGGCTTTTTGAGCATGTACACCTCAAGCACGGCAAATTGTCCGAGTTTACGAGACATGGTTAAAGAAGAGATTGCTAAGATTTCCAATATGTACAACGATGAGCCACTAAGCGTTACCATAACCGGTCATAGCCTAGGCGCAGCACTTGCTACATTAACCGCGTACGATTTAACGACCACCTGTGATCCCAGATTACTAGTGACCGTTGTGTCATTTGGGGGCCCACGTGTAGGAAATGGAAGTTTTCGGTGCCAGCTGGAAGAGAGCGGGACCAGAATATTGCGCATTGTCAACTCAGACGATCTCATCACCAAAATGCCTGGTTTTGTAGTTAATAGTCATGATGTCGCAAACAAGCGCGATGTCCGCGTGGGAGGGCTACCAAGTTGGCTGCAAAAGCGGGTGGAGGACACGCAGTGGGTATATGCTGATGTGGGGAAGGAGCTTAGACTTAGTAGCAGTCACTCACCGTACCTCACTAATGGAAACCTTGCGACTTGTCATGATCTCAAGACTTATCTTCACCTAGTAAACGGTTTCGTAAGCTCCACATGTCCTTTTAGAGCCACGGCAAGGAGGGTGCTCAGTAGCACGCGAAGTAAGGAACAAGTTTATGCTTAGATATGATCAAGGTCTCTCATGTGTGTCGCAAATGTGAAGTGTAGAAATGACACAAACATGGAAGAGGTGTAGGCCGAGGCAGGCAATTCTTGTATTCAAAATGCGGAACTATTTCTTCTGCTAATCGATCAGAATTCTTTTATTCGGAAACTGAAAGCGGTTTCTCAGTTGTTCATGTGTTCAAGTTGAGTTAATTAAGTTTATTGCATCTTAAGGGGTGTTTATGGGTATGTATGTGAGTGTGTGTGTGCGCGCTTTACCTTATCTTTCTACACGGAATGCGATGCCTAACGCTATAAACTCGTTCCCTAGCTGCTGTAGTTCTACTAGGAAGTTACTATAAGACACCCAAACCCTGGGGACTCCCCTCTTCGCCCCCAACTGTGCGAAAGCGCGCGTTGGGCTGCTGCCGGCGGTCTCCAACCTAGTAAGTTGTGTGGTTGTAAAGTCTTGTTTTTACATTTTGTAATCTTGGGCGATGGGTTCCCAGAGAATAGCCCTCGACTGAGTTAGTGTATTTGTAGCGGAGACTTGGGTTCCGGTGTCATGATCTGATCCACCTAATATTCCATTGTACGTAAACCATATATCTTTCAGTACTGATAGCTAGCATAAGTTCTTCTTCACAAAATAAAGAGGAGAGAGAGAGAGAGAGAGAGATGAGAGCCATGTGAATTCCGTTTGTACATTGTAGGGGTGAGGGTGAGGCGGTTACATTCGACAAACATACCCATAATAGAGTTCTATAGAAAACGTGTAATAGGAGGTACCAAAGAAGAAGAGAAATGTTTGCATGGCTAAATACAAGTTCCCCAAGGTCGGACCGTCCATGAGAAAAAGCTGCTGTACTCAAACTAGAACGTGGAACACAAGCATATGATATGTTATGTACGACCCCCTAACAATAAGGGGAGGTGGAATGATCATTTATTTAAGTCCACGCGTACTGGATACACTTACTGCTTGTTAACGCACTCCTATCTTTTTATTGTGGTTCATTGCCCTGTAACATTTAAACCGTTAAAATCCGTCCAATTATGAAAATCGAATCAATCAATCGGTATATTTTTGAACTGATCTAAAAATCAATCGATTTGATTTTTATTTTTTTTCAAACCGTACATTCGGCTCGGTCGATTTGGTTTGAATTTTTTTGAAACCGTATAAACCAAACCAACCGTATATAATATAACATATCTATATTTTTACTAATCCTAATTATATAACTACTCATATAAAATGGGATAAATCCTAAATCCCTTGACGTAACACACATTTTTCACTCGCCGCCTACATCTCACTATGTTCTATTAATTATGATAAAAAAATTAATTTTTTTGGAGCTTATTGGCATGTATAAGTTATTATTTTTTGGACCTGAACTTGCCCAACATTATGTTTGGCCCAAACCGATCCTTTCAATCCGCAGAAACTAAACCGTTCAACCACGGTTCGATTTTTTTTTCCAAACCGAGGTTGGTCATTTTAGTTTGGTATTCAGCCTCCAAACGAACAGTGCTCACCCCTAGCCGTATATGTAAGCAATTAAGTCCATTACACACACACACACGTGTTTAAAAATGCTTCCTCCGTTCCATCATATTTGATTGTGTTTGATTTATGCGCTCATTTACGATATGAGTCATATTTCATAATTTTTTCATCTTACCTCAATCTTTTTGATAACAAGGAAATCATAATGATATTTGTTTCTATTTCCAGCTTTTTTTTCTATGCCTTAAAAGGGATTCATCAAAAATCTTGCTATTAACATATATTTGCTCTCGGTATCTTTGACTAGTTTGGTATTTACTCTTATGAACTACTCCCTCCTCCCAACATAATTCAATCACTTTTCTTTTGCACACTGTTGCAGCTAAAAACTAGATCAGGAACCACACCAGAAATCAGGCCTGTAAAAGAGAACACGGAGTGACCGTCGGGTGGGGTTCCGGCGGGGGAACGCTCCGATGCTTAAGTCAGAGATGACTAACAATGTAGAACTCTGAAGAAGCAGTAAGACACAATGTGTGATTGTGTGTGAACTCGTCTGTACCTGAGGGGTCAGACCCCTTTATATAGTGGTAGAAGAGGAGTCCTGGTAGGACTGGGCTTTGACCAACTCTAATCAGAATCTAATTAGGATCCTAGAGGATCTCATGTCAATCTGAACTGATAGAGTCAGAGCCTCTTTAGAATTCTGCCTGGTGATTGATACGGTAAATGCCATATAAGTAATGAGCCAGTATGGGTTACGTGTCATAACTGCCACGTATCGTCCATAGATTGGAGGGATATTTTTAGCTATATCATATGCCCCCTGCTTTCGCCAGCGTTAATGAAGCGGGTGGAAGCACACTTTTTCCACTAGTGATAGCGAAATATGCCAAAAACAAGATCGAATCTATTTGCCCCCATTTCAAATATTCGAAAAGTGCTCTGCTCGGACATGGTTCTATTCGGACAGAGTTCTGCTCGAATGGAATTATGCTCGGGCATGAATCTGTTCGGACATGGTTCTGTTCGGACATAGTTCTGTTCGGACAGAGTTCTGCTCGGATGGGATTCTGTTCAGACATAATTCTGCTGAGCCATTGTCACTCTGCTGGGGCAGAGTGTTCGGACGGGATTTTGCTCGGACAGAATTCTGCTCGGCCGTTGTCACTCTGCTGGGGCAGAGTATTTGGACGGGATTCTGTTCTGACAGAATTCTGCTCGGTCGTTATCACTCTGCTCGGGCAGAGTGTTCGGATGGGATTCTGCTCGGCCGTTGTCACTCTGCTGGGGCAGAGTGTTAGGACGGGATTTTGCTCGGGCAAGATTCTGTTCGGCCACGGTCACTCTGTTCGGGCAGAGTGTTCGGACACGATTCTGCTTAGGCAGGATTTTGTTCGGCCACGGTCACTCTGCTCAGGCAGAGTATTCGGACACAATTCTGCTCGGGCAGGATTCTGTTCGGCCACAGTCACTCTATTCGAGCAGAGTGTTCGGACACGATTCTGCTCGGTCAGGATTCTTTTCGGCCACGGTCACTCTGTTCGGGCAGAGTGTTCGGACACGATTCTGCTCGGGCAGGACTCTGTTTGGCCACGGTCACTCTATACGCGCAGAGTGTTCAGACACGATCCTGCTCGGGCAGGACTCTGTTCGGCCACGGTCACTCTGTACGCGCAGAGTGTTTGGACACGATCCTGCTCGGGCAAGATTCTATTCGGCCACGGTCACTCTGAACGTGCAGAGTGTTCGGACACGATTCTGCTCGGGAAGGATTCTGTTCAGCCACGGTCACTCTGTACGGGCAGAGTGTTCGGACACGATTCTGCTCGGGCAAGACTCTGTTCAGCCGCAGTCACTCTGTACGCGTAGAGTGTTCAGACACGATCCTGCTCGGGCAGGACTCTATTCAACCACGGTCACTCTGTACGTGCAAAGTGTTCGGACATGATTCTGCTCGGGAAGGATTCTGTTCGGCCACAGTCACTCTGTACGGGCAGAGTGTTCAGACACGATCCTGCTCGGGAAGGATTCTGTTCGGCCACGGTCACTCTGTACGGGCAGAGTGTTCCGACACGATCCTGCTCGGGCAGGACTCTGTTCGGCCACGGTCACTCTGTACGCGTAGAGTGTTCGGACACGATGCTGCTCGGGCAAGATTATGTTCGGCCACAGTCACTCTGTACGTGCAGAGTGTTCGGACATGATTCTGCTCGGGAAGGATTCTGTTCGGCCACAGTCACTCTGTACGGGCAGAGTGTTCGGACACGATCCTGCTCGGGAAGGATTATGTTTGGCCACGGTCACTCTGTACTGGCAGAGTGTTCGGACACGATCCTACTCGGGCAAGATTCTATTCAGTCATTACCTTGGTTCCCTCAACATGTCTCCTTCTCCATTAATGTCTTTGAGGGGGAATTGAGAATTTTTAAGTTTCTCTACTCTTCAGCTTGTGACACGTGTGTGGCGGATGAACCGTTGCGTTTCCCCAGAAACGGTTACATGGGGTTTCTCTATAAAAAGAGAACTTTCAGTTCATTTTTTCTTCACTCGAAATTTTTGGAAGCACACTACTCTTCAAGTAAGTCTTTTTACTTTCTTCTTTCTGTTCAGCACTTCAAGTTTTTCATAGTTTTCTAGTTTGAGTAGAAAACATGTTCGAAACTTCAGCGTCCGTTTCTTCGTCCGAAGAGAATATTTATATAAGTAGTTCCTCTTCGAGTTCGGAACGAGTTCCAACCTCAGGAAGTGAAGTTGGAACTTCAAATCCCCAACTTCCACTACCTTCAACTTCCCAACCCTTCCAACCTTCATCTTCTCAACCATTACCACATTCATCTTCTCAACCTTCGCATTCTTTATCTACAAAAAATGCCTTAGGAGATGTAAAGGATCAGGCTGAGGATAAGGCTAATCCCAAGCCTTGGTATACTGCTGACGAGAAGTCAGGCAAGATGTCTACCAAAGATTTGCAGGATTTAATTCGGGAATATCCTCTTCCCGAAGGTTGGTATACTCGTCTTCCTGGTTTGCAAGAACCAGCAAATTATGGAACCAAGTTTGAAACTGGGATATATGAAGAGCAGGTGAAGTCTGGGTATAGGCTTCATCTCCATCCTTTTGCTCTTCGTTTCTTCGAGCATTATCGCATGGCTCCCGGGCAGCTTGTTCCAAATGGTTAGAGGAAGCTTACTGGCCTTATATATTTGGTCCAGACTTCAGGCTACAAACCAGATGCAACAAATTTTATGAGAGTGTTCTTTGAAATCTGTTTCGTCAAGGGAGTCGCCAACTGCCCGGGATGATATTACATTCAAGTAGGCAACGACTCCTGAAGGGAGGCCTGAAGTCAAATAAAGGTTGGCATTCTAGATACTTCTTCACTGGCTGCCTGGACAAGGGGGAGCTTCCATTTGATAGAGACTGGAATCCATTCTATAAGGATTTCAAAAATCCTGGCAAGCCTACTCCCAATAACCTGACTAAACATATACTTAGTCATATTAAGCTTCGAGGTGGTCTTTGCATAGATGAGCCTCTTTCTGAAGAGCAACTGGAGTGGGCGAAGATCATTCCTCCAAAGCCCATTCTAGCTGGTCTTCTGATTCCTTCTCCTCCTCCCGCTATTCTTAGCATGTCATTTGTTGAGACCGTTCCCCTAGGTGTGCTTTATAGAAGTCTTTGATTTCAATTTGGTTTCAGTATTTATTCCCGTATTGATTTCTACCTTGATTGCAGAGATGGCTAGCGGAAGTGGAAAATCCCCAAAAGGAGGCTTTCTTGGCGTTCTTCAGAAAGCTAAGGGGAAGCAAAAAGAGAAGCAACCAAGTGCGGAGTTGCCCCCTGTTCCTAAGAGGACTAGAGTTATTCCTCCAGAATGTTCTCCACGTATCTTGGAGCAAGTGTCCATTAATGACGATCCGATCTTTCGACCGCGGTGGACACTTAGGCGTGATGACCTTGGGATGCCGGATAGCCAGGTCTTGGAGCAGCATCTTCTTCATGGAATTCTACCTCGAGACAAGGAGGTCTTCCAGACTCAGACACACGAGACCTTTGCCTGCTCCTTTGCCCAGGCCGTCTATACGGTAATGTCCTTTGTCTCAACTAAGTTTCTATTTTGTTTTTAACTTTCATTTAGCTGATGGTTCCAACCTTCATTCCAGATGTACGCTAGCGAATCTGAGATGCTTTCTCGCTTTGAGATGGCGAGGCAGGTGGCAGCAGATGAGGCTCAACAGAAGAGGGAAGCTGTTAAGGAGGCACAAGAAGCTTCTCATCATGCTGAAGAGCTGAGCAAGCAAGAGGCAGATCATCTTGCTTAGATTGCGACTCTGGAGAAGAGGCTTGAGCGAGTCAAGAGGAAGGCAGCAGAAGAGGTGACCAAAGCTCGTGACCAAGGCATCCGCGACTTCTTGGATGGAAATGTCGGGGATGAGTGGCTGAAGAAGCAGACCGAAGATGGCCTTGAGATCTATGATCTTGGCTTTATAAAGGCTAAGGAGATGTTTGTTGAGCGCTTTCCGGATATCCCCTTGGATGACTTCGTTCTGCCTGCGGTGATATCTCTGTCTGGAGAGACTGTTCTGCCATCAGAGGCAGGTGATGCTGCAGCTTCTCATCCTCTAGGGGAAGGTCCTTCTGGTGATGCCCCCGAGCCTTAGATTTTGGCCTTTGTATCTAGGCTTTTTGCTTTATACAGACAAAGAATTATGATGCCCGTTCAAGGGCTTATTGTAAAACTCTTTATCTTTTATTTCATGATGTTATGCTTTACTATGTGTTTCTCATGGTTTGTCTTTACCATTCACACAGTATTATTGATTTTTACTTTGGCTCAAACCCTTTATTCGTCACTTAAAGAGTTGGCAAAGAAGTCGAGCACCCCCGCTCGGCCTACAATTCGAAGAAGAAAAAGCTTTTGTAGAGTAAGGGTGCCCCCATTAACTTTTGTTTCTTCACGGATTTAGATCTATAGCTGATCTGTTTGGCCTACTCTTGTATTTTTATAATACCCAAGAGTGTTCGGCCATCACTCTGTTTAGACAGAATGTTTTGCATAAGTTGGTCACTCTGTTCGGGCAGAGTGTTCGGCCATCACTCTGTTCAGACAAAATGTTTTGGCGAAGTTGATCACTCTGTTCGGGCAGAGTGTTCGGCCATCATTCTGTTCGGGCAGAGTGTTCGGCCATCATTCTGTTCGGACAGAACGTTTTGGAAAAGTTGATCACTCTGTTCAGGTAGAGTGTTTGACCATCACTCTATTCGGACAGAATATTTTTGGCTACATTGATCACTCTTTCGAGCAGAGTGTTCGGCCATCACTCTGTTCGAACAGAATATTTTTGGCTACATTGATCACTCTGTTCGGGCAGAGTGTTCGGCCATCACTTTTTTCGGACAGAATGTTTTGGCTAAGCCCACAATAATACTGAGAGCAAAAATAACTTTATTGCTAGAGCAAAAGTTAAAGTTTACATTGGATTGCTTAACAACCCATTAATTAGAAATTATCTTTCTAAAGACAATTTCTAAAAGATTGGGGTTTCGATAAGGTCTGGGCCCTTATCCCCCCGAAAAAGAAGTGTCTTGCCTTGAGGCAAGATGCTATTGCACGATCCGTTGTTTTATAACAATGGATCCTTCATGGGCTTGAGTCGAACTTCTTCTATCAAATCAAGATTTCCTCTGAGTCCGATTTCTTTGCCTTCTTTGGTCGGCACGAAGTTATGTAGCACTGACGAGCTATAGTCTGGTCCCCTTTCACCTCTCCAATCCCGTGTTTCGTGGGGAACTTCATCTTGAGGTGATAAGTTGACACTACAGCTTGTAATTGATTGAGTGATGGTCGTCCTAATATGGCGTTGTATGCTGAGGGGACCTTGACCACCACAAAATCAAATATGAAGTTGGCTTGTGCCGGAGGTGTGCCAATCGCAACTGGGAGTGCGATAATACCTTCGGCTGCAACTGGATGATTGGAGAATCCATACAATGGAGTATCCATCTTTCGGAGACGGTCCGTTGGAATGTTCATCTTCTTGAATGCATCGTAAAATAAGATTTCTACAGAACTTCCGTTATCTATCAAGACACGCTTTATATCAAAGTTCCCAGCTCTAACTGTGATGACTAATGGGTCATCATGAGGAGTTTGTATATCCTTTGAATCTTCATCGGAGAAGGTGATCGCTGCTACGGGTACCGTCTTCGGTTTCTTATCCGGGGGCTGACTCGTTATGTATACTTCTCTGGCGTATGCTTTTCGAGCCCGTCCTGATGAACCTCCTGCGGCTAATCCCCCAGATATAGTGTTGATTGTACCCGCATTTTCTTCCCGATCTTCTCTTTCTTTCATAGCCAGAGGTGTCTGTTGTCTTCCTTCTCTAGGAGCTACGAACTTTCTCAACTGGCCACGCTTGATAAGGGCCTCAATTGCTCGTTTAAGCGACTCACAATTGTCAGTTGTGTGGCCATGATCGTTGTGAAAGTGACACCATAAATCTTTGTTCCATTTATTTAGTCGAGATTTCAGTTTGTTAGGCCACTGGAGAGCCTTCTTGTCCTTGATCTCGTGAAGAATCTGTGATGGTTTTGCATTGAGGGGTGTCAGATTTTCCCAAGCAAACGGCTCTTTCAGACGTCGTTCATTGCGCTTAGAACGTTTTGTCGGCTTTCCTCCTTGGGGAGGAGTTAATTCCTGAGACCGTTTCTTCTGTTCTTCCTTCCCTTCTCCACGCCGTCCTCTGTGTGTCTCCAGGTGTTCTTCAGCTTGGATATATTTGTTAGCCTTCTCGAGAAGGGCTTTCATATTACCTGGAGGACTTTTGTTCATAGAGAATGCGAACTTGGATGTGGGTCGAAGGCCTCGGAGGAATGCAGTATACTTCACAGACTCGTCCAAGTTATCGATTTCCAAGGTGGCTGCGTTGAATCGTCCGAGAAAGCATTCCAAAGACTCGTTTTTCTCTTGGACAATGTTCAACAGACTCGTCGAGCTCTTTCTTCGGGAGCGACTGCTTACAAAGTATTTTTGAAAGAGATCTGATAATTGGCCGAAGGAGTAGATGGACCTTGGTTGTAGAGTTTGAACCATGCATGTGCAGCTTTCCTTAGAGTGGTAGGAAAGGCTCTGCACATGATAGCGTCTGAAACCTGGAGGAGTAGCATGTTTGTTTGAAACTGGTAAACATGTTCTCCTGGATCCCCCGTCTCGTCGTAGAGGTCACTTTGAGGCATTCGAAAATTGGGAGGTAGCTTTGCCTTCTTGATGGCCTTCGACAATGGATATCCAGATTCATTCCTTGGGCGAGATCGTTCTGAAGAATGATATCTAGGGACCACCTTTCAGGAGTCCCGTTCTTGGGAACGAGACTCAGGCGTCATCTTCCTGTGCATAGATCTTCGAAGGGTCTCAGCTTCGGCGGCCTGTGCGGGAGAGGAGTTGGTACTGTCTTCGACGGAAGGATCACGACGGTAGCATGATCCACTCCTGGTCATGTGCTCTTCGCCCCTCTCTTTGGGATCGAAAGTCGGATCGGCCGCTGATCTGTATTTGCGGCCGTAGCTTGATCTCGAGGTGAGACGGAAACGAAGATCGCCGGGGTTAAGATGAGAATGGTAAGTAGATGGAGGAGCCACCGCCATGTCGAGCTTTTGTTGAAGAGTGTTCACGACATCTTTCAATTCGTGGATCTCTTTCGTAAGGTCGTCATGGGGTGTTTTGAATAACTTACGGTTCAGGCGATGACGAAGGTCCCCATTTTTCAGAGTAGACGTCGGAGAGCGATTTTTTCGAGGTCTAGCTTCTGATTCGGGAGTTGCAGATGTTACATTAACGTGTGCATCTTTCGCAAAATTGGCACGACGACGGGAAGGTGTCAAACGGTGGTCACGACTGAGTCGACGAGAGCTGCTCGTTCGGGCGTGACGTTGTGGAGAACGACTATGTGAAGAGTTGCTAGAAGAAGAATGATTGGCCATGTTCCCTGTAGTGGTCCCACGGATGGCGCCAATCTGTTGCAGCTAAAAACTGGATCGGGAACCACACCAAAAATTAGGCCTGCAAAAGAGAACACGGAGTGACGCCGGGTGGGGTTCCGGCGGGGGAACGCTCCGATGCTTAAGTCAGAGATGGCTAACAATGTAGAACTCTGAAGAAGCAGTAAGACACAATGTGTGATTGTGTGTGAACTCGTCTGTACCTGAGGGGTCAGACCCCTTTATATAGTGGTAGAAGGAGGAGTCCTGGTAGGACTGGGCTTTGACCAACTCTAATCAGAATCTAATTAGGATCCTAGAGGATCTCATGTCAATCTGAACTGATAGAGTCAGAGCCTCTTTAGAATTCTGCCCGGTGATTGATACGGTAAATGCCATATCAGTAATGAGCCAGTATGGATTACATGTCATAACTGTCACGTGTCGTCCGTAGATTGGAGGGATATTTTTAGCTATATCACACACATATTAAGAATTTAGGTCATATATTATATGTTTTCCATTCTATCTTTTAGAAAGAGGATAAAAAGAAAGTGGGTCATGACAGAGAAAATAAATTAATTGAGTATTAAATGTAGAGAGAGAAAATAGAATAAAAAGTATAAAAAGATGGGTCAGGAGAGAGAAAATGAGTTAGTAAAGAGTTAAATGTGGAATGTAGATAAGGAAATATAATAAAAAGTATAAAATGGTAAATATGTAAAAATATCTACAGAATCTTTCTTAATTTGAAAGTGAGCAATTTTTGTGAGACGTCTCAAAAAGAAAATATAATCAATTTATGTGAGACAGAGAGCAATAAAATACCTATAGTTTGATACATAATAAATTGTTCATCAGTTTTTATAGATAGCCAAACGGGTTCGATAATTAATACGCCCTTTTCATCAATTATGTAGGAATTAAATCCTTCTGAACCATCATTATATTCATACTCATAATGTCTCTCCTTTGAATGATAGAGGATATAATAATTTCTTTGGATTTTTCAGTCGAAGCAGGAGACAATATAAGAGAGGAAGAAAGTGCGTCAGGAGAAAGAAAGAGGGTTAGTGGAGGTTCAATATGAAGAGAGAATATATAATAAAGTAAGTGTAAAAAGGATAAAGTAAGTGTAAAAAGAATGAACATGAAAAAACACTTACATAATCTATTTTAATTTATAAACTGATCAATTTTTTTTAAAACAGACCAAAAAGGAATATGATCAAACTTTTTTTTGTGACAAATGGAGTATATAAGTTAGGAACAGAAACCCATGTGTGTTTATGGTTTCAACCGGTACAAAAGTTTGAACCGATAGCGCAAGGCTACGAAATATTTAGATTTATAAGGCATTTTTGTCACTAAAAGGTTCTGACTTGGCTTTATTTAAATTGCCACTAAGCGGCATTAAGCTTTTTATTATTATTAGCAAAAAAAAAGACGATAATGGATGCATGTAGAAGAAGTTATTCCAGAGTTATTTTCTAGACTATAGTCTAATAAGTATGTGTTGCAAGACTCCTTGTACAAACACAAACCAACACCCCAAAAAAGTCATGACTTGGTCAACTGTCTTCAATGCAAGTTCAGGTTTTACACCTGAGACAATCCGTACTCAGTAAATTCAATCATCATCAATCAAACCGAGACTCTTTGTCTCCGTGGGTGCATTAAATTTCTTTCTATTTTTAAGTCATAATTAAGAATTATTTTGTATTTTTAGAGAAGTTTTCATATAAGTATAGATGTAACAGAGAATCCACGTATTGAATCGATTGCCTACAAATTAATTTTGAGTTTGCTATCGAGCACAAACACGACGCGATTAAATTGCACGTAACACTAGGGTAAATTTTTTAAAGAAAAATTAAGTTAATCAAAATTGGTAAATTTTGTATTTTCCCTCAAAAAGTCAAGAGTAGTCGGTTGATGGCCTTAAAGCACTAAAGTACATTTGCACCCATTAAGCCAAAGTCGTGTAGGTGGAGCATTGTTCGATGGGAGGCTGAGCAGTCGACCGCAGTCGTCTATATAGATTGTTAGAACATGCTTAAGGCCTGGATAGTGCTGGCCTAAGGTGTAGCAGGTGCCTGTTACTTGGGTTGCTTGCTGTTTGACAATAATCCGAAGGGAACGTACTGAAATTCTCTGACTCAACGTCGACATTGTTTCCTTAACGTCCATTTTCAGACCAAATATTTTGCTGGGAAGACTCACGGTGATAGAACGGACAGCAGCAATCATCGACGAATTGCAAGTGCAGTTGGCTCATCGTATGTATGGTCATAGCCACTTCTCCAGTTCTCTTAATAAGACGTGTGGAAGCTCGATGAATACGCGGTGCTCTCGATGCCTGGTGCAGATTAACTCTTGAGTTGAACGTCACGTCACGTGCTCCACAACCACTATGTAATTGGCTCCACAAGCCTCCGTCCTCGATCTTTTGATTCTTCTGGTCTCGTCATTGTCATTGTCATTGTCAATGTCAATGTCAATGCTCGTAGCAGTACAATCTAACCCTCCTTTGATTTCAGAGTGATATATGACACAGATATGATATAAGACCTCCACCACAATTAACTTGATCAGAGTAGAAAGTGACAGTGATCCCTACACACCTCCATAGTCGGTGGCCTATGAAGCCCCAACACTTGGTCCATAGTTGAACATTCTAACGCAGCTCTTGCGAGGACTTTGAACATCACAATTAAGTCTAAAAACCCCTTTGATGCCTCCAGTCGTAAGAGCACACATTGTAACTAGAATTAAGACCTGACACTATATATCCTCCGTTTCAAAAATTGAGTCACCTACTTTTCTACAACATTGTGTTACCTTGTACAAGAAAGGTCTGAAGTTCAAATGTTTCTGTAGGAACTTGCCAAAACATTGATGCACGTACAGCTTGATCTCCTAATATTGCGCCATACTTTAAACTCTTGCCTGTTTGCTCGCAGTAAATCCATTGCTAGTACCTACTCACTTAAGTCGTGAGAAAGAAAGAGCCTCTCATTCGTGTTGTAAAAAGGCTAGGTATCCGTTGAAAATCCAGCATTCAACAGTCCTTTGTTGGATGTACATAACTCACTGGTTCTTTTTTCTTTTCGAACCTAGTAATTGGTCCTTATCACCGCATTCATGCATAATTAATCGTAAACGCCTTATCATCTTCAATTTGTCCACGAGTTGTGAAAGAGAGGAAGCATGTAACTTGGTACAATGTGGTCTTATTATGCTCTAAATAAGTAGATATTCCCCATTTTTTTAACATACATTTAGCCAAGTATTAAGATCGTTCTGATTAAAAATTTATTAGGCCACCCATAAAATGAAGGTTACTCATATTGCTAAAGCAGTTGTGATTTCTGTCAGAAGCAATGTATGTTTTGAGATGGTTGTACTTTTGATTTGCATAACTGTATATTATTATGACAAAAGTTAAATGTGTGTTTAATGTTAAAAATAACGGGAAAAAAAAAAAACTATTTTAGTGTCTTAGATTCGGCTCTCAGTTGAACGCTAGCTCATAAAAAAAAATGTAGCCGCTCATAAAACGTGCAACATGCCAGCTATAGCAGTCGCTTTTGAGGAAGTACTTACTAGCAGTAGTGTTCTGAAGACGAAATGCCATTGGTGTGTCATTTTCAGTCTACATCTTCTCCCTCCACAAACGTGCAAAGTTTTTTTGTTGTATTCTCATAGTTATCCTGGTATTTTGGAATCCTTTCGGCTGCAACTGGGATCTTGGAAGAGCCCATTACCTCCTACCTCTTGAAGTGATACATGACAATCGTTATACTTAGTGATTTTTTACTAGCATGACGTTAAAAAAAAATTGAGAGATATTATCACTAAATTCCTTAACGAGTAATGATAGTTAACATCATCGACTTTTAAAAATTAGACCAGAATCTTGAAGATTCATAACACATTTGTCCTTTTCTTATAACATCGTCTATATTTTATATATATTTTTTAGCTTTATCAGTATTCCGTATATTTTAAGTACCACAACATACCTTTATAATTTACTTCTTATCATTCGACCCACCCACCCAATTTCAACTTTCAACCTTCAACCTTCACTTTGAGCAAATTCAAGCCAACAATGTCAACCTTCCCCGACAGCACCACGAACCATATGGCAGCCCATCACAACCCACCACTACTCCCATCACCACCACCGCAAGCCTCCACAAGCCGCACCGCCCACCAATGTAGCCCTCCACATAGAAAGCAAGAGAAATTCGTTCCAACAACAGGGATTAACTAAATCCCTCCAAAGCTAAAGACAGATGAAAACACATGCTTGATGACAACCCCATCGAGCACGGGTAGATGACTAGAAAAACAAAAAGTTACAGTAACAAAATACCACAAAGGAAATCATCAACATTGGGCCGATTCATGGGAAGAGCACCGCAAGCTGTACATATTCTTTCCAATCCTGCTGCCCACCTTTGCCAGCCGGTAAGCAAAAGAAGTCAATGCCGATGATAAATGCAACACACTTTTTTTTCCCTGAGTGACATGCAACGAATGCTATTTGCGATTTACTGCACCTATGCATCAACCTATACAAAATATCCTCTCCTGCCAAGGAGTGTAAAGGCTCTATCTTTCATCTGAGCCGCAAAACCAGTGTGAGAAAAGAAGAAAATAGTATGTAAACGGTACGTATTGTGTAACCAATTCAAAACAAAGAGAATAGCAGATACTGTTGCACCCAAAGAATAATTGCTTATATATAACACTAATACTAGCACCTGTAGGAACCCACAATGGATTAAGCAAAACCAGTCCATTGCCATCCGATAATGATTCCGTTACAAAAATCAGACAGAACGAGGGGAGATAGGAAGGGTAGAGTTACCACACATGTTCGGGTGATGAAAAGGAAAGTGAGGAGGGTAAAAATGCTAAAAACCGTGAAATTGTACCACGCTACTAGGAACGCCCACTTCTGAGCTTTTCCGAAAGTGACGCGAGGAGCAGTGATTATTAAACTCATACGCATCACTGAACTCACACTACTCACTTGACGCAGTAGTACGCCTACCCTCCCCTTTGTATTTAGAAGTGACTGGTAAAACAGGTTGCCGTAATCTTAGGCTTCGTTTGACAAATTTTTTTTTTGGTTTTCAGTTTTTAAAGAGCAGTTTTTTAAAGAGCAGCTTAAATTTTTTTTTTTATAAAAACAAGTGGGTGTTTGATAACCCCTTTTTTTTTTGAGGTTTTTTTTTTGGTGTTTGGTAACCCTTTTTATTTTGACTTTTTTTTTTTGGTGGTTTGCGGTGGCGGTGGTGGGGCGTAGCGGTGGTCGACGGTGGTGGTGGTGGTGGCCGACGGCCGGAGGTGGCTGCCGGCAGTCACCGGCGGCCGGAGGTAGCTGCCGGCCGTCTCCGGCGGTGGTCGCCGGCGGCCGGAGGTGGCTGCCGGCAGTCTCCGGCGGTGGTGGCCGGCGGCCGGAGATGGCTGCCGGCAGTCTCCGGCGGTGGCTGCCGGCGGCCGGAGGTGGCTGCCGGCGGTCGCCGGCGGCCGGAGGTGGTTGTCGGCAGTCTCCGGCGGTGGTCGCCGGCGGCCGGAGGTGGCTGCCGGCGGCCGGCAGTCTCCGGCGGTGGTCGCCTGAGGTGGCTGCCGGCGGTGGGAGGGTGGTGGTGGTGGTTGAAAAAAAAAAACCAAAAGTGAAAAAAAAACCAGTTTTTGGAGTTTTTTTTTTTACTCTGCAGTTTAAAAACTGGTTTTTTAAATTGAAAAAAAAATGGTTACCAAACGCTCTTTTTTTCAGTTTTTAAAACTGAAAAAAAAAGAGAGAAAAAAATTTTGTCAAACGGGCCTTAATGTCGAGATAAATTGGGCATGACTTACACCTTAATTACCTTAGCCAAAAAAAAGAGGCCACCAACACTAAAAAATCTCGAACAAAATACAGTGAACCACTTTCTGGATTTATCTTCTCCATCATCGGCTTGTACATTTCTTCTGATTTACAATTGATAAAGAATGTGGAAATAAAAAGACACCAAAAACAAAAGATAGAAAACAGAAGGAAAAAAAAAAAAGGCCGTAGATGTACAGTACACCCGGAAATTTAAATACTGTGAGTACGGTTTGAGTTGGTTCATCATCTATGCTGTTCTCTAAGTAACACCAGGTCATTCAGTTGCCTTTTCAATAGAGAGTGCTCATGCTGCATCTTTCCAAGCAGAGTCTCCACAATAAGCATCTCTTCCTTGAGATGACTAATCTGCTTATCAAGAAAAAGCATTGTTTCGGACCCTCTTTCGCCTTCTCCACCTGGTATACTAACGCAGTGTGCCTGAGGAACCACGTGTATCTGTTGCGGTCTAGCCAATAACATGATTATGCTTATCTGCAGGAAGCAGAACAACTTGTTACTGACAATTAGCATAGACTAAGAAATGATGCAACGATGTGGCAATAGATAGACGGTAAGCAGTGTCTGAGACCTAATAAAGCGCATTATTATACTCGAATCACCCCCAGTTAAGGTACAAAGTGACAATTAGCATAAAGGACGCTCTTGAAAGGCTACAAAACCTTTAATAAACAGAGCTTCTATGCAATCCACCAATGATGTCTGTGGCTTAGTAATCTTGCATTTAATAATTAGACAAGTAGAAGTTTTAATTCATCTTATACAGTTAAATCCTTAAGACGTTCGTAAAGTCAATAGTGATGAAATGCCAAACCAATGAGGTACACTTTTTATTTGAATGCAAGGTTATGGAGAATCTATCCTGAAATTATAGGGACAGTACCTTAGTTGCAGGAAACTCCTAATAAGGTAACGTTTCTCTCTCGGAAACTCGCTTTTGCGATCCCAAGTTAGGAGCTCCATGGGATCTCGTCCCAAGCTAATATGGGAACTCGATCCCGTTAGCTGGATAGAGATGCATGGAACAAGTGAGAGAATACCTGAAAATAAACCCTTTTCAATTCATTCCTTGTTTCTCTCTTCCTTCAAGTCCTTAAAGCCTCTTTGTCTGTTGTTGTTGGCTAGGTAAACTATACTAAAAAAGTGATAATACTCTTTACGCATTTATTTATTCAAACCGCTCCCAACCTCAAATTCTTCATGGTGCTTACGCTCCCCGCCCCCGTTCCCGCTCCCGCCCTCGCCCCCGCTTTGTGCAACTAAGGACAGTACACAAAGTGGATTGCTTAAAATCTTCACCTCACACCCAAACGTAATCACATCACAATTTGCATTCTTTCAATCTTTAAGTGCTTAGGCAACATAGGGAGATTATGAGATTAGCAGTTACTCTTCTCACAAAAGGCTATATACAACAATATCTAGTTGTTCTATTAAGCGCCAAAATTCCAATTCACAAGCAAAATTCAGGATGAAAATTGAGGTACAATCGATACGTATATTATATGGCATGAGTAATTTCACCGCCAACGAAAATTGGTTCTATTAATTTTCGGCCGACCGAGGAACCAAAAAGAGAGTCAAAGCTAACAAGAATAAAAATTGCACCACCAGGTAGCGGCTAATCAAAGGCCATGCAAATCAAAATGTTGAAAGTATTCTATGCAAGTTAATGTATCATACTGAGTGTTTACCTGCATGAGGAGGAATATAATGGCGACAACGGCAAGTGCAAATGCTGGGACCTGGCTTCCAGACTTTAAAGACAAACAAAATTTCACCAAAGAATCTCTTAACAAAGATGCTACTGAAGTAGCACTACTAATGCTTCTTCGCAAAGGAACCCTAGGTTGGTCAACGTCATTGGAATCAGGCAATAAGCCTGGCATTGCCGGGTCCCTTTGCTCCTTTGATATTTCCGGTTGTTCCCCAAAGTTTTCTTGCCTTTCTGGAATAGCTTGAGTATTTGCAACTAAATTAGCTTCATGACTTCCTGCTTCTTTATGCAAGAAAAAAGGGGCAAACTAGATTAAGAAATGATTGATAAAATTCAAGGTTCTTCTGGCACAATATATATGTAGCGGAATACGCGTGTACCTTCTTGTTTTTCAAGGTCCTTCTGTTTCAAAAATTCATGTGCCTGAAAGAAGTATTTGCAAGCAAGCTCTTATAAACAATAAACCAACAAGCAAAGTTGAGGGGAAAAGAGGATTACAAGGTCAATCCAAATTGCATAAGCATCTCGACACTCTTCCACCGTCGACTGCACGATCTTTCCTGTAAAATACTAATCCACTTAGCGTATAGCTCCAGCACCGAGATCACAGACGGTGCTCATAAAAAGAGCTATTCAATAGAAATTCAGACTTCCAAACACCATCAAAAGTAGGCATACACAGCATGCTACTGTGTCATAAGCATCTCAGGTTCGCGGTCGTAATAAGGGATTGCGGACTCTGTTACTTAGTTTCTTTTCGAGGTTGATACGATAGCAGTGGCTAGTGGAATCAGCTGAGAGAACAATACAGGCACACTGCACTGTGCACACCCACACCCACACTCACAGAGGTAGTTGAGCAGTCTAATGTCCACCGATAACTCTTGTAGTAGTTGGGCATGTTATTAAAGAAAAAAATCAAAATAACAGCACTCTAGGAACAAATACCAAACGCTAGGAGTGGCGGTCGGGCTCTGAGTTCTGGACACTCCAGCGTTAGACCAGTCCTCATGTGTGTGTGTGTGTGTGCGCGCGCGCGCCTTCATTACGGTGCTTCAACATTTTATGGTATTCATCAATGCACACTCTGTGTCATAAGTTCGCTTCCACTTTACTTGTAACAGAAAACAGAAACGTAGAAGAACGATGCAAAAAGAAAAGTGGATAGATATTGGTTTAATGAAGGTTCTGCCTTTAACTCTCACAGGACAAGAAGCCATAACAGAAACCTCCGCAAAGCATTGACCACCATCATCACCATGGCCACCGGTCACCACTGCCATATTTGCTCGATACCACCATATCATTACAGTTCAGGATCAAGAAACGGATGAAGATGAGAGCTTTCAGAAGGCAACAAAGATAAAGATGAAACAAACAAAGATCTGGATCTAAGCCTATAGCTCCAGATGAAACATCAAGGGAGCAGATGAAGATTTTGTCAAGGCATTGCAAATCTGGATATGCGTGAAGTTTTCTGAGGTTGCTACAAAGTTGAAAATCGATAGTGAAGCATCAAGATCGAAGATGTTGTAGCCAAATCAATGATCCAGGGCAGTGAACTGTCAATGATGTGAGCATTTAGTGACAAAGCTCTTGTCCCATTTCCCTTTTTCCCGTTATGCTTTTGTAAACACATGAGATAACATTAAGCAGGGAAAGACTATCAGAGCAAAGAACTAATTAATGAGAGGGTGAGTGAGAGAGAGCTATAGAACTAGAGGACTTTCTACAATTGGAAAGTTTAAAGAGAGACGTATTCGGCGTAGAGATGGAGCAAGAGAGAGGAGTAATAACCGGATAAGAGAAGGGTGGAATGATCAAATGCGATGCAGGTTATGGAAGGAGATCGAGATAGGCAATTACAATCAATTACATTAAAATAACAATATTTTCATTAGCCAAGAAATGGTTGCACCAAATGATGCCACACAAGATTACATGCCAAAGCGGATGGGGTAATGAAAATTGTCCAAGATAACAAAATGGATCCAATGTGCACTCCGTATACTTACAGAAAGGAAACAGGAAACCACATCCCTGATTTCCAATACAAAAAACGTTCTAGTTCACTTGTCTAGACAAGGTATATAAAACGGGCCCAAAGGAACAGCAGGCAAACCTTTCCACATTGTCTTCTTGGAAAAAGCCACATTTGTATAGACTCTTAACACACAGCATTCTGTTGATTCATCACCATCTTGTTTGACATCCCAAAGCCCCTGTTAGAGTATCCAATAACAAAAAGTTAGTATATTGGAAATTCATGAAAAAATCTGTAGATTTTATATTCTAGATTTTACTTATAGAAATATAAAAATCTTAATAAGCACTAAACAGAATAGGGTAAAGAAAATATGAGCATCCAGTGTAAAAAATCTGTATGGCATCACAGGGCATTGCATATTACACTTCCAACAAGTCTGTCTTGATATCTTGTACTCATGCTAGTACAGAATTCTTGCCCTCTATAGTACGCATAAATTACACGCTGGACCCAGTAACTGACTCTTTTAGAGAGAAAAAAACTCTTCTTTCTTTCGATGCAATATTCCAAGTTCGGACGCATATTGCTTTCTCTAATACTACTAGTATTGACCCCGTGCGTTGCACACAGGAGCAACCACAGCTAAAAGCTCATACTTACATGTCGGATAGCCATAATAAATAAAATTATTTCCACCTTTGTATGAGTTTTCTGCCACTTTTAGTAACAATAGTAATAGTAATAACCAAATGTGTTGAGGTCTTTATTACTCAACAAGAAGAGTACAAAAGTTATGCGATACAACGTAAAATATATGTTACACACACACACACATGTATATAAACATAAATACACACACATAAATATATATATATATATACATAAATACACACACACACACACACATATATATATATATACACATACATATTGGACTTGTGTAAAATCTGGGAAACTTTCAAGACTTAATGAGAGATATAAATTCAAAATTGTGGGAGGGGGGAAAAGAGAGAGGGAGAGGAGGGAAGGAGAGAAAGAGAGGGAGGGGGAGAGAGAAAGATGTTTTTAAGTGGGACATGCTGACATGGAAGAGAGAGAAAGACTTGTGTAAAATCTAGGAAAGTTTCAAGATTTAATGAGATATAAATTCAAAATTGAGAGAGGGAGGGAGAGAGGGGGAGAGAGAGAGAGAGATCTGTTTTTAAGTGGGACATGCTGACGTGGAAAAGAGAAAAATGCAATTTTTTTTATTGGCTGAATGCCAAATGGAATAAAGAGAGACATGCTGGGTAGGAAAGAGAATGTTACATTCTCTCAACTTGAGCTTTCATACATATATAATTAGATTCCTAGTGCAATTGTACAAAATCCTGAATCATGTGAAAATTTCCACTCGAACTATTCCAGGCTTGGGACCCACAATATTCGTAAATAATTCGACTTCCAGATTTCAATAATTCGCACGTTGTACCACCATGATAATCTCATGACAAGAGTAGGCATCACATAAACACAACCAGTTTGTAGAACATGTCATACATCACCAAAACTTCAGCTGGCTTGGGAACAAAATCTTCGTCATGTTGGCTCCGGTTTCTACTTTAACACCAACTGATTCTTCAAGTCAAAATTTAGAAGTTCAGGGCAAGAGGAAAGAGAAGTGACTTGCAAGAATAAATGTAAGCAGAAAGTTCCTCCACGAGACTATTGAGTTCTCCATAACTCCACATCCTAGTTTGTGGTGTCTAATCTTCTTCAAAGCAAGCTTGATTTTCTTTAAACATTCACCTCTTACATTAATTCACCCATGATGCAAGTTTAAGCCCTGTCCCAGATACATGTCAAACACAAATTCCAACATTGTGAGTTGAAGCTCGGTCCCGTGGTCACCCAAATGTATTTACATGAAATTGGTCTATCTTTCCAGGTATTAGCCAATCTACTTGACTCCCTGTTTAATTTAAATACGCATAGTACCAATCTCCGTCTCTCCTCATCATTCCTATATCCAGATTCATGTCCTCTTAAGTACTTTCTCATATCCTCATGATCCGTTCCTACATGTCTATTCTTCTGTATGTATATCATCTCCCAAAAGATTGCTCGAATCAGTTCATTTTACATATGAAACTTGGAGTGAATATGCACTCATCATCATCTAAGCCTTTGTCCCAAACTAGTTGGGTCGGCTACATGAATCCCTTTCTTGCCTTCCCCCGTCATCCTTTTCTTCCATTCCCCCAAGTCAGAACACATGTTCTCAGATAAATTTCTAGCAATCAAGTCTATCACCTTTAAAAAAACTAATAAGGAACTATGAGCACTAATTGTATTAACTTCTATTACCAGCTATCACCTCAATCAAATGTTATTAATAAGACGACAAAGGAACTGCATAAAAGATGACATTGTTCATAACAGAAGTCGAGCAATTATGGCAAGGTATATAATAAGTCATGGAAGTTGGAAAAAGACTCGGTTCCACATTCCTTTAGCATACCAAGTTCACTGACCTGTTTGCAAGTGCATTTTGCTAGAATAGCTATTATTATTAGTTAAGGCTTTCAATTTACCGTTTAACACTCCGAGTGTATACATGTCATAGTGACGAATCAATGTCAACAATTTTAGAATGACGAATCAATGTCAACAATTTTAGAACATCATACAAACCTAAGCTTTTGCTGTTTTTTCCATTCCTCCTTCCCTAAACACAAGCCTAATTCAACTTGGTATCATATAAAAACTGGGTAGAATTCAGATCAATCAATCAATGCAGATTATGAAATGGGAACTGTATGGTCTCAGTCATGAAAAGATAGCTTACCTCCACGCAGAAGTAATCTCCATAAGGTACATCACTAATCACTTGCGAAGTGTCAACAACTAAATGACTGGCACAAATACAAGGCAAAAAGTTAAGTGCCATAAGGTTCAATGAAAATAGAGAACTACAAAGCATTTGGAAAGAGCTAATCAAGCTCTCTATAAACGACATAAGGATTCATCATGTCAGCACAACATATGAGCTATTCCAAAAGTCATTGTAGTCCAGGGAGAAGTAAAATACTCGAGACATTAAACTATGCCACCACATATCATCCTACGCAAATCTTGCATTGCAACAGCTAACTTTTTCAAATTTCACCCACTAACCACAGCCACTATGCTAAACAACAAAGGTCAACGGGATCATATTCATGAGTCAAGGCAAAACATTAGAAAGAGATCAAAACCTTACAGCAAGAATGGTAATTGCACTGGAGGAAATCAATCAGTACATGGCTATAAAAGAAGCAGGTTGTAAAAAAATGAATAACCTTATACATCCGCAGTTATTTTCCAAGTAGAGATTACAAACAGCAACAGTTACAAAATGGCCGGACAATTGGAAGACCGAACTGTTTTTGTTGACAAACCTCTGTTGCCATGTATCACAGAAAAAGCACTTAAGTGGCACTCTTGTCATTAAGCATAAACCAAATCATTTACTGAAGTTCGTAAAAATAACAAAAATAACTACAATTTAGTTTTTCATAGAACCAAAGCACCAACATGAACAACTTAAAAGCTGCTTAAGAGTTTAATGTTCTGTTTAAACTTTATGCGGTTTTCACTTCATATGGCAAGTGAAGCTCCCGTTTACGCCCTTCCATGTTGATACTGGTTCAGTTTGTTGGTCTGAGCTTCCACTAGCTATGTCAGAGTTAGAGAAAAAGGGCTACAGTCATTAGAATTTGACGTTGTATCAAGGGAGCCTAACTGTGTCAGTACAAAACATGTCAGTAACCTAATTGTGTATCGGGGGAGATTGAGTGATTAGGTAATGGAGATAAGCCAGGTCCCTCTTTAAAATACCAAATAGTATGTGAGAATTACCAGTAATTTATCTAGTGTTAAAACCAGGTGCTTGCTTAACTAAAGTAATAACAAGGGCTGATCAGAAATCTGCATAATAGTATTTACCTGTGTCTCTATGACCCCAGTTTCTAAACAGTTCATCTAAAGAAATCACTTTCTAAAAGAAAATAAGAGTGACCCAAAGTTGGACGGAGACTCCATCAGTTAACAAAATGAAGCACCCATGTCAACTATAGCTAACAAGGTATATTAAGAATAGAAGGTAGCGCCTCTTGAATTAATATCAGTTCCAGAGCTTCGACACTAGTTAATTAAGGAGCCATTCAGGACTTAAACAGAAGATCTAGTCGGTGTTGGTGCAGAGGGGGAACACGTAAGAGATTGGTCAGAGTTGAGAAGAGAGGAGACATGAGAAATATAAGAACAAAATTTCTCTTTAATGCATTTATGAAAAATGTGGTACAGAAAACAAAAAATTTAAACCTGGAGTACTAAGTAAGGACACATATTTCTTAATAAAAAAGGCAATTCAAGAATGAAAAGTACTAGTTCACCTGCTTCTGTAAACTCGATATTTCTGAATTTCCTGGCAGCTACCGAATCTGGCACCTAAAGAAGCCAACGAATAAACAATAGAGAGCCGAAACAGTAAAATGATGGAGAAGTACGTAACCACTAAACAAGCCATGAAGATATAAATACCGTACCAAAATAAAGTTTAATTGGATGTTGGAATGACACGTCACGAGCATGGCCAAATTTGTCATGAGCATACCATGAAGTGCACTTGAAATCTGGATAGCAAAGAATCAATACTATGACAGACAAGTACTAGTACTAGTACTAGTACTAGTACTCTATCAACTAAAACAACAGAAACAACCAAGTACCTTTATCTCCACATTTTCGATGAAATAATTCATGAAAATCAATAGAATCGTCTGAAAAAAAGAGACTAAAGAACTCCACCACTTTTAACTGCACCAGAAGAGTTCAGGAAAAATATTTTAAAAACATTCTCTTGTGCTTGCGATAATGAAGATAAAACCGATTTAAAGTAAACGTGCATCTACCGGAAATTTTGTCTCCGCAACCATCGTATAATATTCAGGGACTGCACACAAAAAACAGAAATCAATTTGAAGCAAGGATATACGATCAATGATTGCATATAAACATTGAGAAGATTACTAAAGCACGGTACCAGAAGAGAAACCATCTGAAAACAGTACCCAAAGCAAAGAAGATGAAAAATATATGAGCCATTCTCAAATTCTTCTTAACTATTACTTCTATACCACAAAAGATAATTCTAAACACCTAGGAGGACTAATACATCCAAATAAGAGACTGCTATTCATAGTCTATACCAAAGTATAATCAAGTCCAAGACATGAATCACATGGGTTAACCTACATATTAAAGAGTACCTTAACCTCAAACAAGACACAAGGCCATGTTTGTTCAGCTTGGTGACTGGGTCGATCTATGATCCTGTCTTTGGAGCTATCTATGATCACAGGTACAACTAACAGATAATAGCCTATCTAATCTGTTTAACTACGGCATCCATCCAAGCAAGATTGAACCCTCAAGCCATGGTTTAAAGGCAGGGTCGCAACAAAGATTTCGGCCAGGCCTTCGCAGTTTGGTAATAATTTTGGAGTCCCCTGGGGCAATATTTAAGCTAGTTAAACGCTCCGTAACAATTTTAAAGACTATGGAAAGTTCCAAATAGATGAAAAGAAAACATTATGCAGCAGACATGGCTTTGTTGAAATCATAATACATCCATCTGGTGGATTTTTGAACTTTAAAGTTGCATAATGATTCAACAGCAATCAATCCACCTAAAAGCACATATTTACCGTATAAACCACAAAGCGCTCAAAGGAGCGGAATATCATGTACAGAGTGCCTATATAAAGAAAAAAACCTGGCAAACCACCTAGAAGAGAAAAGAAACAGTTTGTATCCATGAATCAGGAAAACAAACAGGCCATACGAGCACCAAATATTAAGAACTGCTATCAGTGAAATCCACAAAACAGCCAGGTACCCTGAGACTGCAATCAAATAACTTTCAAAGTTGAAGTGAAAGGCCACTGGACTTGTTCACTATTATTGTCCTTCAACACAACTAGTCTTCATCTTCTACATAATCTGATCTAACTCGAAAACAAAGCATTCTGTTATGTCGGGACGAGATCAGATAAGTTTTCCCTCTCCATCCAGGTTTTGTCTTCTTCTTCTTCTATTATTCCAAATTTCTGGTTTTCAAGTGATAGTTCCGGAAAAAGAAAATGAAAACAGGTCTGGAACTTTCCTTTTTTGGGACATCCCAAAGAGACCCTTTCCCCTCAACAGGAATTGGCTTGGCATTAGTTATCAAGACATAAAAAGAAATTTTGGGCTGTTTCGAGTCAGGCTTGAAACTAAACTAAAAAGTTACATGGGCTGGAGTAAGTAAATCTGTAGTAAGTTAGTACCAGGGGCCCAGATGAGCAAACTTGGGTTGGGTCAATCCAAGGGAATGGCTCAAACTTCTTTCTTTTTTTTTTCCGGGTCATGCTGTACTCTTTCACCTAGGATTCCAGACCCTGAAAACAGTTGCAGAATAAATCGCAGAACAAAGATGAATGCGGCAACCAAAGACGGATTCTGGTATCTATTCCAGCACAAATGAAGGCTCAACCCACAAAGATATATTTCCAAAAATGGATGCTTCTTTATGGTCTAACATTCTTGCCAATACATTGTCCTCATTCTGTTCCGGAATGTAATCTCGAATGAAAAATATAGCTCCATGAGCAAATTTGTACCTCCTGCAACTGGGGATGATCGTGACAACAGCAGGAAGAATACTGTAATAACCAGCCAGGCAACTGTCTTGCAAAGAGACAAGAACGCTGCAAGTCCTCAATAAAGTCTTTCCTTTTATTGACGTCATGGTAGAACCCTCTCACTATGCCTTCCGCAAAAATTGTTATAGACGACGAAGGATAAGGTGATATGCAACAATAATATTTCAATAGGCCGCTGAAAGTTTTACAGTTGATGGCGGTCAATTTCAGCCTAGCAAGCGACCACCGTAAGTTGCTAGACACATGTTGGTTCAGCACAAAGCATCAAGACTTTGGCACTAATAACCAAATTGATGCAGCGGGAAAGAGGGGAATTTACCTTAGAAAACATCACCATTTAAGAAACTCAAATCATCTAATCTGCATTAAAATTCACATACGTACATACAGGAAATTCTAAAAAACCCCAATGATGACTAGATTACTCAACTACCCCTAAACCTAGAAACTAGAACTCTGTATTAAATCCCAAAATAATTTAACGCAAACAACCTAACTTCTCATGATAAAAAATTTTTGAAATAACAAATAATTGTTTTAGGCAACCTGCTTCTTCCATTATTTTCATCTGCCCGAGAAAGGGACTTCGAGATCGTTCACAGAGGGAAATCATGAGAGATGCTTCATAATTGGTTACGAAGCTCACAGAGCGGGGATAGAGATCCGGACGAGAGATATGAAAAGCTTTGCGGACGAGACAGATAACGAGAAATAAGCATGACGTTATAGTACCTTGTCCAGCAACGCTTGCGCCGTTCCAGCACAAAAACTGCCAACAGCCCAGGAGATAACAAAGCCATGCCACATGACAGAGGAGAAGCAGGTGTTTGCACCTAAGATTCTCAAAATTCAAGACCACCGCTCTTATTTGACCAAGCATAAGAAAGCAACCTCTGGCTGTTTAATTTTGTACAGAGCACTTTTTTCTTTTTGAATAAGACAAATTATGGTAATACAGAAGGAATTAATTTGAAACTATTGAGTACGAAAAGGTACAAGTACAGAAAGAACAATAAACATTATTTCAGACATATACTGCATAAAGTTCAACTTTAACAAGCATAAAGCAACATCGCAGTAATCCAATACCAGACCTTTTTTAATTTGCATTCTCAGAAAGTCTAAAATGGGCCAGGATGATCAAATTTTGTTTGTGTGTGTGTTGGGTTGGGGGGAGGGGGGGGAGTTCTGAAAGTAGTTGCATTAAAACACTGTTCATTAGTTAATCACCCATATAAAATTTCGCAAAGATCATAAAATTAAACTACCAAACCCATCATAAATAAGCCAAAAGCTATTCCCTGAGTAAGCCAAGCCACCAGTATAAAAATTGTTATGAACTGGCAATGAGTCATCCCCCAATCTAGACTGCGAACAATCTTAAAAAATGTCACTGATGTTACAAGGACTCGGTACAAGTGTCCATATCGGATATGCGTCCCAAGTGTCGGACTCATCTAATTTCCAAAACCCAAGACATAGGGACATAACAAAATGTTCCTATCTACTGTTCTTTTCTAGCTATTCCTTAGTCATCATGGTGTTTTATGTGACACACATTGTTTAATTAAAAAAGCTAATATGATCTTAATGCAGTAAAGAACCAAAATAAAGGATTTCAAGATAGTGTTCTCAGTGGCATATCCTATGAGATTGTCGGACACATACCCCATACCCATGTCCAAGTGTCGCGTGTCCGACAAGCGTACTTCACGCATTTTAAAGAATAGACCTGGCAAACGGGTAGACCCGCGCGGGTACGGGTAAAATCCGATCGGATCCGGATAAAAACGGATCGGGTATATTTTACCCGATTTTTCCGGGTAGGCATTTTTAGAATCCGTACCCTACCCTTGCGGGTAGGGTATTACCCGCGGGTAAAAAATTAATTTTTTTTTTTTTAATAAATATTCCTTCCTTTTTCTTCTCCTTTCTACTTTCTTTTATTACACAAACACAACTTCAATATTCTCCATTACACAACAATGGCACAAGATCTACACAACAAGACTAAAAATCAAGACTAATCTTTTTTACTAAACAAAAAATAGTTCAAGATCATCAGATCTGCGTTCAACAGTAAGAGATCCATTACACAAGAATCAAAAGTCTACACAACACAACTGAAAATCAAGATTAGGCATCTGGAAAAAGCAAAATAAAACAAAAAGAAAAGTTCAAGATTGGCCAGCGACGGTCAACGGTAGATGTACTCGGCGACGGAGTGACGGTCGTCGACTTTAAATGATAGATCTGATCGAACACAGTGACGACGGAGTGGCAAACCACGATGGATGACGGAGCGGCAAACCACGATGGATGACGGAGCGACGATCTGGAGGCTCTACGATCGCTCACCTACTCGAACGGCGTTGACTGCGGTGACGGATGACGACGGTGGCAGCGGTGAAGGATCGACGATGGTGGAGTTGCTGTAGATCCGTGACGTGGGAGTGTGGGGAAAGAGGAGTGAAGGGTGTCGTAGATCTTGAGTGAGAGGGGTGGCGTAGATCTAGAGTGAGAGGGCAGCGGCAGAGAAGTGAGAAGAGAAGGAGAAAAAAATGAAAATGAAGGTTAGGGCATCAATGCAATGGTCCTTTATATATACTCGAGAAAACGGGTAAACCGGGTTACCCGCCAACCGACCCGATCCGACCCGAAAAATACGGTTCGGTTCGGGTACAGGTCTATTTTCCACGGGTAGTACATATATGTACCCGTACCCGGGGTTTTTGACCGGGTACGGGTAGACCCGCGGGTACGGATATAAAATTGCCAGGATTCTTTAATAAAGAATCCATGCAACATACTTAACTGTAACCTATATGTATTTTTTAAGTAACCTAAAAATTATTTTCAAAGAAAGAAAAACAGTATCCAATTAAGGAAGAAGATCAAAGGGAGTATATGCTGATAATATAACTCACAACACATCAATGAAAAAATATAACAACTTTTTGTCCCTTAAGCATAACATGCAATTCATATAACATTATCCACAATAATCATCAGGCAAAGCAAGTGATACAATCGCAGTTATACAATTAATCATGCTAATAACAATCAAGCATGTCGAAAGCATATAAGCACCCTTGTAAGTAGCAACCAAGCACATAAGCATCCGAATCATAATTAAACATATACAAAAGCATATAAGCAATTACAAAAATCATAACTAAGCACTTAGATACAGATTACATGTTATTCATAGTTAAACAAAGTGAAAAAATTAAAACGACATGAAAAACCATACAAATAAATCTCCGAGGAACATAGAAGCAATATGTATGTTACATATACTCATCGTACTTGTTTAAATATTACTTAAACAATTAAACATGAATATAATATTATCAATATTGCAGCTAAACACTAAGCATTAAATAATAATTGACTAGAAACAATAAGAATGAAGCAGTCTCATGCAGAATACATGTAGAAGTACAGATATCCTAACTATATATGTCAATTAGCAAATCTGAATAATATGAACTCATTTGGGACAAGTAGCAACGAAGCCCTAAAAATTGTTGTCCTTCCTTTCCTCTTTTTCTTTGTATCAACTCGTTAAACCAACCGGCCTTGTGTGCAGAACAGGTTTACGTGTGTGTGCCGCCGCACTTTTGTGAGATATATATATATATATATATATATATATATATATATATATATATATATTCACACACACACACACATGTATATACATATATCTAGAGAGAGAGAGAGAGAAGATGCTTCATCATGTAGAGAAAATGGGTAAAATTTTTGTTAGTGTATCAACACCAAGAGAGAATTAGATAGTTAATGAAGATTAGGTTGTTCCCCCAACTATATGCGAATCTAAAGAGAGGAGAGAGATCTGAACGTGTGGAAATGAATGAGAGAGAGTGAGGAGGGGGGAGAGGGGTATAAAGTAAATGCAAGAGTAGGGCGTGATCCATTGTGCATGATGGCAAACAAGGAAGACAAGGATTGGTTAGGCAGATAAATGAGAAGCAGAATTCAAGTGCATGACAGTTGCAAGATGAACTGTCAACTGTCCACACAAGACAAAAACTAGGGGCACAAAAGCTGGCCACCTCTGCCACGTGCCGAACACCAGTGCATTCTCACACAATTGTTGTCATAAAATCTTAGGCGTTTGTACCGGTCACATCTCATGACCGACTGAGACGAGTTTGGTTATATGATTTTAAGTTACATGATTTTGCATTTGGTTATCTAGTCACCCTGTTTAATTATGAACAACTGTGTAAGTTGTATATAATTGCTTAGTCACGAAATATATAATTGGTTGTATGCTTTTGGGTTTATTTAATTATAATTTGCACACTCATGTGCTTAGTTTCTGGTTACATGGGTGCTTCTACACTTCTAATATATGTGACTGTCCCTAGCATTACAAATTGAATAACTGCAACTGTATGACATGCTAGGCTTTAAGCTAATATGGTTAATGTCATATGTTTTTATATTCATGCTTAAGGGCAAACCAATTGTTATTATAAGTTCGGAGAAAGATGATTAATATCTGAGCAAGTTAGTATTTGTGGGAATATAATATGATATGAATCATCTGCATTTACATGCAGTCACCATGTGAGTGCTTGGAAGTAGTGTCTGGGGTAAAAGATCGACAAATCGGGCCAGTAAAAGGTTGAAAAGTCGGGCTATATAAAACAAGATATTTGCTTGCACAGCAGGTCGACCACCCAGGAGCATAGTTATTAAAGGAGCACACCTAGGTCCAAGGTGCCGCCAGGCACAAGGTTAGCGCCTCACTAATTGCTAGGCACAGCCCCTTCAAAAGGCGAGAGCCTTGTGCGACTAGGCACAAGGCAGGCCCATTCTAAGCGCGCTTCATTAATTTTTATTTATTTATTTATTTTATTTGCAAACAAAAGGTCTCAATGAGTTGTTTTAGGTAGACACCGTAGATAAGTAGCACTAAGTAAGTAAACACATAAGATCTTGATTAAAAAGGAGGTAAGTTGTAAGAAAAAAGGTAGACACCGAAGTATTTGTGGAAAAAGACTTAAGTTCATTAACCCACTTTTAGAGGAAATGACCTATGAAAAATAAGTAATATGTAGAAGAATTGGCATTCCATGTTGGACAAGTAAATTACTGAGTTACTGAATCTAGACAAGTTAGTTGTTAAACTATAAAATGCCATGTTTTACGACTTTGATGCATTATATTGTCCCCCTTCTGATGCCATAGCAAGTAATTTGTATACTTTAAACACTATGAGCCTTGCTTCGATTAGGCGAGTGCCTACACCTCGTGCCTATGCTTGGTGCCTATGCTCCGGGAGACACATTGCATTTGACGTGTACTGTCATTAATTTGGTGTGCTTCATGAGGTTCGGCTTAATCACTTGCGAAGCCTATGTTTGATCATCTCAGCTTTGGATCATTGGTTAACTCGAATTAAAGAAGGAAGGTACATTGGGTAAGCGATGGCTATTCCAGTTCTCTCCCACACCTACTGAGTCAATAATGGTATGTAATCTAACTCATCTTGCTCACCCTATAAATAGAAATATGTATTGAAGTGCTTCGATCAACATTCATGTCAGCTATGAGACGGTTGAGGATGAATGGTTGAACAAGTTGTTATGTGTAGACATGTGTACTTGGATCGTGTTACGTCTAAAATATATAGATACATTAATCAATTATTGATATTGGTTCAATACAGGAAATATGTCATGCGCAATATATTTGATATCTGCACTCACATGTCGCCAGTTCATTATGTGATTGGATGCTTGTGCATGTCTTAGATATGCAAAGGATCCTGTTGCGTTAGTGAAACTCACTATTTTCTCCCGCCTTCACCTTTTGGTGTGGGCTATTGATAGGTTGATGCGGTAGGGAGCTTGATTAGGTATCTCTCACACGCGTACACGTATTAATCTCTATGTTACATGGACTTTGTGTCGTGTCCGAGTGTCGGACTCGACAATTTCTGAAATTACAGGACACGGTGATACGGATAGAACATTTATTTTCAAATAGTACTTTAAATGAGATTAATACATACAATAGGGGTGGATATGATATTATGAAAAGTAGCTTGTATTATAATGTGGAAAGAAGAGAAAAGGATAAGATGTGAAGGTCATTTATTATGACCCACATGCCTATCCACAAGTCACGAGGTATGTTCTCTCTCTCTCTCCCCCTACCAGCCTCAAGGTATGTTCTCTCTGTCACTTTCTATCTCTCCATCTCTCCCCCCACCAGATCTGGTCTATTAATCTTCTTCTTCCTCCTTCAACTTAATCTTCCATCGTCCACGGCCTCTCTCTCTCTCTCTCTCTCTCTCTCTCTCCCCCCCTACCAGATCTGGACTCCTTCCTCCTTAGACCTTCATCTTCCATCATCCATGGCAACAAATTTCCAGATATGCCTCTCCAATCGGCGACGTGGCATGTCCATCCGGCACATGGCGTGTCCAGCATGGATCCCATATCCGGATCCATGTCGTGTCGTGGGACACGATATTTTGACCCAAACTATCAAGTCCATGTAATATTAATTAATCTCCGAACAATTCACAGATAGTCACTAAAGTTGAATAAGATGCTATTTTTTAAGAAGCACCACTAGGCTTCTTGTTTCATAGCCCAGCAGGAATCTTAAACAAAACTCAATGCAATACTTTAGCCTCGTGACAAAACTAGAATGAAGAGACTTACGCTGAGTTCTGATACCAGAGTGATGTAAAGCAACATCAAAGTTTATTTGATGCATATAATAATAGTAATTAACTAAAAGCGATAGCTTAAAGAAACGCACGCGCGGGCGGGGGGGGGGGGAGAGGAAGAGAGAGAGGTCTGAATCAGGGCTTAGCGAAAAATATTGAAAAGTTAAATTATAATCATCAAGGGTGAGAATGAAAGTTGAGAAGGGCATCTAGCACCAAGTTAAGGTTGCATGAGAGCTAAGAAGCATGAACTCTGGTGCTAGAGCGATACGGGTGCAGGTGCGGCATCTTTGAAAATAACAGGACGCAGTGCGTCTAGGCTATGTCAAATACTCCCTCCGTCCCTAAAAGAACGATTCATTTGACTTTGCACATATATTAAGGATTTAGGTTATATATTGTGTGTCCTTTCCATTTTACCCTTTAGAGAGAGGGGGAAAGAGAGTGGGCCATGAGAGAGAAAATTGGTTGGTAGAGTGTTAAATGTGGAGAGAAAAATAGAATAAAAAAGTGTAAAGTGGTGGGCCAGGAGAGAGAAATTAAGTTGAGAGAATTAAATGTGGTGAAAGAAATAGAATAAAAAAAGTATAAAAAAGGTAAATATGTAAAAATACCTACAGAATCTTTCCTAATTTAGAAGTGATCAATTTTTGTGGGACGGCCTAAAAAGGAAATATGATCAGTTTTTTAAGGACGGAGGGAGTATTATATTGTCTGATGCTTTCATAAACAATTTTTATTAACTAAAAGTTATCTTGTTGTAAAACGACATACCAAATGTCATGAACTAAGATTTAGGTTTTTTGCAAAAATATATCATGCATTCATTAAGTAGTGGTAGCAATAGTTTTCTTTTGCTATTATAACTTACATGTACAAAGTAGTGATTAGAAGACATGATTTATAAAGGTTTAACAAATGTGCATAGCGGCTACTAAGTGTGTAGCAGTAACTGTCACCAAATATAAGAGGACAAATGTATTAGTCCACATCTAGGTCAAAGCCTTGGACCCAATTGCCACCCAACTGCCAGAAGAAAGAGAACGCCTCCTTCGCCTTCCTCCTCTTACTCCTCTTTTCTTCTTTCCATCCGAAGCCCCAGCGTTCACCACAGACGTTCATCACCACCACTTAACGCCTCGATGTCGACTACAGGCACAGGTCATCAGTGCTTGTTACTGGACGTCGCAGGTGGTCGTGCTTGTCCCTTCTCGCCACTCTGCTTTCTCTCTCTCCCCTCTTCAGGAATTCAAGACCTTGATGTAA
The DNA here is from genome assembly GCA_033070095.1 of Escallonia herrerae. NCBI lineage: Eukaryota > Viridiplantae > Streptophyta > Magnoliopsida > Escalloniales > Escalloniaceae > Escallonia > Escallonia herrerae. Next base: position 12,841 of record JAVXUP010000938.1, on the reverse strand, counting down.
GAAGATCTGTCCCGTTACTTTTAGGTTTAAGTATATGTTTCATAATTGATGCTTTAACCAGATCTGTCCCGTTACTTTTAGGTTTTAAGTATATGTTTCATAGTTGATGCTTTAACCAGAAAACTCTGTTTTCACCCTTAAGCATCCAAGTTATCTTTTGACCCCTTAAGATTCTGTTTTCACCCCTTAGATATCCAATGCGCACCCCTTCAGTATTCCTTTTAAAATGTCATATCCTAGTTCTATCCTAAAACCACCAAGTATTTCACGAATAAAGGAATTCCAAAATTCCAGGAAATTCAGCCAGTGTGCACCCAAGCCGCACCTGGACCCACGCACACCCAGTGCTAGTGCTTCATCCATTTTGGGCGCACCCATGCTTCATAGCAGCACGGTCGCGCAGTCCTAAAACTTTCATAACTCAACTCCAATAGTAAATGAATATATAATACCTTAAAAAACAAAAGAAGGAAATCAAATAGTGTTTTAGGTCGTATACAAAAAACCATTTGAATATTGACTACTGATAACATCGCAGAGCCAATACAAACCACAAAAAGGACCCAAAACACAAATCTTAACCCAAAATAGAGCGCATTTGCTACTACAACCACCATGTCCTGCAGATCTCCAAAGAAACCTAAAATATCCAGCAACATGAAACCTAAAAACTAGACAAACTATCATACTATGCAGCAATTTAAAAAAAAATTCAAACGGGATCTGAACCTTCTGGGACCGATCGTCTTTCTTCTTTATCTCTGTACACACTACAGTATACAATTTTCAAAGGGACACAAACAAGCACACATCTATATCTCCAAGGTAATTACTTAAATTCAGTGACTATTGAACTCGCTAAATGGGAATATAACACGCACAAACACCAGGTTGTGTGCTTACGTGCCGCAATGATGAACAAGAGAGGTGCTAGAAGATTGTGCATCATCTCAAGGGACACAAGAAAAAGTAAGGTTGGATACTCATGCATGCAAGAGAACAGTAGCTAAAACCGATGTATGAAAAAAAAAAGCAATGTAATTAGCACTATGAATACGAACTGTCAGAATAAGAAAGAGAAAGCTCCACTAACCCTCAGGTGCATCAGAATCCTCTGCCTCCCATACCAAAGAATTTCCGGAGGATGAACATTCAGAATTTAGAGCAACTTCTGTATCACCATCTACATTAACCTGCCGTCCAGAAGACGTCGATACAACCTCAGCTTCACCAACAGGACCAGACGCAGAAGCATCCTTATTCCTGGTTCACATGCAAGAAGAAACCAAACGATTCAGAATTAAGCTAAAGCTTGTACTGGTATTGCTCAAGAGGACACCTTTCAGCAAGATCCAACTCATCTACTGGTTGTCTGAAGCTCTCTGCCCTTTCAACTATAACCATTCCATTCTCTTGGCTATTTGATTCAGAACTCGAACCCTGATGTAAAGAGAAAGATAGATCATAGATGACCTCAATAAAATTTACCAAAGCAACAAACTCCAGCTAATAAATGCTGGAAACATATGATTTAAGTAGAAAACAGGGACCCGCTGCTCAAATTTTCTATTTTGGTGATATCCATTCACAGACTACGACTTGGATCGACAGGGTGGGTCCAAAGTACAGATAAAATGCACAATGATGCCAAAATATAAGTCGGGTAGCTTTATCTTATCTTACAAAAATGGTAAACAGAACTGAAAGACAAAAGCTAAGAAACCCGATTTTAACCGAGTGGTATAAAAGACAGAACTTTATATAGGATCTATGTTACATGGTATCTTCAAATTGCGTGAAGTACCCGTGTGGGACACTTGACAGGATATGTCTCTGACACATCTCAAAGGATATGCCACTAGGAACACTATCTTATAGAGTTTCTTTTAGTTCATAATTGCTTTGAGATGACATAAGTTTTAAAGTAAAACATTGTGCATCACATAAGACACTATCTGTACTAAGGAATAACTAGAAGATAAAATAAGTAGGAATATTTTTCCATGTCCACGTGTCTTGGGTTTTGAAAATTAGATGAATCCGACAATTTGACACGTAGCCAACTCGGACAATCATACCAAGTCCATGCAACATAGAATAGAACAACAGTTCCAGAATTCTGAATAACTAGATAACTAATCATCAGATAAACATTCGGTACGTAACCTAACGCATTTTGAATTAATTGACGAGTATAAAGATAGAATTCATCTTTAGCATTTTGCAAAAGAAGCATTATCCCAACTTGAACACTATATTCTAAGCTCAGCAAAGGTCCTCTAGAAGTCGTACAATGTCTTTTCTGAAAGAAAGTCAAATTTCTGTATACATTTCGGTTTCATACTTTCTATGAATGCCCCATCTAAATCTGCATCCGCATGTTCCTTAGAAAACTAAAACTGGCGTGCCAAACTTCAGGAAAATGCATTAGTCACCACAGAGGGAACAGTAGCATCTGAAATATATGCGTTCTAATCTGGAGACTGCGCACTTACACCCAAGAAGAGCTCTCAACCACTTACACCCAAGAAGAGCTCTCACCACTTATGGAGTGAGGTTTTTCTTAACATGGTCTACCTTACCAGTCGGAACACTTTTTATAGTTCCTTTTGGGTAGAATCAGAGCAATGGCAAAGTAGTGACCACAGCATAGCAACTTTAATCCATAGACACAATGCCTTCCCTAAGGGTACAGCACTGGTTTTGATGATACAATTCTGCTTTTTTGGCGCATATACGACACACTGCTCATTACTGCAAACCAAGAAACTGAAAGCACGAAAACCGTCACTTTCGTTTTGTAAGAACTTCCAGGCCGTCAAACTCCAGTTACCATCTTCCAAGCTAAAAACCATTTCAAGATTGTGGTTGTTCGCAAAAGAGAAGAGTATACAAAAATGATCTTTTGATGCTATGCTGAAAAGTAGGATTTCAGAGTCTATTACCATAACTTATTATACAGGCTAACAGATGAGCAAGACGGAGGAGAGAGAGGTAGACTGATTTATGGACTCTGTATGGAATGATTTATGTTTATGTGGAGAATTATGATGGACAACAAACCTGGTGTAATTCCGTTACGTCATTGACTTGTGTAACCTGCATATCATAAGAAAACAAACAAATATATTACTATGTCAATCAGTTAGTTCACTACCCTTTATTACAACTAATCACTTCATTTCAAACCGACAGAGAACCATCTGTTTACTTACTGTCGACCCCCTATTAACCCCGTCGCCCCCCCCCCCCCCCCCCCCAAAAAAAAAAAAAACTGCCACCTGCCACAGTGTTACATGAACTCATTACAAGAGTTCAACACGAGACACTGTCGAAGAGTCAGACTCGTCGACTGAATAAGGCAGGTTTATTATATTATCAGCTCCTAATACAAAGAGCCATAAAGAGGACCTATGGATGCTTATCTTTTAATTGGTCATAGATTGAAATGTTAGTTAGTGAAAGGTATTGGCCAGAGCCTCTGAAGTCCAGACTGCAAAAGTTGAACATAGTATTAGTTGCTAACTTCCGGGGAATATACTGGAATCTAGGAAAACTAACAGCGACTAAGGACCTCTTTAGGAGTTCTTAAAGAGTCTTTTCTGGGGTTTGGTTTGGGAAGATCCTCATCAGCAAGAACCAAAACGAACAGGGAAACAGGGCAATGGCATTCAAAGAATAACGGGATTCAGATTTTAGCAAGCACAGGCGCGGATGGGAAAACGGGGAATGGCATTAAAAAAATAGGCATCCAACACGCAGAGATACGGCCAATGCGCCGATGATGTCTCCCATAAAAGGAAAGAAACTAAGACATTCAATCGAAATATTTACTGCTACAGAAGCAACAGGACAAAACTAAAATACAAAATTGGTATATGCCTGTCAATATCTAGAGCCATAAATAAAACCAATTTAGCAAACTAAACTTTCGTAGAATATACAAATAACACCAGCAGAAATTCACACCAAACACAATCAGTTAATACTTATACAGCATATCCATCAACATAGGTAATGATAAATATTCAAGAGCAGGGTTTACTCAGCAGTGAGGAAATTTTAGCTTTTATGCTCTGTGTCTAATTGAGGACCCTCCTAGGTTCTCATGTAAGCAACCTAAAATGGAATCAGAGCCCTAGAGGTCAAACTCTAGAGTTTTGCCGGCAGCAGTGCACACCCATTGTAACTCTTGCAACAATTTATATCTAAAGTGTAACTTTAGTGTGAGGTTTGCATTGATCCATGGTGGTCATTGCTGGTAGAGCTCCGTCAGCATGGGTTTAGATAACAAGTGGTGTATGCTTATGATTCACAAGGGTATGAAAATAACTTGGTACTTCGGTTGCAGATCAGTGGTGATTATGGATGGCTTACATGGGTTGTCTTGGATTCAAAGCCATATTTCAGGAGTTGGTTCTTGCTATTGTTTTTGTGCAACAAATCTCTAGCTTAGTCGTATAATTGAGATCAATTTCCTAGCAAGGTTGTGTCGTGATTTGACAGCCGAGAATAACACCGATGGTAATTGTTTTGTGTCACAACAATGGTGATGGGTAGATCTGATTAAGTTTAATGGTCAACATGGCATGAAGATGGTCACGCATGTGGGCGAGATCTCTGACATACACCGTGAAGTAATTAGAATCTCACCTCAACTTCCGCATTGCTCCTCAAGGACAAAACTTTGACTAACTTGAGGATCAAAGTCACAGCATATGCATATTGTCATAGGTGGGGTGACCATGCAAAAAATCCACTGTATATTGATCATTCAAGAACCAATTACCTTTTCTAAACTCAGTTTGCAAGATTTAGAGATTTTTAAGTCAAAAATATTCCATACAAATTTAGGAACGTTAAGAATAGAGTTACAACTCCAATCTAGAAAACAAGATAGATTGATTAAAGATTTGATGAATTCACACTTGTCAACTGTTTATAAGGCAGTCATAAATCTTGACAGACAATAACAAAAGAGCAACGAATACAGTAGCCTGGTCACACTTCTGTGACGTCTATTCGAACATTGCCTTCTCAAACAAGTGAATCTTCATGAAGATAACATCTTATAAATGGTTGTGATCTTTTGCGCTCTCAGTTCTAATCCTGCCTAAAGAACTGCCAAGGTGGCAACGCAAAGCAGATCAATCCTTTACGACAGATGAGTGCCCAATCTGATAGTCCAAACAAAGACACGCTGACCATGTCCAATTTAGAACAGGTTTAATTTCATAGAAGTTCAAAACAATGTCAAAATCTATTCTCATCAGGAACTCTTCCTGTAAGTCCCGGAAAAATTTGTAGATTGGATTGCTATGCAATGTGTTGCCAATTCTCCAGTAACAAAGTTATTATTGTGAGTTCCAAAAGTCACGTCTGCTTTAAAGCTATCTTACATGGACTCTTCAAAATGCTTGGAGTACCCGTGTCGGACACTCGACACTTGGACATGGGTATAGGATATGTATCCGACACGTCTCATAGGATATGGTACTATGAATACTATCTTATAATGTTTCCTTTAATTGGTGTTTAGCTTTAAAATGAGACAAGGTCTCAATTAAAATCACGTGCGTCACAGAGAGCACCAATTTACCTCATAAATAACTAAAAACCAACAATAGATATGAATATTTTGTCGTATCCCATGTCTTGTGTTTTAAAATTTAGACGGATCCGACACTTGGACACGTATCCGACTCGGACACTCGTACCGAGTCCATGTAGCATAGCTTTAAAGACATCGTATTAATGAACATTGACTTGTTTGAGAACGAAATACACAAAATGATGTCAGAGAAGTTAGACAACGCAACAATGTATTCGTCCTCTTGTATTACACGAAGCCAAGATTTTTATTTTAGCACGTCAAGTATAAAATCTCAGAAACTATATTCATTCTGCCTTGTTCTAACGTATACCTTAGACAAAGTCTCTAAATTCCTTAGACAAAATTGCCAAACTTGCAAGGCTGTGTTAGTAAGGTTCAATGGTTCTCGGACGGATCAAACAGTAAATCATTTGCTTGTTCATCCTCTAAGTGGTAGAAGATATGCATACGATAGGTCAGTCAAGAATTTTATCCTCGGAAGTCAAACTGAGAGCCAAAGTAGACATGTCGTATGCCACAACTATCTCGTCGTGACCATGTAAAACACCACACCAAGTCCAACCAGATCCAGCATGAGGGGAAGTTTGTAACTCTGCAACCGAACAGCGCCATCACCAGCACTTCTGCAGAAACTATAGAAGAAACCATCAACTCTTTCTACTGGAAAATAAGCCAGACTCTGCTCCTAACACTGCATTTCATTATTTCCAAACTGCTATCGCTTGACCCCAAATGTATTTGAGGTGTTCTAGGGTGACTGATAGCTGTCCTAATGTGTCCAAAGCATATCAATAACCGGGTCCCAACAAATTTGCCCTTAAAAGAAGCCCCCAAGGGCAGGCCCAGATAAGTAAGTGGGAAGCACCCTACACGGCAACCAAAGGACTGAGTAAGGGCAGCCACAATAGAGACATCAGCAACCTAGACAATCGTACTCTTGGGAACGTTAACTTTGATTGCGTAACAAGCCCGACAAAATAAAAGTAACATCCTAAGGTACCTCAGGTGAATCTTCCAAATTTTCACATTTAGGCACTCATTCTCGCTCTGGGAGACTTAGTCCCCTACAAACACATGTATATGTGTGTGTCTGCACAGTCATACAGGTGTACGTGGGCGCGCACGCGTTTGCGCATGTATATTCATAATGTATATGTATAGCATGCTTGTGTGTATGGTCCAATAGCAACCTATACTCAACAAGAGGACAAGGGAAGAAAAAATAAATCCATGTTCAAAATGCACCACGTTGCAATCGTAAAATTTTCATTAACTGTCAAACAACACAATAGTCCAATACAAGAATGTTGATTTCGGGTTCGCAGAATAATATTCTCTTATCAGAACTTGAAGTTTGAGTACAAAAATGGATGCCCACCCATAGGTTCATCACATCTAAATGAGATGCACATTACTATCACTAGTAAGCTACGAGAAGTTGAAGTACCTGAGGATCTGTAATTGCTTTAACTTCTTTTAACACCTGCTCATCCAAATTAACTTTAACCTCGTTACCATGTTGCAACCAACCATCGTTAATGAGCTTAAAGGCTTCATCGCGAGACAGGAATGACGTGAAGAAATACTGCCAAAACCAATGATATGTTTAGACATTGCAGCAAATGTTCGTTTTCATCAGCAGAAAATGTATTCGTGTTATTTACAAAGAAAGAAAAAATAAGATACAGTACACTACCTTCTTTCCCGCAGCTATCACTTCGATGGCAGTTGGGAACAAAACTGCAGCCTTTGCTCTCCTTACAGATGTGACTTCTTGAAAAGGGATAACTTTCTATATTCAGGAAGAATCACAATGAGCAGTCAAGATCTTGAACAAGGGAGCACAAAGAAAAAAACAGAGAACGTATATTACAATGAAGAAATGACACTGAAAGTCTAAAACCATCATAGACGTAATTAATTATCAAGAAAATATATGACTTTTAGCGTTACAACTAAAAAGACTGCAGAACTTTGGCAGAATAGAGAAATTTTTCAGGTGGTTGATAGTCCTCAGCAGTTTCCAATAGTATCCCTTAGAAGCTACTCAAGCTTCGCGCGAACAACAGATGTTTTACGCCTTTATAGCATGTTAGAAGTCAGGAGAGTTGGATAAACGCACATCATCAGTCCCTAACAAACTGGTACAATTATGGCATTGCCAGCTCCACAAGTCCAAATGACTCCAATATGCACCCATAACATGTCCAAAAGGCTTTAAAGTATTGGCGTCAGACACTCGACACCTAGACAAGACTATTCATTATGTGTCTGAAACTTCTACTTGGAAATGCCCCAAGGACGACTGCATCTTAGATGTTGGATTGCTTTGCCTATATAGTTTGTTTTCTACTTTCTTCAAAACAAAAAATGGTCTAGGCTTCAAGCGGAGTGGTAACAAACTAAAAGGCAGCAGGCGTCGCATTTAGATATCTAGGGCACAACTGGTTCAAGGTTTGAATAATTACATCACCGTAAACCTAATGGTAGTTGTCATTGTCTGAGCATGTTTGGTTCACTGTTGGAGAATTCATCCACAATGTAATCATAATTACATTTGATGTCTAGTTTAACGAATTACTATTGTAATGCAATGAAAAATTATCAGAAGAATCCCCCCCCCAACAACCCATAGTGTTTTTTAATTTTGTTTGGTGTACTGTTATGTAATCTCATCTATTTGGCACGATATTTTGATTCTTTTACAGCCATAAACGTGAATACAACTCCCTCCGTCCCAAAATTGTTGCTCCAAATGACTTTGTACAAATATTAAGAATGGTGGTCATACTTTTCCTGTTTCCAGTATTACCCGTTAGGTGCCAGTTTTAACTCTCCTGCTTTTTTTTATTTAGCTTGTGGGGCCCAAGCTTCTCTCTCTCTCTCTCTCTCTCTCTCTCTCTCGTGTCCCCTCCCCTTCCTTGCCCAATCTTTTCCCTACCGATTTCACGTGAATCTCATCTCCACAATCAATTATTGTGAACTCTTATCAAAAGCCACTCCCACCTCACTCCTCTTATAATAAATGCGTTTTTTTTCTTTTATCCATCAAAACTTATCTTTCACCAGCATCTGTGGTGTCATCAAAGATCTCCTTTAATCATCTTCAGATTTTCCTCTTTCGACCACTTTCTCCTTTTCATTTTACCTTCCCCAATAATTAAAACCCCCAATCGCATTATAACCACAGTAAAACATACAAAGATGAATTGGATAAACCATTAAGTCATAAATGAAAGGAGAACAAGCTTATCACATTTTTGTAGGAATTACACCTAAAACTGCACGTCGCTTTGTCCGACGCATCTCTCGCCTAGTCGGAAGCATCACCCGCCAAGTGAGACGCCTCTGTCCCTTAGTCGGACACCTTACTCGGCTCTTCAAACGCCTCAACGCTTAGCCGTTTTCCTAGCTACGCCTAGCGAGCACTTAGTCAGGGCTCAAAAGATCTCTGTTTAGATCTATTGACATTTTCTATATGTGGTAGTTACCTAGGTGGGAAATCTTATGGAGGGAAGTGGCATGGTAGTGAGAAGAAAGTAACGGACTGGTATTGAAGGTGGCGCTGTGGTGGTGATCGAAGGAGGGCAGTGTACACCAATGATTCATAAGAAAGAAAATAGAGGCAGGGAGATGTCAGAGTTCGCTACTTTCATTTCCCCAAAATTAAAAAAAATAAACCCACAAAGTACATGGCCGGAGATTGCAGCGGACCTTCTGGTGACTGATGGCTCCTTAGATAGTTGAGACCAAACTGATCTGCACTTTAATGACCGTGAATCCAGATGTATATCAAAAAAACACATTATTTTTCGAAAGTGATCAACACTTTCATTAAGCATGTCATTACCTCTAAACATTGAACCAAACGGAGCCTTAGTCTCACAATTTTGTTGGAAAGGAAGCGAGAAAGATAAATTGAGAGGTCGAGGCAGGAAAGAAGAAAGGGCATGCATCACTATATGCTTTATCCATTATAAGAATACCTAAATCCACGAAGGCTACAAATTAGGGTCACGGCAGCATAGATTAAGTAAAGCTCGTAAGAGGTTCAACCTGATTTGGTTGCCCAGGAAATGGATGCTTATATTTTTAGCATTAGGCCCTAATATAATGCTTGGGTAGGAGAGAATGGAGGAGAAGGACTTTTTGTTGTCGACCCACGATTTTGGTTGTACTTGCAGGAATTTTAAGACAGCAACTAAAGAGCTTTAGGCCCTCATCTATCTAATAGAAAAAAGAGTATATAGATGGAAAGGAATATGGAAAAAACTATCTGCATAACCCAGAGAAGAACTCAACATTTGTTATCATGAAGAATCACCAGGACCCTGCAATGACTCTTACCACAATGCAGACAAAGTGAATATTGAACTTCAGCAATTGCACTTCATTAATCTTGTCAAAATGCAGACAAGCAAGCAACAAAGATAAGCTATTGCATTCAACGACTAACCTTTGCCTCAAATCCAAATATGTTGCCATAAAAGCATATATAATGGACAAAGAGGTACATATGACCCTGCAACAATAAACAAAACAAATGTCAGGATCCATGGAGCTTTGATCAATTCAAACAGACAGAAAAGTGCAATAAATTGATGAAGCAAAGGAAAACAGCCAAAGAGTTGATATCATCCCTCTTGTTATCATGAAAATAAAAATGTAGCATATTATGCACCCCGCAAGATCAGTAATTAACTAACTAAATACGTGAACAATACTGATGAAGGTAACATACCTGAAACAGAAAATTCTCCTGTAACGCACAGTTAAAATCTTCAATAAGGACCTACAGAGAAGAAAAGAAAAGGGAGGAAAGTATTAGACATGATGTGCTTTAACTACAACTGAACGAACGACTCTAAAATCTTCTATCTGGCACTTATAAGAGAACAGAGGATAGACAGAGAGAGAGAGAGACACGGAAAGAGGTTCACTAGAAGTGCGGACAAATGGGGAAAAGTAAATAAATTTGGGCAAGATCAGTGGCATTTCCTGCCAATAAAAGATCCAGGGGCCATCAGAAGGCCCCTCGACAAATTCCAAAATTTCAAAGCCTACACGTACTTGCACATAGGTCGCCTGGAATGTCCGTCAAACATAAAAGGAAATCCCCTTCATAAGAGACTACACAACGAACCAAGCACATGGGGGAAAAGGCAAACTACAACTGTAAAGGCTGTTATGTGCCTTCACATTGTCTAGTACTTTACGACAAAAGGATTACACAGCATCATTTGCATGATAATAAGTCATTTCTCCAAAGAGAAACCTTTACACCAAAAATGAGTCAATCATGAAGATTCTAAGGCATGAGGACGTGTGAGAGAACTAGGTGAACAATTTGCAAAATGTTATGATCCAGTACTGCATTCAAATTCTAGCAATATACATCAAAGATCAACTAAAATTAGTAAATAATCTTTTACCGACCTGATACGCTTATCAGGAACAATTTCTTGCTTAAGAAATACTCTAGATACGTCTCTGGTTAGATACTCAGATACTTAAGCTGCCCCCAAGTCCAAAACCCAGCAATGTCCCCTGCCATGTGATGGCTGCCTAAAGCAGCTTAAAAACAAGGAGGAAACTGTGTATATTTAGCGTTTCACTGAACTAGTCCTTCATCGGCGCTTTCGAACCATAGGTCGTTTAACTTTTGCAGTGTTAGCTAGCTATGTCCACTTGGTCATTTCTGGCAGAATAGGTAGTTTATGGGGCCCGTAGCAGGGGCAATTAAATCAAATTAGGCCCCCAGCCCATCAGCTACCCAACCATTTCTCCACCCTCAACATCCAATACCACCAACACCACTTACCATCTGCTCTTCCAGTTCTTCTAGCAAGCTACCAGCACCTCTAGCCAAACAAGAACTCCTCAGCAGTGATGCAATACTCAAAGTAACACCTTCTTCAGAATACAGCACACCCATTACCACAACATACCTAAAATCCTCCATGCTTCTCTTCAGCACCATTTAACTGAATGGATACGTTAGGGATGATGTGATAGCTTTGATGGCGGAAATTGGTTAAAGCAGCTTCTTGCAATCTATCAACTTCATTCAAGCCGACATCTACCAACAGGTATATCATTTTTTACTACCTCCATTAGGAGACATTGATTTCTATATGAATATGAGACCTGGGCAAGAGATTTTATAGTTTCCAGTGGCTGCAAGAGCAGCGTAGTATGGCAAATGATGTTGGTAACTATTGAAGGCATGGGTGGTCGCTGCAGTGGTCATGTAGGAGTTTTCCATCGATTAGCATAATTTAGGTTTGGATCTCTATATTCATCTGGTATGGTTCTTAAGAAGGGTGGTTTGTTGTTGGTAGCTACAAGGGCAGGATGGTGTTGATGGTGGTGGTGCATCATGTCTTGATTGGGGGCTTAAGGAATTAAATTCGGAGGAAAGAGGGGCAAGAGGGGTGTGAATGTCTGTTTAGCCCTAGCCCAAGCCCTAGCCCTAGCCCTAGCTCCAGGGCCCAACAGGACAAAGCTTGCTAACTGTGTATTGTTAGGGACTATGGACAAAGTACATGGACCATGAGAGAAGTTTCCTCAAGAGGGGGAAAAAAACAAGAACAAGTATTTTCTATACAAAAAGAAAAGGCCCCAAGCAACTTGTACATATAGTGGAAGGGACAAGAGGTCAACTAAAGCAAATCCAAGCCCAGCCCCCCGGGGCAGCTACTTATCAAATCAACAAAGTAAGAAGGAGATAAAGAAAAAAAATAAAAGATAGAAGTTCCAATATAGAGATACATAAATACAACAAATGCATCTCCTATGCCACTCCCGCCTAATAGACCACATCAAGTATAGATATTCAAGCACCATACTACATCTGTTCCAATGTTATGTCAACAGGTGCCCTGGATAAAGCTCTGAAAGGGCCTCATATGACCTCGACATAACCCAGATAATCCTAGATAAAAAGCATAAAACCCCCATAACGTCCTTCCAACGCAGGAATTGGCCAATATTCTATGCCTCCTAAGAGTACCAAGCACCAAGGAAGTTTAAGTGCCCTAGATCTGTAAATGGGTATCTAATATAAGGTATCACAGAAAAAGAAGACACTGGAAACACTATAACTTGGGAAACATGAAACCATGTCAAGGTCTTATATCATAGGACATAAAGATATAAACAACACGCCATCAAGGATGCCAATTTGGAGCCACCATTTATTCTTTTCTTTTACTCCCTTTACCGGAT